>JAQMWT010000393.1:0-232377 GCA_029834535.1 Chrysophaeum taylorii
GCCCCCCCGAAAGGTCACGATTGGTGCATCGACTCGATGTTTTTCATCCTTAACTTTAATCTTCTTGCGCCCGTAGACGATTGGGCTCGACAAACCGATCGATCATGGGGAAAAATCCCGATGGGGCTCCTAAACATTGTATTATAGCGCCCTCCCCAGACAGGAACAGATAAATTCGTATCGGCTACAATAGCAAAACAATGGGGGCAGCGAGGTACGTCGGCGAAAGCGACCGAAGGGTGAATCCCTGATGGATCGTTCGTCGATTCAAACCCTGACCCGTAAGCTTGCGCTTAATCGGAAAAGTTCGCCTTCATCAGAGAATCAAATATCTTGGTCACTTTTTGACCATTTCTCGGCAATAATAAGAAAATCTGCCATTCCATCGACACCATGGTCGGCGAGAATTTCGGTCCGTCCGATTCCTGTAGAGTGACAGGGCTAAAAAATAAACGTTAATAGTTAACCCGTATCGAAACAACTGAGGGTATCAAATCATCTCGAATCGTCTTATTTTTTGGCCATATCGCGGCGTCAACGAAGTGTGAAGCACAATTCGGGCTTGTGACTCGATCATCTCCGGGGTTGGATCGATACCGCGGCTTGAGCTTTCGTCGTATTATTGTTGTTGCGTCTTCGCATAAATGCTCGCGGCAGCCTCTTTATCTGGCGGCCTTACGCTCTTAGCTCCAAGACACTCTCAGAGGGAATCGTGATGGTAGGGGTCATGGTTCTTCGTCGGTCACGGAAGAAAGGACCCCTCCAAAAGTATAATTCATTTCGTCTTCAGAAAGCATACCTGTAAATTCATCGTCGCCTGCTGATCCCACTCAGCATCGGCGATCGGTTCCCGTGTCAGCTGCGGCTTCTTTGAGTCGAGTGGCGGTTGTTGCTGGGCTCTTCAGCAAAAGAAATCCGAAGCGTTCGTCCACCATCCTGCATGTTCCAGTTGCTCGTCTTCGTCCACGTGAGAACGCTGTAATCTTTTTTTCTAAATCTATCCTTTTCTTCCGGCGGGCCGTATCAGTGTCTCGATCCGTCAGTAAATCGAAAAACGTTTCGGGGGGTCCGATCCGCAGGAAAAGATGGCGTAGTCCCCCCCGACACCCCCCCCGAGTCCAACTCTGTCGTAAAAAAATCGTCCGTCCACTTTGCCAATATCGGTTGGCATGTTCATCAGTCGAATGCGCGCACGAGCTTCACATCTTAAGACATCACTGCAGCATCATGTCTGGCTAAACGCCAGTTCGGTTCGCCAGCGAGTCGTCTGGAGGGTCCAAAAGATAAGGCCGATGGCATCGCGGGCTTCATCTCCCATCAAAAATAAAACGGGGGGTCGTCCCTGGGACGACTCGTCAAAAATAACGTTAACGCAGACACTGGGTCACAAGAGTGTAGATTCTTCATCTCCGAATCTGAATCGCCTTCCCGTATCGTGTAGCTTCAAGTTCCTCGCTCGAATCTTAAGGCTCATCGATCGGCGACATTGCTATAAATCGTGCAACGACCGACGATTGGTCAGCACGTCGTTGGGTGGCTCGTCCATCGGTAGGCGAGCAAGACAACTCCGTGCCTCGGGTCTGAATTGTACTTCTTTCCGCTCTGGCGGTTTCTTCCTCAGGAACATTGAGCTCGTATCCTTATCGTCGGTACGCTCATCTTCCTATTATCCATGCTGAATCGTCCCATCCAATTCGGTTCCGGGCGGCAGCTATACTCATCCCTCATAGGTAATGTTCGGGATCTTTCTTTATCACGTAGCCATCATCATATGCAGGCTGAAAATCTTTGAACTCTTCGTTCGTGGTAATACGCCAGGGCTTTTTCACTGAGCTCCAAAGGCAGTTCATTGCGTATAAGAAGATTCTTCATCTCTTCCGCTTTCGTATTCATTTTCTCGGCCGTTCACCTCGGCCTCTCATCCACAGCTCCATCGCTTCGATATCGGCAATCGTCCTCGTCACTAAAAATGCGGCACACGAATTGTCTTGCCATCGTCAAAGGGAATAAAACATCTGCAAAAACGTCTGCAGTCGGTTCGTCGGGGGGCTGCAAAAGAAGGAGGCGTCGTCCCCGACGTCATATCTGTCAAAAACTGGCCACCAAAGGGCACGTGACGTTCGATGGTGTGTACTCAGGTGCGCGCTTATCATTCGAGGTAATCCTCTGCGACGCATCGTCGATCGATCGTGGAGGCGACGTGCCATCCCCATTTGAATGTTCGGAGGTAAACTCATAGCATCGAGCGTAGCAGCGGCGGGTCCCTTACTTTGGGCGTCATCGGCTGCACGGGGCTCGTAAATCGATTCACACATAACTCCGGCGCGTCGTCAAGACCGAGGTTGTGTCAGCTGACGACAAATCATATCGTGCCACCAACGGTGACACCGGGTTAGAAGCGGTAGACGGCTTCGACCCGGTTTAACGACGTTTCGGTCAAATTCTTCGATTCTGTGGGGATTTTGGTTTGGGTGAGCTCCCTTCGACTTGGATTGCTCTTGATCGTAGTTTAACGACGTTTCGGTCATCTCGGACGACTGCGTCGTCGTCGTCGCGCGGCTTCCTGACTTTCGCTCGCGTTCGCGTGGGCGGCGGTACCTCCGAAGTTCGGAATGGCTTCCTCGAGACCGTTCGCTCGCCTCGGGCGATTCGGCATACGCAATTCATCTATTTCACGTGTCAACGCGCTTGCTTGATCTTGGAGGGCGTCTGCTCGAGCATTGGCCATACGCAGTTGCTCTTGCATTATTTTTATCTCTTCCGGTGTAGCCGTTGCTTTTCGTTCGTTCTCTTCCCCTATTTGTTTTAAAAGTCGTTTTTTGCGCGCGTTCGTTCTCTTCGCGTAATGCCCGCAAGTGAGCTTCGTAGAACTCATTCATTTCGTTGCATCCGGGGTTCTGCACGCGTTGACGGGCTGTCGATCGTCCTCCCGCCGGTCTCTCCGTGGGCTTGCCGTCGTTGTAGTTTAGCTCTTCTTCCTCGTCAACTTCTGTATCGTGCTCTTCTTCATCATCATCATTATCATCATCGTCATTCCGCTCGTTCGTCTCATCCTGACGGCTTGGCGGTTCTTCATATCGTAGCTGCTCGACGGCAGCATCATCGTCTTCCATATCGGCTCTGGCTCGTTCTAGTCGGCCGAGATCAGAGCGGGTCCAAAATAATTGAGTCATCGTCGTTCTCGTGCTCCTTCGGCTCCGGAACTTCCAATCGTCCACGACACGCGCAATATCGTCGTTGCGTGCGTCTTCCACCGACAAATCTATCCGTACGGTGGGCGGCAGAACTCGTCTCTGCCCGGCAAACAATGCCTTATCCGTGAGTTGCGATCTCACTCCGCTCGCCTGCGGCAGCGGTACCCGGGTTGCGCGTCGGTTAGCACCAAATCGCGCGTCGTCACTTCCGACGACTAACGTATCCGGCCGGGGAACTTTCCCACGGCAATGGTCCTTCTGGAATTCGTCGTCGGCGCGCTTGATCAGGGCGCGCACGGCTTGTCCGGACCGTGTAGAGAATGCAAGATGCACTAGTTCGCCGCGACCGATATAGTCGCTCGAATCTCATATCCTCCACCACCTGTGGCGTAAGGAGAATTTTAGGGGCTACCTGGCGTGCCTTCAAATCCTGGCTCGCCGATCGCGTCCGTGCCTTTGGAGGGATCACTAGACGAGGATGGCCGTTCTCCCGCCACGCGACCACAAACAACTCCTGCGCCTGGTCCTCTCAACTTGAGGATCGGCTGTTGCTTTATGATCAAGGATAATCGAAATCAGAAATCAGGGTGACACATGTCACGGAAAAGGAAGATGATGTCAGAGAAAACTCTGACATCATCGGAACGGAGTAGGGTGCCCCTGATAAGGGGGGGCCCTAGAAGAGGGGTAAGCCTTAGGAGGCGGGAGTTGCCGCCACAACTAGTTCCATCGGGACACAAATGAACATAGCTCAGCGATCCGTTGAGTATGTCTTAGTACAAACTGAAACATAGTTAACGGCTCGTACGAACTTTCTTATCCGACCCTGACATCCTTCCTACCCCACAAAACCAAACACATCCTTCATGCACCACACACACACACCCCTCTTGGCAGTCGACCTTTTAAGTCTGTCTGTCTGTCTGTCTGTCTGTCTGTCAGTCTGAGACAGAGAGAGGTAAGAGAGAGAGAGAGAGAGAGAGAGAGAGAGAGAGAGAGAGAGAGACAGAGAGACAGAGACAGAGACAGAGACAGAGAGACAGAGAGACCTTCTTTTCCAGCACCTGTGTGAGGAAGCTATGACACTTACCCCTGCACCACGTTTCCAGTATCCTTACGTCTTTCTCTTATCGCTAATCTAACGCCTCATACCATTCGCAACACTCTCTGTTTCTCTCTCTCTCTGTTTCTCTCTGTTTCTCTCTGTTTCTCTCTCTCTCTCTCCCCCTCTCTCTCTCTCTCTCTCTCTCTCTCTCTCTCTCCCTCTCTCTCTCTCTCTCTCTCTCTTCTCTCTCTCTCTTCTCTCTCTCTCTCTGAGAACTGAAATGGAGACGTGAGAACTATAATGGGGACGTGGTGCAGGGGTAAGTGTCATAGCTTCCTCACACAGGTGCTGGAAAAGAAAGAAAAGGAAAAAGGGGTAAGTGAGGTCCTCACACAGGTGCTAGAAAAGAAAGAAAAGGAAGAAGGAAAAAGGGGTAAGTGAGACGCTCACAGAGGAGAAGCTTGAAGGAAGACGTCAGGAGAGGCAGTGTGGCAGAAAGAGACAGGGGATATCAGGGTGAAGTCACGAGGTGAGGTAACGAGCACGAAGCCGGAGGAAGGGAGGAGCTTCCGTACTAAGGGTGAAGATATCGCTAAGGTTGTCAAGGCGGGGATTGTGTTGGAGATCAATGATGTGGTTGCGATGATATTCAGCGGTGCTGTAAAAGCGAATGGCAATATGGCGGGTGCGCCGCATGAGACATTGGAGACGGACTTGGGTATGGCGGGTGCGCCGCATGAGACATTGGAGACGGACTTGGGTGACGGTGGTGGTGTTATCGACATACATTGGGACCGTGTGACGAGGGAGATCAAAGGCATCAAAAAGTTTGAGAAGCCAAGAGAGCTCAGCAGTAGCGGCGTAAAGAGCGAGCAATTCAGCTTCAAAAGAGGAGCGGGTGAGGAGGTACTGCGAGCGGGAGCAGTAGGAGATCATAGAGCCACCAACAAAAGAAGAGCGAGCAAGTAAGTACTGCGAGCGGGACGAAGGGTAGAATCGCGACCAAGAATAAGGGCAAGATCCTGAGAACCGTTGAGATAACGCAGAGTGGGAGATAAAGCGTGCCAGTGGGGTTTACCAGGATTGTGTGGAAAAACGCGCACACCGATTGACGGACCAAGTGATATCAGGGCGAGGCATGATGGAGATGAAGAGGACACAGCCAACAATGCGGCGAAAAGGGATGCGTGCCGTGAAGATGTGATCTGGAGAACCAGGAGCCGGACAATCAGCCGCAGAAAGATGAAGACCTTTGGGAGCGGGAGTGAGTTCGGGTTTACTGTTGATGAAGCGATGTTCGGTATGGATTTCACGGATAGCATGGGATTGGTCAAGAGTGAGGGTTCTCCGAGGGCGATGACGCGTAATGCGAAGACCAACGTAAGAGGTGAGATCATGTTCATTGAAGTCAGTGAAAGCGCGGAAACGGAGGAAAAAAGGCTTGGTAATGGCCAATGCAATGACGAGGGTGCGCCACAAGAAGATCATCAACGACCAGAACGAGACGTAGAAGGACGGTAGAATTGAGCACGAGCTTGTAATGGGAAGTGTCACCAGATCCGCGGACGAAGCCACAGTTATTGACGAGAAAGCGTTCCAAATAAAGCCACCAATTACAACAAGCTTGTTTGCAACCATACCAAGAGCGACGGAGCGTGTAAATGATTTTGAAACCATCGGTGGGTTGGCGAGGAGCATAACCTTCGGGTGGCCAGACATAGATGTCTTCGTCAATGGGAGCTTGGATAAAAGCGGAGCTGACATCCAGCTTATGCAAGTCCCAGTCGTGAACAGCAACGCCAGACAGGCTTGTATGAAAGCAGAGATGACATCTACAGGACGGTACGTGTCGTGGTAAGCAATGCCGTGAACCTGGGTGTAACCGCGGACAACGAGATGAGCAGTGTACGATGTGAAGCGGCCAGATTCATACTTCGTGCGGTGGATCCACTTGAGGGTACAAATGTTGCCAGAAAAAGTCGAAGGAAGGTGCTAAACAAAGGGGAAGGAAGACATAATGAACTAACAAACGAAAGCTAACAGAAGAGACATACAAAGAGTTACAGGAGGAAACAGAAGCGACAGAGGAAACAGAATCAACATCACGACAGGAGGAAACAGAATGACCCGCATCGACATCAGAATGGCCCGTATCAACATTGTGACAGGATGAAACAGAATGGCCCGTAAAAAAAAAAGTTTGTTGGTTGTTGTAACGCGCGTTGGTCGACTTTGCGCGGTCGGCTCCGTTTGGCGCGACTTTGTTTTGCACTTTCTGTTGTTTTCTCTCTTTGGTGCTCTTTTGCAGTTTCTGTTGTTTTCTCTCTTTTGCACTTTCTGTTGTTTTCTCTCGAGCTCGTAGAATGGTCGGTTCACGTGATGGGGTGATCAGTCCCAGTGAAACCGGCGCATTCTCATCAAACAAGGGGCAAGGGGGCAACAGCGGACAAGGGGGCAACAGCGGAAGAACAGCGGAAGAACAGGTGACAATTTGAAGTTCCTTCGGTGGTTGACATTGCAAGAAATCGGGTAAGTGAAACTGTCAGCAAAATCGAGGTCTGAAGAACAATAGCGACAAAAGTGCCTGGGATGACGTGCGTTAGACGATTGTTGCCACTGAGGATCGCAGCGGGGCAAAGATAGCGGAAACACAAGCTGGTACATATGATGGCGGTGTACCAGACGTCTGATGAGAAAATTGCCTTTGGGCAGATAGGTTGCATGGTGCATGGTGACCAGGTTATGACGATGGTCGGAGTCGACAGAAGCAAAAACAGGCGTAAACAGGTTTGATACGAACGTGGGTGTTTGGTTGTTGTGGCGCGAGCAAGTTGCCATGGGCACGACCGCGTCCTGTACGCGAAGATGGAAGACTTCGGACGCGCCAGCGGTGTAAGGAACGAACACGGGTAGACCAGGCTGCTGTATGCCAGCCTGCTGTGGAAGATAAGAAAGTGGCCCGTTTTCGCATTCGCAAGAACGAAGTTGCCATATGGGCCAACGTTGGAGGAGCAAGCGGCGAGCTTCGCTCGTCATACTCGAATAGGCTGCGGTAGAAGTTGGCGACATTGGCAAAACAGTTGTGGCACGTAAGAACGTTGCAGATAGCTTGCAGATAGCGTCGCAGTGGCACGTAAGAACATTGCAGATAGCGTCGCGGGTGCTGAGCACGGAATTCACTGCAAGAGCAAAACCGGATTGTTAAGGTCAGAAAAGCGGCGAAATGGCGATAGTGCGCGAAGGAGAACCACAAAGCACACAGCAAAAAAGCGTCTGTCCAGGATCCCGAAGATGAGCGATCCAACCACATAGGAAGCACGAAAACTGCGCACGCGAAAAATTGAGACAGCTTAGTTGTGGCAGGTGAAATGCGCGATGGAACGTGATTCGCTGGTTTTACCAAAACCGACAAGCACAACGAGGAGTGGATCAACGAATAGCAGAAAATGTAGAACGGGGAGTGGATCAACGAATGGCTGAAAATGCACAACGGGGAGTGGAGCAACGAATAGCGGAAAATACAGAACGAAGGGCGCCATGGGATGGGGTTGTTGATGTGCTTGCGGCAGAAAATCGGCGGTACACACGCTGACTTGGAATTATCTTGATTGGCAGAAATGTGCAAAGATGTGTAATAGGTGGTGGTATTAAGAAAAGCGGCGGAGTGGAACTAGAATCAGTCAAGGTTGGAGTAGGCATAGGAGCAGAAAACGCAGTGTTACTGGTGTTGGTTTTGATCGGTTGGTGTTGTTGGGTGTTGTTGGAGTCATTGGGAGTGTTGCGCTGTTGAGAAGAAGGGCGATGGTGGGTAGCGCGTTGTCGTGGAAAAGCTAGGAACTTTGAAACTTGCGGCAGTCCCCCTTAAAGTGGTCCTTGCAGCCACCAAAAGGACATTGGGTAGTGCGTCGGAATCGAGTAGAGCCAGGTTGTTGGGAAAGGGGAGCGTCTAGGGTAGGTCAGTTGGAAGAGTCTGAAGTCGTGGCTGACGACGCGGCGGATAGCGCGGCGGAAGTGGTTGTGCATGCCATCTAAATTGATTGTTGTTGAACTTCTCAAGGGTACAACCACAGTCGTCGGTACGAAACGCGAGACGATAAAACAAAGCTAGTAAGGCTTGAAGCACGATGCACGTAGTCAAATGCGAGGACACTCTCGAGGGTGCGTCGGATCAGGTACAATGCCGAGCAACTTGAACTCCGGTGATAGGTAAAATGCCGAGCAACTTGAACGCCGGTGATAGGTACAATGCTGAGCAACGTGTATACTCCGATGATGAACTTGTTGAGGAAGTTCGCTACACGATCCCCACGGCCCATGTAGACATCGGTAATGCGCTTGTAAAGTCTCGTGAAGTTCATGTCGCGGTTTTCATGGATATCAACGTTGTTGCTTGACGCGAAATTCGCCTTCAGAGCAGCGAGATGCTTCTGCAGAGCAGCGAGATGCTGAGATGCTTGTCCAAGGATCGTTGGTCGAAATAATGTGATCGCCGGTGGTGATGATCATGTTCTCAAGACGACGTGCCATTGGTGGGAAAAAAAAAATGTCGCTCACCGCTGAAGGCATCGAGTTTTTGCGAAAGCTTGCTATCCTTAATTTCGATCGAGGACATGATAAACGATAACGAACCGAACACGTAGCAATGAACTGAAGCCGAGGAGGTGTCGCCACGAAGTCAAGCAGAGGCTCAACCGTGGAGAACACCTGCTGCCATGTGAGAACTGAAATGGAATGTGAGAACTATAATGGGGACGTGGTGCAGGGGTAAGTGTCATAGCTTCCTCACACTCTCTCTCTCTCTCTCTGTCTCTCTCTGTCTCTCTCTCTCTCTCTCTCTCTGTCTCTCTCTCTCTCTCTCTCTCTCTCTCTCTCTCTCTCTCTCTCTCTCTCTCTCTCTCTCTCTCTCTCTCTCTCTCTCTCTCTCTCTCTCTCTCTCTCTCTCTCTCTCTCCCTCTCTCTCTCTCTCTCTCTCTCTCTCTCTCTTTAAATGTCGACTGCTAAGAGGGGGGTGTGTGTGGTGAGCATGAAGGATGTGGGTGGGTCCATCGAATTAGGGTAAGGATCATGTAGGCGCGAGAGTAAGGATCAGGTAGGCCCTCGAGCCAGGCAGTGATCCTCCAAGCCGTCTACGGCGACCTCGCAGACTGTTTCCACGACCCGCGGCGGCTCTTTCAGCGCGCCATTCTCACGTCCCGTCGAAACGATGTTGTCGATGCTGACAACGCGCGCATGACCGCGGCCTTTTTTTCCCGGAGACGAGGCGTCGGAGTTCTTTTCGGCCGACTAGGTTGGGTCGGAAGACGACGCCTCGCTCTTTACAGTAGAGTTTTCAACTCCCTGACAACCAACGGCATGCTGACTTTGATCGCGAGCTTAAAGTCTTCGCAACCTCGACCCGTCGCACGGCCACTGCAACGGTACCAGATACATGATCGATTGTGTCGTTGTCACCGAGGCTCCTCCAACCTGTATCGCTTAAGGCCCGCCGACGCCAAACGATCAAGAAGAGCCAGGGCCAGACGCCCCGCGAGGTCGGTGTCCTCTTGCCCAGGCCCGTCTTCTGTCACGTCCAGCTCTACGTGGCTCTCTGTCGATCGGCAACCCCGAGGATATGCTCTTCTGAGTCGACGACTCCACCCTACCCCACACGTGCTGCGCAATACCGATAAGCCCCCTCCCGGCGTCTACACGCGCACTGTAAGTGAACTTACTGGGACCACGTGAACTTACTGGGGTTGGAGATTGGGACTGGTGAACTGAGTGACCAGGTGAGCTTACTGGGACCAGATGAACATACTGGGGTTTTTAGAGTAAAGGGTTTTTAGAGTAAACTCAGAGGTTGGCGGCGCGTGCGGATCAAAGCAGCTTAGATTGGCGGAGGCGGGAGCGACGAGCTCAAAGGAGTTGGTGTGAGCTAGGTGAACTTACTGACCAGGCGAACTTATATGAAACTTACTGGGACCAGACCTGAACTTACTGGGGTTAGAGATTGGGAGTAGGTGAACTTACTGGCCTGCACTTGTGTTTTTTTAAGGGAAGGTATGTCTGCTACAAACTTTTCCCTTATTGATTGATAACCCCTTGGTAATAAGTAGAGGGTTATAGAGTGTACACGTAAAGTAAGTTGTACCGGAAATGCGTATCCGTTGATACCGGGAAAAGGATCGACGACGGTTACATCCGATGGAAGTCGCAATGGGCGAGTGATTGTCAGCAAGGCGAAAATGGCGGACTTCTTTCTTCCCGATGGGATTCTGGAGAGTCCCGAGGAGACGGATTGCTTCGGGGGTGAGTTTAGCGAAGAGGAACGGCTGTCTTTGAGCGGGGTAAACCCGAACGCCAAAGAGTTTACCCCGCGTTGCTCGGAGGAGTGGGGGTGGCGGCGCTCGGAGGAGTGGGGTCGGTTCTCCGACGACTGGGGGGAGGTGCGAAGATCCGAGGGCGATCTGTGTCTCCGCACCGCCACCAAGCAAGGCCACGGATTATTTGGCGGACGAAAGCACGAAAGGAAAAAAGCGCTCCTCATCCCGAGCGCGAAACCAAAGTCTCCGAAGTCTCCGAGCAAGACGCGTCGCATGCGCCGGAAAGAGCTCGAACGAAACCTTGCGCTCGAGCGTGACCGCCGCGCCGCTGCCCAAGCTGCCGAGCACGCTGCGGAACGAGCCGCGGAGCGCGCGAGGAGCCGCGCGGAAGATACGTTACCGTCCACCCGCAACCTCGCCTGTCTCGCGCTGCCTGTTGTCGTCCGCGCCGTCGGCCCCTCCTGGCTCGCGTCGCTCGCGTGGGCGCTCGTCGTTGGCCTCCTCGCGATTCCCGAGGAGCGAGCGAACGCGCGCCAGAGACGACCCACCCTCTGGCTGCTTGCCGGGGCCCTCGATGACTCTCCCCTTGCCCTCTTCGCCTCGGCCCTTAAACTTGGCGCCCTCTCCGACCCCCTCACGCTCTCCTGCCTCGGGCTCAACATTGCCGCCGGACTCGCCAATCAAATTTCATTTCTCAAGTTCGTCTTCAAAGCCCTTGCCTGCCTCCGAATTGCCACCCTCGCCACTCACGATTCGCTCTGATGACAGGACAGGACAGGACAGGACGGACGGAATTTTCGCTCAGGGTTTTGGTTTACTAGTTTAATATGTGATTTCAACCACTGGTTTGAACTGGATCAAACAAACCTCACTTTCGGCACCCAAGGACCACAGAAACGCTCGCTCGAAAAATGGTGGAGGACGTCAGTTTGCGGTCAGGAGGCTTATCCCCTTCTGCGCTTCGCGCTCGCTACTCTTCTTTCGGCGTCGCACACGACCCGTGACGTGTACAAGGGCGGGCGGCCCATGAGCTTGGAGAGCGACTACGTGATCGCATTGCATAAGAGTGACGGCACGTTCGAATGGAAATACGCGGCACGTGGCTGCGCGCACGCACGCACGGGCAGTTAGTTTTTCAAGTCATCTTGATGGGTTGAGCACATTGTCCTGAATTGCAATCGCACGCCCGACGACGACGATGATGAGCATCCGCTCATCGAGCCCCCTGCCGCCCCCGTCGCCGAAGTTGACGTCATCCCGTGACCTTTCTTCAATATACGACTGGTAATATGTGGAAAATTACGGAAGCGCGGAGTGCTGCGGGTGGGGGGGGTGGGGATCATAGCCGGGCACCCCGAGAGAGCATTTATCATATGCAGAGCCTCGAGAGGGCATCATAGATGGCCACCCCATACGAGAGTAATACCAGGGTCGGATAAGAAAGTTCGTACGAGCCGTTAACTATGTTTCAGTTTGTACTAAGACATACTCAACGGATCGCTGAGCTATGTTCATTTGTACTCAAGCAGTATGTGCCGCCACGCCGCGAGATCGTCGCGATGGAACTAGTCCCCATAGTGAAGTCGGCATCCTTTCGTCCCCTCACGCAAAAAAGGAAAAAGCCCGCGCGTTGTAGGACCCGTCGTTGCGGCGCGGGCTAGTCTCGTTTTCTTATCCGACCCTAGTAATACATTCATATTCCGGTTGCAACGGACCGTATGTACCAGTCACGTTAAAGTGTACCGGAACTAGAGATCCTTTGGTTGAAAAACTAACCCCTCTTGCGCGACGGCGACGGCATCGCGTTGACGCGGGTCACGGTGCTGCACCTCCCAAATCATGTGCAAATCATGTGCTTCTCCTGGGGCCGATGGTCATTCAACCCCTCTTCACGACGATCGGCAACTCTTTGTCGAACTGCTCGCCCTTCACGATCAACGAACGGGGCGATCCGCTCGTTCCCCGTGTTGTTTGGGTTCGGAAGTCGGCGATGGGCGGCGGTTGGTTTTCCACCTCTTTGGCCGCTGGACGGTTTGTCTCGTCATCCAAAGCCGCGTGGCGTTCCGCCGTCGCTCGCCACGAAGGCGCGAGCCATAACGCGGTTTATCGCGAGAAAAAACGGAAGACGTCCGAAGCAGTCTAGCGGCCTATAGGTAATTTCTGTTTTTTTCTAGCAAGTAAAAAGAAAGGAAAATGCGAAAGAACACCGTTACCGAGACAGCTTTGGTCAAAACCTTCTCTTCGAGAGGGTTAGTGTTTCAACCAAAGGATTACCAAACGTTTTTTTATCTGATTTTGAACTGTCAACGGCTAGCATCATTTTTGGGACGACGCACAGGGGTATATATAGCCCCGGGCACTCGCGCACATCAGGACCGGCATTCCCACCCTCACCTTTTGGTTACGGGCCCTTACAGCGCTCGAGGTGGATCGCGCGTTCGAATCCGCCCCACCGCTGCGCCGCAAGGAGTGTGTGAATGCCTTCGAAGCAGTTGCCATCGCCAACTGCTGGAGCCCCGTCGTCTAGCACACACACTAGACCCCCCTCATCTGGGCGCTTTCACTTACCAGGACCGGGTGTTCATCTCCGACGCAGATGTTCATCTTAAGCAGATGGCGTCGTCGTCTGCTGGGTCCCCACCGTCTCGCATACACATACATGCTTGGCTCGCCCAGATGTTCACGTTTCACTATGATGGGGAAGCACCGGGGTAAATATAGCCCCGGGCACTCGCACACATCAGGACCGGCGTTCCTACCCTCACCTTTTGCGACGGACCATATCATACCGAACGTTTTTGGTCTACTTTATACTGATTTTGAAATGTCAACAGCTAGCATCGTCGCGTAGTACCATTTTTTCTGGCAGCTTGCCCGTTTTTGTCGTTTAGTAGCTGTTGATTTCACTCCGTTCCATCAACAGTATTCGATTTGTACTGTGTATTCGATTTGTACAACTGTTGGTTGTTATCAAAAAAGGTTTTTTTTTTTGTGCGCGGTTTGATTGATTCCGTGAGTGCGTTTCTGACTCGATACGTAATCGAACGCAACGGGTACGAAGAAGGTTCATGCGACTTTGTTTGGTAAACCAAAAAAACATCAACATGACGTGGTAAAGTTAAGGATTAGGGTCTAGTTTCAAGACCTAGGGGTCAAAGAGACGTGTGCCGGTGTCAGGTGAACAGTTACTGGCGATAAAACATCAGGTACGAAGTACGTATTACACGTTTGCGAGAATGTTCCAAGTCGGAAGAAAAGGATTTTATTTACTGGGGGTTTACTTGCCCTGTTGCTGGTTGATGCTTGCGTTCTGCTGACCACCAGCATCTCGTGTTTGAAGTCCGAGCAACCGCATGAGAGAGTCTAGTGCGGTCGAGTGGGTGGAGGAGGCGAAGAAAGTGAGTGAGAGTATCTGGGTTATCCGGCATGCCATGCAATGCAACTGCGAGGCTGAGGAGGATGCGTGGGGCCATCAGGGATCCTATAATTCCGAGCTCCAGCGTTCGTCGTCCAAGTGTCGGCGGTGCGAAGTGGCAGGGTGCGGGACGGCCAAGCGTGTGCTCCGCGTGATTGAGGAGCAGGAGAAGGCCAACCTAGGCGAGGATGCCGTACCGAAAGGATCTGCGCTCGAGGCGGCCGTAGGCTTCGTGCGTTCCGTACTTCATCACCAAGTGACTTGTCCGTGGGCTCTGGGGGGACCGTGCGATGCCGACACCGAGCCGTGTTTGCTGTGCGCGCTCGTCTCTCGCGCTCGCGTCGCGCGGACGCCCGCGCTGTCGCTCGACTATTCTCGTCGGGCCGAGCGCGACGCGCCGTCGTTCGAGGTGCCAGATATCATGTCGCGTCGGGACCTCGAGGCCGCGCTCGATGATTGTCCGCCCGAGCTGCGACGATCGACGACGACGGAGGAGCTCGCGATGCTGCTGAGCGACCTTTCGCGGCGCCCGAACGGCCCGGTCGCGGCGACGCCCATCCTCGGCGAGCTCGAGAAGCGGCGTCAACGGCCGACCGTGTATCCCCCTGCCGAGGAGGACGAGGACGCGGCCGAGCAGCCATCGATGCCGCCGACGAGGCGCCATCGCGTCGTCTACGACAATCCCTACGCCGACGACGCCAAGCACGAGGTTCTGCCCGAGGCGCCGACGCCCGAACTCAAGCGACCCCGCTTCGCCGACCCCGACGAGGGCTCCAAGCCCCTGCGCGTGACGACCACGTCGCCGCGCGCCGCCGTCGCGGCCCACGCCGGCGTCATGCCGCGGAGTCCGAGTTTTTCGGCAGCCGCGTCGTCGTTGCTCGCGCTCACGGGATCCAAGCCCCGCCCCCAGCGGTCCAACATCGTTGGGCAAAGAGTGCCACCGCTCCTGATGCCCCAATGCTAGACTCTTCTCGTTCGCTCGCGCTCGTCGCTCGCTCTCGTTTCTCTCGCCGCTTCGAAGTCATCTACTACAAAAAAGATTCACCACCTCGCCAAAAAGTTATTATGCCTACTGCCTGAAGATCACCCAGGTTGCCCCAACCTCCGCCATCACCCTCTCCAAGGACCGTCGTCACCCGTCCCAAGACGGCACCGAACAGTTCAACAACAACAACAAAGTCAAGAACGATGACGTCGACATCAACCTCGCGGGCCGCGACCGACCGACCCACTCTTATATTATCGTGTTGGGCGGCCAATGCTCGCGCGTCGAGGCGTGTGTCGACGAACCAAGATCCAAGATCATGAAGAAGATAACAAGGACCCACGGCGACCTTCGGTCGTTTTTTTCGGGTTTTCCACCACGCTCGGCGGACGATTCTCGACGCCCATCATACCATATCCTGCGCCACCGTCGCGCTGCGGATGATGTAGGAGGCGCCCCTCCTGCCTTCTGCTGCCAGCACGTCGCGCCGCCGCCTTTGCCGCCGCCTCCCTCACGCCGCCCCCTCGTGTTTCTTTCTCCACCCTCCTTGTCCAGACTATTTATTCACGTAAGAATAATGCTCCTCCTTCCTGCCGGCTGGGATGCTTTTCGGTCGGCGCCAAGCCAAAAAACAAAAAACAACAACAACAACAAACTGTCGGTCGAATCGCGTTACATTTCGAAGAAGAATCTAACAGCAAGCGTAGTTCGAACGTAGGTGGT
This sequence comes from Chrysophaeum taylorii, assembly GCA_029834535.1. Taxonomy (NCBI): domain Eukaryota; class Pelagophyceae; order Pelagomonadales; family Pelagomonadaceae; genus Chrysophaeum; species Chrysophaeum taylorii. Next base: position 15,665 of record JAQMWT010000393.1, read on the forward strand.
ATAGAGTACACCACCAACAAATCTTTCCCGGCCGGCCGGCAAATGGATCGATCATCTTGAAAAGCAAACGTACATCGCCAACTGACGACGCCGAAACTGCCGACTGACGTTCACATCCAACAAGAGGAGGGTAAGTAAGTTCAAAGTTTCCGAGATGGGAACGAAGATGGTCGAATTGTTTCTGGAAGGGGAAGCGTGGTCGTTCGAGATGGCGCTGTCGGCGACGCAGGTGTCGCAGCGGGCGTCAAAGCTCCTCAAGTGGTTTTGCCACGCCGCTGCGCGGCGCGCGACGCCGATCGTGCTCGAAGCTTCGAAGCTCGCGCTGTTCGACGCCGGAAGTGGCGAAGTGTTGGACCTCGACGCGCCGATCGGCGAGGTGAGGGACTCGGTGCTCGTCGCGGAGTGGGCGGATGCGGCGACGCTCGAGGCCCTCGGCGGGTCGCGCGCCGCCGACCCGTGGGTCTTGTTCTGCGCCGACGAGAGGCTCGTAAAGTTCGACAAAGTCGCGAAGGAACCTTCTCTCGCGTACCTGCGCTTCCTCCGCAAGGCGCGTGGGTGCGGGTGCGTGCTGGGCGCGGACCGCCTCGAGATATTGGCCGCCGGGCGACAGCGCCTCGAGGCGGAACCGCCCGACGATTCGGAGAAATCCGAGTTCGAGACGCTCGGTCGGCCCGCGGGGGTCGACCGCCAGGCCTGGACGCGCCTCCTGACGGCGCGCGAGTGGAAGAGCGAGGGCGATTCGTGGCTCGCGACCGCCGCGGGCCCGGCTGACGCGAACGACGCCCTCGTCGCCTACGCCCGGGCGGGAGCGTGCGTCGACGATTTTTTGCTCGACGCCCGCGGGCAGTGGGCGCGGCGGCGCCTCGCGACCTTCGCGGTCGACCTCGCCCGCGCCCTCGCCGTCTCGACGGCGGTGGCACTCCTCGTTTCCGCCGACCCCCAGGCATGTCTGGACCACCTTAATCGAGCGGCGGCGGCGGCTTCTTCTTCTTCTTCTGCTGCTGCGAACGACAAGGACGCGCGCTTCTGCCGCGCCGAGGCCCTGCGCCGCCTCGGCTTTCCCAAACTCGCGCTCGACCTCCTCCTCGACTTGAGAGAACACCAGACCCTCGACAACCGCGAGCGCGAAATTTTGGAAACCTCGGTCGCCAGCCTGGAAGCTGCGGTCCACAAGCTCGCAAACCCCGTGCGGCGCACGAAGAAGCGCTGGTGACGACGTTTTTCTCCCCCCCCCCCCCCATAATTAGGGCGCGAGGAGGTCGATGGCGGCCTGGAAGAGGCGGGGGATACCGAGGTCGGCCGGTACGCGGGAGTAGTCGGTGGGGGTCGGGTCGTCGGACTCCTTGACGTAGACGAACAAGTGGCCGTCGGGGACGTCGCGGGAGACGCGGAGGGTGTCGTCGACGAAAGTGGTCTCGAAGCGCGGGCGCGGCGTGTCGAAGGGGAGGAGGTCGGCGAGGCGGCGGGACTCGAGCTTGAGACCGGCGTCGAGGGCGGCGCGGATTCCGGGAATATTTGATCCCTTGACTTCGACGGTGTCCATGAGGAGCGTGATGACGCCCGCCTCATCGTCGTCGTCGTCGTCGCCGTCGTCCTCGATGTCGGCCGTCGAGACGATGGAGCCCGTGATGGTGAGCGGCAGGCTTCCCCCGACGCGCTGGGGATACGCGGCGACGATCGTCTCGAATTCGCTGACCAATCTTTTCGCTCGAGGGTCGATGAGCTGGCGCACGGCGCCGATATCGCCGACGGCCGTCGCAGCGCGATGAAGATCGCAAAACAAGTCGTAGCGCTGCGCCTCGCGGGGCGTCGCGCACGTCGCGCGACCGGCCATCCAGAACGGACTACTCCGGAAGATTTGCGTGTCGCTGTAGGCGAGACTCCAACGGCCCGCGATTTCCTCGACAGACGTCGGCCGTCGATTGAGCTTCTCGAGCTCGCTTACCAGGGTGGCGACCTTGGCCTTGGTCGCCGAGGCCCCGAGAGCTTCGCCGCGCGCCGTCGCCGCCATCGCCGCGAGGAGAGCGCCTTTGGTCTCGCTCACGTCGCTGATCTCGTCAACCGCCTCGACATCGATGACCTCGGTCGCGCGACGCCGCACCGTCACGTCCGCGCCCGGTCGTAGCGCCGCCGCGAGGCTCGCGATCAGCCAGATCATCATCATCACCACCATGTTTCGCGCCACGTCACCCTCAACGGACATGCTCGGCTTGTGGGCCAAGGCAAACCAGCTGAGCAAGGGCTGGGTGCCCCCGCCAAAACCCGAGGACGACCGAAAAAACAGCACCAAGCAGCGAGTGCTCCTCGTCCACGCCCACCCGATCCCCTCGAGTTTCTCGGGAGCGATCGCGAACGCCGTGCGCAACGGCCTTCAAGAAGCCGGCCACGACGTCGTCTACCTGTCGCTCTACGGCGTCGGTTTTGAGGCTGCCCTCACCGCCGACGAGCGCGTGCGGTACCTGGGCCCCACGCCCGACCACCCTCGACTCCCGGCGTACCCGACGCCGTCCCGCGACGTCGCGGCGTCGATCGCCGAGCTCAAAAGGTGCGACGCGCTCGTCTTCGTCTTTCCGACCTGGTGGTTCAACGTCCCGGGCATTCTCAAGGGATGGATCGATCGGGCCTTTCTGCCGGGCGTCGCCTTTAAGCTGCCGCACCTCGAAACCGAGAAACAGCCGACGAGGGGGGGGCTCATTCCGGGCCTGCCCAACATCAAAAACCTTGGTATCGTCACCACCTATGGCGCCCCCCGCCTCGCTACCCTGCTCGCCGGCGACAACGGCACCAACATGATCACGCGTGCCTTGCTCCCCCTCTTCGCGGAGAATTGCTGGGTCCACTTCCACGGTCTCTACGAGATGGACACTTCTTCCGACAAACAGCGCGCCACCTTCCTGGCCAAGGTCCAGGACCACTACAGGTCCGCCTTCTGCTGACCCCCCCCCACTCCCCCGATCGACCGACCCCCAACAAACAGTGTTTATTATTACGAGTGTTCGAGGTTCGCCCCTTCGCGCGCCGCTACAGGTAATTAATTAATTTTATCTCTCTGGACGACGACGACGACGATGATGGCGTCGTCGTCGTCGTCGTCGTCGACGACGCTTCGGCTGTTGCACCTGGGACACTTCATGCACCTCTCGGGGCGCGAAGAGCTCGACGAGCTGACGTTCGCCGAGACCGTGCGGCTGAAGCGCGTGTCGGTGGTGCCGTTCGGCAAGAAGCCTCACCCTGAATCGCGTCCCGACTTTAGCTCCAAGACGCAGGAGCGCGAGTTCCACGTCGAGATGTTCTACAAGCCAGCGGGCCCCGTTGGTGATGGCAAGGAGGAGGACTCTGACGTTCCCGAGGGATGGAAGCGGCTCTCGCCCTACTTTAAGGCGACGGGGGGCGCGACGCTCAACTTGCCGGCGGAGGTCGTCGCGGCGCGGGTCGCGTTGCGCGGCGCGTACGACCGGCTGTCTTTGTGTTTTTACGGCGCGCTCGACGACGAGGAGGTAGAGCCCGAGGAAGTCGAATGGGAGCCGCTGTGGCCGGGCTGGCCCAAGGTTCCCGAGGCGTCGTGGGCGACGGACGACTCGGGCGGCGGCGGCGTCGACGGCGCGGAAATCGCGACGGCGAGCGATTCGGCGGCCCCGCAGACGACGGTGCTCTCCGGGACCCCCCGGAGAGCGCGGGACGCGTGGTGGCGCGTGGTGGAGGAGGTGGACGGCGGGGACGTCGCGTCGGCGGAGCTTTTGTCGCGGCTGGGCGAGGCGATCGGCGAGCTCGAGAAGGAGGCGGTCGCGCCGCCCGACGCGTGCGCGGACGCGCTCGCGGGGTGCTTCGCGCTGCTCGAGGAGGCGCCTAACCCTTCGGCGGCGGCGATGCGGCTGCGGAAGGAGGTGTTGCGCGGCGCCGCGCTGGCCCTGAAAAAGCAAGCGGGCTTGCACGTCGAGGGTTTGGTCGCGTGCTGCGCGCGCGCGTTGCGCGATCGCGTCGCGTCGCCGAGGTCCGTGGAGCTCGCGGCGGCCGCGTGTAACCTGGGCTCGAACGGCGAGCTCATCGAGCACTACGTGCGCGGGTGCTACCAGGCCGCGACCGAGCGCACGGCCGACCCGACGCAGTTTCCGTGCGCGCCCTCGGAAAAGATGCGGACGGACCTCGCGCGGTTTCTCGCGCGATGCGCCTTTTATCGGTCGCTCGACGCGCTCGGCGCCGTCGCGTCGAGGATCTGCGGGAAAGAGGCTTTGGGGGAGGACGAGGACGAGGAGGCGGCGATGTGGGTGGACGCGAGAGAGGCGGCGCGGCGCGCCGACGCCGTGGCCGCCGCGTACCAGGACGATTTTTACGACTCGAAGCTCGTGTCGTCGGCCGTCGGCTGCGCGGCGTGCGCGGCCGCGAGGCTCGCGTCCGAGACGCTGTGGATGTCGACGCGGCGGCTGCTCCTGCGAGCCGTATTTCGTGCGCCAAAAAATGTGGTGCCCCTCGTCGACGCGCACACCCAGCGCGAGATTTCGCTGATCCTCGGCGCGTGCGAGGAGACGAGCCGGGAGAAGGCGTTGGCCGCGTCGTCGCTCGTACCGCTCGAGCTCGAGACGCGCGCGGGCGTCGCGCGCGCTCTGAACGCGCGCCTGCGTGGGCTTTCGCTCGTGAGCCAGCTCGCCGCCGCCGAGCGCCGGCAGCGCATGTCGCTCCCCGGCGAGGCCGACGAGACCCCGGATCTGGTCGAGCGAGCCGCGGCCTGGGGTTGGGACGACGACGACGACGACGACGAAAAAAACTCGCCGCGGTTCGCGATTCGCGCGCTCGAGGACGAAGACGCGCGGGCCGCCATCGTGCGCGTGGCCTCGTCGTCGTCGTCGTCGTCGACGACCGGAACTCGCGTCGCCGACATCGCCGTCTCTCTCGTCCAAAGAGGCTGGGTCTCGGGAGACCTCTCGCCGCGCGTCCGCCGCGCGATCGCGGACGCGTTCCTCGGCGACGACGACGACGACGACGCCACCACCACCATGGCGGCCGTGCTCCCGCCGCCGACCAAGAAGGCTCGCGTCGACGACGACGACCACCACCACCACCACCATCACGAGAGCCTCGCGTTCGTGCGGTTCAAGCGGATGGCCGAGAGGACGCGCCACGTCTTCGACGACGACGACGCGTTGTTGCGCGCGTGCCTCTCGCAGAACTCGAACGAAGCCGCGCTGGGGCTCTCGCTCCTCGCCGCGCGCCTCGCGAAGAGCGAGGACGAGGAGGTTTTGGTGTGCAAGGCGGTCGGACACTACCGGCTCCTCGAGTGCTCGCGCCGCGCGACCGAGCACGTCGCGCCCTCGGCCTTTGGCGCGCTCGAGGCGGCCGCCCGCGCCCTCGCGACCCTGCGCGCCAGACACGTCTTCGACGCGATCGACCTCGAGAACGACTACTACGGCCGCCCGCGAGCGCTCGCCGCCAAGCCGCCCGCGACGGAGATTCTCAGGACCTTCGTGCTCAAGTCGTCGTCGACCTCTTCCTTCGGGGACGCGAACGACGACGACGACCAGACCGGCGCGGCCGAGGAGGGCCGAAGGTCCACGAAACTCGAGGAGATCCGCGCCGTTCGCCGGAAGCTCGTGGTCGCGATTCGCGCCGTTTCCGTCGCCGACAGACTCGTGGCGTGCGTCGTCGGGCGGCGCCGGCCCCACGACCGCAGGAGCGCCGCCGAAAAGTTCCGCGACCACCGGAACGCGGTCGCGTGCTGCCTGCGACTCCTGTCCGAGCTCTCGTTGGCCTTTCCGAGGCCGCTCACGCAGATGAAGGACGGCGACCCGGCCGCGCGGTCGCTGCTCGGCGACGATTCGCGCGCCGAGCTTGGGGGGACGCCGCTCTCGAAGCTCGGCGCGCGCCTCTCGCGCGACCTCGAGCGATTTCTCGCGGCGAGGTTCGCGCCCGAAACCCTCGCCGAGTGCTGCGCGCGCCACGGGCTCGCGGCGCCCAAAAACCGCCTCGCGGCCCTGCGGACGCTGCGCGCGCTCCTGCCGCCGCGCACCCCCGCGCCCGCCCTCGCCTACGCCGCTCTCGTCGACGAGCCGCCGACGTCTGGCTCGCTCGGTCTCGACGAGCTCGCGCAACGAGCGGCGCTCGACGCATCCCTCGACGGCAGCCAAGCCGCCTTCTCGCGCGCGGCCGACATCGCCCACGCCGCCGCTCGAGCCCACCGCGCCGCCTGGGCGCACGCCCTCGCGAAACTCGACGGCTCCTCGCTCAACTTGGTCGTCTGGAGCTGCGAGTCGGCGAGCGGCCTCGCGAGATCGGCAGCTATAGAGGTTCTCTGCCGGTGCGTCGACCTCGGCGGCCCGGCGGCCATCGCCCTAACGGGCGCGCTCTGCGGCCGCCTCCGCGGCGCGGTCGCCGCTTCCAGAACCGCCGGCGCCGCCAAGACCGCAGCCGACAAAAAAAAGGAGGAAACAAAGCACAAAACGTCGACGTCGCGCGCCTCTCGCCTCCTCTCGACCGTCCGCGAGCTCTGCCGCGCCGCCTCGGGCCAGAGGCTCGTCTTCGCGACGGGGTGCGCGATGGCCCTCGTCGAAGCCCTCACAATCCCGAAACCCGAGCTCCTCCGACTCGCCCTCGACGCCCTCGCGTCCCTCGTCTCGGCTTGGGACGACGACGACGACGACGACGACCACGATTCGGCCGCCGCGGCGGCGGCGGCGGCGGCGTCGAAATTTTCGGCGTCGCGCTTCGTGCCGGTCCGCGACGACGACGACGCCGGCAGGGCCGCGCTCGAGTGCCTCACCCGGTCGCTCCAGAAGATCTTGAGCAAGTACCACAAGGCGGACCTCCACGTCCACTGCTCGGCGGCGCGGTGCCTCGTCCTCCTCGCCCGCGATCCCGACAACAGCAGCCGCGTCCTCCGCGTCCTCGAAGCCAAGGGCATCCTGAACCGCGCCCTATCCGGCCTCGCCTCGGGCCCCCTCGCGACCACCGACGACGCCTGGAAGCTCGCGCGAGCGCTGCGCGCGGCGGCCTGGCTCGCCCACGTCCCCGCGGCCCTCGCCTGGGACGCGGGCCTCGATCCGAAGCGCGTCGCCAACCTCGTCGACGACGAGACGGCCTCGGCGGTGCGCGAGGCCGTCGCAATCCTCGGGACGCAGTCCTGGGACGACGACGACGACGACGACCACGACCACGAACACCACCACAACCGGTTGGTCCGGGCCTATCTGGCCGTCGCCGACCGCGCCTCGAGCGAGCTCGTCGACTTGCGCGAGCAGACGGCGCTCGAAGCCAAGCGCCCGGTGGTCGAAGACGCCGTCGCCAAACTCAACGACGCCGAGCTCGCGGCGACCATTCGCTCGCGCGCCGACTTTCTCGTCGCCCTCGCGACATCGACGGCACAAAAATACAATTTTTCAAAGCTCTTCGCGCCCTCGCGCCTCGTCTCGGGCCTCGAGGACGAAGACGAGCCCCCCCGCGTCTTCAACGCCTCGCTCTCGGGCGGCTCCCGCGAGCTCGTCGAGCCGAGCGCGCACCGCGACGCCTTGTTTTCCGCCCCGGCCCTCCCCGCCGACCTCAACGTCTGGGACGCCGAGGATCCAGCCCGCTTCGAGCCAAAGGCGCTCAAAGACGTTCCCCTCGACGCCGCGCGCGCCGCGCTCTCCAAGATCGCGCCCCGCGCCGAAGACGCGATCAAATCCGAAGCCAAGCGTCTCGCAGCCGAACGCCGCGCCAGGCTGGCCCCCGACGCCGATCCCTTCGCCCCGCCCCCCAAGCTCGCCCTCCCTCCGGACCTCCCTCCCGAGCCCCCGGTAGATCTTCGCAAACGCGAGGACCCACCCTCTTTTAAATTCGAGCCGCCGCTTCCTCCTCCTCCTCCTCCCGTGCCTCCGTCCTCGAGACCCGCGCCTTTCAACGACGACGACGACGACGCCGGTGGTGGTGGTGGTGGTGGCGGTGTTGGTGTCACCGTGCCCCGGCCTCCGCAACGACCGGCCGGCGGCTTCGACGACCGCCCGCGTGGGCCTCCGCCTCGATGGCCCCCCCCCCTCGGCGGCGGGGGCTTCGACAATCCCCCGCGGCCCGCCAGGGGGCCCCCCTTTCCCCCGCCGCGCCAGCGCCCGGCCGCCGGCAGCCTCGCCGTGACGCTCAAGCCGCAGCACGACGACCCCCTCCCGCCTCGAAATATGCTGCCCGCGCGCCTCCCAAATCACCATCACCAGCAGCAGCACCAGCAGCAAAGGGACCGTCCGCCCGCCGCGAAACCACCCTTCCATGCCCCGCGCCACCAGCCTCGCCTGCCGCCTCCAAAACCCCAAGCCCCACCTCCCGCGCGCCCCGCGCCACCGCGCGCCCTCGATCCCCGGCAAGCCCCCGCCCGCGCCGTCGACCCTCGCCGACGCAAGCGCACGCAGTAAATATGTGTGTCCCTGCTGCTGCTGCCTCCTCCTGGAGGGTTTCCCGTCGAATGATTGGTGAAAATACAACAACACGCATCCATCCTCCTACGCGGCTGCTCGGCGTCGGTGATGTGGTCCATGGCGACGGCGACGCAGCATACCCTCCTCCTCGTCGCGCGAGGGACCGGGCACTGGCGACTTGAGGACTGGGGGCGGCTTCTTCTTCTTGGCGGCGGCGTAGTTCCGGAAATCGCTCTTCCGATACTCGGTTGTCCGGCGCCACCAGACGACAGTCTTCTCCTCCTCCTCGTCGTCGTCAACGTCGTCGACGACATTTAGTTCTCGCGCGGCCGTCGCGTCGAAGCGGCCCTCGAGGTCGAGCTCGTCGCGGTAGTCCGGCATGAGGAGATGGACGAGCATGTTGCCGCAGTCCACCGCGACCCAGTCGTCCGGGTCGCGGCGGCCGTCGGCGTGCGAATTGTCGCCGAGGCCGCGCTCCTTGAGCACCGACACGAGCGCGTTGGCCAGGCTCGAGAGGTGCGTGCCAGACCGCGCGCTCGCGAAGACCATGTGGTCGCCCAGGCTCGCCTCGGGCTTGAGCGCGACGGCCCGCACGTCGTCGGCGCCGTCGAACTCCAAGATCTCGACCACGTCGGCCACGCTCAGCAAGCCGCTCCCCTTCCGCGCCGTCGGTTCCTGGCGCCGCCGAGGCGGCGCGGGTCTCTGGTGCGTGGGCTTCTGGGGGACGAATTCCCAGTCCCCGTCGCTCGCCATCCCTCGCAACACCACGCGATTCACACCACCACGGACCAGCAGCTTCTTGACGAAACCAGCGGCTCCTCTGGCGGCTATGGGCGGCATCATTATCCTTATTAATTACCCTTTGAAGGAGAAGAAGAAGAAGAAAATAATAGATAGCGGTTTTTGAATTGAAATGGCGTCGTTGTTGTTGTCGTCGTCGCCGGCGAAGAAGCGGGTGAAGAAGGAGAACGTGCATCCAAACGCCGATGTGATCATGACGGATGTCGTCGATCCCGCGCGGGTCGCGCGCGCCGCGCTTGACGCCGCGATCGCCAAGGGCGAGGTGATCGACGTGGACGCCGCGCCGATTTGCTACAACGACTCGGAGGACGTGTTTGCGTCAAAAAAAGAAGAGACCTTCGTCGCCGCCGCGCGCGTCAAGGCCGAGGAGCTCGCGAAGCGTAAGATCGAAAGCCTGGGTCGCGCGACGGCCGAGGCCGCGTACGAGTCGAGGGTTTGGGGCGAGGCAGGCGCCGAGCGTCGTCTTACCGAGACCCTGGAAGTGAGTCTGGCGGTCCCGGCGAGCGCGGCGGAACGGCTTGGGGTTGGCGTGCGGGTGGAGGATACGTCGGGGCTCGAGCCCTACTGCAAGACGCTGCGAATTCTTCGCGATGCCGCGCGCTCCTCCGGCCTCGTGCGCGTCTCCGCGACCGCGACGGCGATCGAGGACGCGGGCGTCGCGAAGAAGGAGAAGGACGACGACGACGATAACACGGACGACGACGAGGAAGAGTGTGTCCGCGTCAAGCTGAATCTCGAGCCCCGCGTCACGGAGAAGGGCCTGACGTCCGGCCAATGGCACATGGGCGGTCACGCTGGACTCCAAGAAGCTGTCGCCGCGCTGTTGTCGACGCTCGATCGCGTGGTCGCCAGGGAACAAAAGTCAAAGGGCCTCGCCGTCCCGCCGCGCGCCGCGCGGACCCCCCACACGCAGCTCCGGACGCCCGTCGGGTTGCTGAACGCGCTGGAAACAGAAGGCGTGCGAGACGAACCTCCGGGCGTCGTGCCCGGGCTCGCCGAGGCGGTCGTGTTGGGCGAGTACCAGCGTGAGACGGTGGCTTGGATGCTCGCGCGCGAAAAGGGAGCTTTCGGCCTCGAGGACCTGTTTGTCTCGGCGCTTCCGGGGGGTATCGATGCCGTCTCGCTCCCTTGTCCGAGATTCCGCTCGTGGCCGCGCAAGAAGGGGTGCTGTAAGAAAGAGATGCGAGCGCAGCGCGAGGTCGCCGACGTTTTGACTACGTTCGCCGCGCGCGGCCAGTTCGACGACGTACATCGTGGCGGAATCCTCGCGTCCGACATGGGTTTAGGCAAGACTATGTGCATGATTTGCTTGTGTCTGTGTCACCCGTGTCCACCGCCAACTTCTTCGGAGGAGCACGAGTCGAGCGGCGCGACCCTGGTCGTCGTGCCCGACGCGCTGATCGGCCAATGGCGTGCCGAGCTCGCGAGCCGCGCGCCGGGCGTTCCCGTCTCCGAGTGGGGAGAGTTCAGGAAGCAGCAGCGGGGTGGCTTTGTTTTGTGCACCTACAAAGACGTCGACGACGAGGCGATGCGGTCGATCCGTTGGTGGCGCGTCGTCCTCGACGAACCTCACGCGTCGTTGTGGGCCAAGCCGCGCTCGGGTCGCGTCGACTTATCCCCGACCGTCGCGGCCTGCGCCGACCTCGAGAGTACGAATAGGTGGTGCATCACGGGCACCCCCTGGACGAACCAAATCTTCGAGGTTTATGGTCAGCTGTGTTTCTTGAAGCTCGTTCCTCGCCTCCTCTCGAGAGACTACGTGAGGTGCGTCCTCGCCAACAACCACCAGTCGGAATACAACTCGACCGCCGAGTGCTTGGCCACCATTCTCAAGCCGCTTCTGGTGCGGCACTCGAAATCCTCCGAAAGGGACGGGAAGGCACTGGTCTCGCTGCCGCCGCTCCGCCCGGAGACGAGCGTTCTAATAAGCGTCCCGGACCACCTCCTCGAAGATGATTACGAGAGGCTATTGCGCGACGCGTCTCGTCGCGTCGACGCGGTCTGGACCCGCAAGAAGTTTTACCCCGCGCTCCATTTTCTACGGCCTCTCGAATTGCTCTGCGCCGGAGACGACCTCGAGGCCAGCCTGGCCTACGACTCGGTCGGGGCCGTCTCGAACGTAGATTCGCTTCCGAGCGTCAGGCTGCCGTCCCGCCTCGACGCCGAGGCTAAAGCCGAGAACGTCTCCACGAACGACATGGACGCCTGGGCGCGCTCCCTGCGAGACGGGCTCTTCGACCGAGGAGCCGAGCACTGTTGCGTCTGCTGCCTGCAGCCTTGCATCAACTCGCTCGCTCCTCGCGCTTCTTCTACGTGCTCGCACCTCGTGTGCGGCCGGTGCGTCGAGGACACGTTCGAGGCCTGCGAGTCCACCTCCGACCGCCCCGAGGGTGTCGATTACGCCGTCGAAGTCCGCAAGCCCGACGACATCGTGCGTCGACGGCCCTTCCTCGTCGTCTCGACGAGCCACCACTCGGCGTCTTCGATCTTTCCGCCCGCGACGACGACAGACGCGAGCGCGCGACGAGCCATCCACGAGGCCCTCAAGCGGGCTTTCGCCCCCTTCGCCCACCACCAGACGATGGACATTCGTGTCAAGTGCGCGCACGACACCTCGCCGGTCGTCACCGTCCGCCTGTGCACCGAATCTGCCGAAGACGAGGCCGCCAAAAGCCTCGACGGGTGCCCGGCTACCGAGCTCTTTCGCGGCGTTTCCGGCGTGCCTAAAGAAGCGTACGCGCGCGTCGCGCGCAAGACGGTCACGGTCGCGGCGCCCCCCTGTCCGGGATGCGGGGTGCGAATGGCCGCCGAAGACATTCTCGACCTGCGCGACGAGGTCGTCGATGCCCAAAACGATTGGCGAGCAAAAGGCCCGCGCGATTTCGTCGTCGCCCACGTCCGACGCGCCCGTGCCCTTTCTTCTTCTGGAGGAGGAGGCGGCGGCGAATTTTTTGAGACGACCAGGATGATGCGATCGCCTGATACTTCGATCGCCGAGGCCAAGGTCCGCAAGGTCGAGGAGCTCGTGCGAGGGGCCATCGACGCGGGCGAGCGGTGCGTCGTCTTCTGCAAGCGGCCCGTCAGCGTCAATCTCGTCGCTAAAGCGCTCCAAGCCGGCGGCATTTTGGTCGCATCCTTCACCGCCTTCTCGGACCGCCGAAACCGAGAACGGGCCGTCGCGTCGCTCCAAGGAGGCGCGATCTCGGTCCTGGTCACGACGCTCGTCGCCGGCGGCATCGGCCTCAACATGACCGCGGCCTCGACCGTCCTCTTCTTCGAACCCAACCTCAACACTGCCGTCTTCAAACAGGCAGTCGGCCGGTGCCACCGCATCGGCCAGGTGAAACCCGTCAGCGTCTTTGTCCTCGCCGTCGAGGGAACCCACGAAGAGAAATCCCTCGACCTCGCCAACGCGACTCTCCCGCCAAAGGACCTCGGTCGCGGCATGGTCGAGCACGACCAGGTCCGCCTCCGCACCGCAGCGCTCGTCGACCGCCTCGCCGTTCGTTCGTCGTAACACTATCGTTTTGACACCGCACCGCTTCCTTTGTGCAATGCAATGCAATGCAATGCAATGCAATGCAATGCAATGCGAGGGGAGCTGCTGCTTGCTCACACAACATCTGGTCTGGTCGTCCATCACTCGGGACGCTGTTTTTCTCTACTAGTATGTGTATGCGGTGGCGAAGGTAGGGAACACGTGATGAGCGACTATGAAGTCAGTGTGGCGAGCAAAGGAAAGTTTTGTTTTTTTTTCACGCGGGGGCGCGAAAGAAAGAAAGAAAGAAGGAAGGAAGGAAGGGGGTGAATAATAAGAGGGCAGCGCGCAGCGCATTCTGCTTTCTGGGGCTCGGGCGTCCCCTCCACCCCCGCTAGATTGCCGCGTCGCGGATTTTGGTGACGTCGAGGAGGTTGGCAATGTCGTTTTCGATCTTGTTGACGCGGTTGCGGTCCATGCCCACGTCCACTTTCTCGGCGGTCGTCTGCTGATTTGGATTTGGCGTCGCATCGCCGACAAACGGATTCTGGTCCGAGTGGTGGTGGTGGTGGTGGTGGCCATCACCCTCCTCGTCGTCGTCTTCGAAGAGTCGGATGGGCTTCTTTTTGGCAGAGGACGAGGGACCGCTGTCGTCGTCGTCGTCGTCGTCGTCGTCTTCGAAGAGTCGGACGGGCTTCTTCTTGAGGGCGGACCTCGCGTCTACCCGGCCGTGCGCGGCGTGCCACGGGAGAAGGGACGAAAATATAGAGTCCTGGACGTCGAGAGCCCAGGCGGCGGGGACCTGCATGTAGCGCTGTAGAAAGCGGCGGACAAAGATGAGCATCGATGGGGGTCGAACGTCGTTGTGGTCGCCGTCGACGGCAAGATAAAACTTCTCGCCGGCGTAGTCGGCGTGGAGAAGCTCCGAGTGTCGGTTAGAGATGAAAGAGTCGCTACGAACGACGCAGAAGAGCGCGGGGACGTACATCCGCGAGACGTGCGATATGGCGGCAATGTCGTAGATGTCGGCCTCGGCGCGTTTGAGTATGGTGCTCCTGACCAGCCGGAGGACGCCAGAGACGGCAAAGCTCGGGACCTGGTAGCGAGAGTGGAGCGTCGCGCGCTGCACGAGCTCCTCGGCGAGGATCTTGAGGGATGCGAAGGGCGAGTCGAGGACCATGGCGTCGACCATGTTGTCCTCGTCGGCGTAGAGCAGCGCAGCGACGGCCCCCATCGACCTTCCCCAGAGCGCGATCGTCGAGGTGCGACGCTCGTCGCGGAGGTACTGGACGACTGCGCGCACGTCGAGGCGCTCGCGCGCGCCCAGCGTGACGTACTCGCCGTCGCTTCTCCCGCTCCCGCTAAAGTCGAACGACACGACGGCGACGCCCAACGACAAACATACCGAGAGTTGCGGGAGTGCTTCGAGTCTCGCGCTCGCGTTCCCGTGCAGGAAGATGAGGGTCGGCAGCATCTCGGCCTGCCGCGTCTGCGCAGCCCACCGCGAACACTGGAGCACGTGGCCCGTGCGCCCGTTCCGCACCTCAAAGTCCTCGCGGCAAAACGCGTGCCCAAGAAACTCAAAGTTCGACGGACCGAGGTGCGTTTCTTGGTACGAGGTCCGCGGCGGCCGGATGATCGCCTTGACCACTTGCTCGTATGCCACGTTGATCTGCTGCACTATGTTCCCGCGCGGAGCCATTCTTATTCACACTACTTCACGCGCCGCGCGCGAAAAAATTCTTGCTGCTTCTGCTGCTGCTGCTGCTCATAAGTGCTATCGAGGGGCAGGGAGCAGCACCGAGGGGTTTGTTTGTTTGTTTGTTTATTTGTTTTTTTTCAAACCGTGGGGGAGGGAACGCCACCCGATCGCGGCACAATGTCGTCATCACGGCAACGAACTTACTTTACTTGGGGGGCGGCGGCCGCCGCCGCCGTCCAAGTCTTGGCCATTTTGTCTGTCTTCTTCAAAGCCGGCAGAGCCAGGTGCGATGATGCGCTCGGCCATGTGATCGCATGCTGCACTGGCCTCAACTCTGGGAAAAAAAAGCCCCCGAAGGCCAGCGGCGGCGCGTAGGTTTACTTAATGGTCGGTCGACTGCATGCTAAGTGGAGGTGCTCAATTTGACAAAGGAAGGGAGGGTGGCACCGTGCTTGTCGCGCATTGTATAACTCAAATCGGCCCGACTACTAGAGCTCGTCGGCGATCTCGGGGGCGCCGATGGACTCGAGGTAGGCAACGACCCTGGTTTGGTGGTGCTGCTTGGCGATCCAGAGGGCGGTGCCCCCGCCGACGGTGCGCGCCCCTAAGTCCGCGCCCGCCAGGACGAGCGCGGTGACGACGGCAAGGGAGCCTGCCCGTACGCTTTCGTGGAGCGGGGTCCACAGATTCTCGTCGGCGGCATTGACGCTGTTGGGATTGTTCTCGAGCTCGGCGTTGACGGCCGGGAGGTCACCGCCGGCGGCGGCGGCGTGAAGCGCCGTGGTCGTTCCGGTCGAGAAGGCGTCGGAACCAAAGTCCTCGCCGTTCGCAATCTGGTGGCTCGTCGCCTCGCTGATGGCGGCGCGCGCGTTGGCTCGTCGTTCCGCGCGAGACTGTGATGCCTCCGAAATGGTGCGCGCTTTTTTTTTCTCGTCTGCGGATCGAGAGACCCCGGAGACGCGCGCCAATTCGTCGTTCGCCTCGGCGGCGCGGCGCGCTGCGGGGAGCCCGAGGCGCGAGGGCACGGGCTCGGGAAAATCCAGAGCCGGGATCTTGCGGGAGCGCGCCTCGCGCTGCCAGTTGAAGTTGACGCCTACGCCCGCGGCGTCCAAAACACCAAAAACTCGTCCTTACCCTTCTCGTTGGCGTCGTCGTCGTCGACGGGGATGAAATGGATGAAGACGTTGGCAAAGAACTTGCCGCGAAGAGGCCTCGGCCGGCCATGCAGGACGGTGTGAGACTCGTAGAGCGCGACCTCGCCCGGCTCGAGCGTTACGTTGTAAGCTCTGCCGTCGTGACCGACGACCTCGATCGGCCAAGGCTCGTCGACGTCTTGGTCGATCTGCATCACGGCCGAGGTGACCAGCGGGAGCCGGTCGACGTGGGTCGCGAGGATGGCGCCCTCGCCGTAGACCCGAACGCCGTAGAGCGACGTCGGCTTGAGCTTCTGACCAGTCCACGCCTCCAAAACCGGTTTCATGCCGTTCCAGATGGCATCCTTGGTCCGCGCGCCCGTGGGCTGGAACCGCCGGTCCTCGAGCGACACCATGTGGGTCGGCGCGACCCAGTTGTTCACGTACGTGTTCCCGGGCGGCCACTGCTCGACCGTCTTCTGGTCGCGATGCGCGTCCCAGAAAGCGCGCGCCGGCGCGTACGCCGCCGCCGGCGCTTTGATCCGCCCGAATCCGACCTCGGTGTAGTTGCGCTGCCGACACGGTTGGTCGCGGTTCATCGCCATGCGCGATTGTTCGTTCGACACGCACGATCTCATGGGGGTGCAGTCTTTGAGAAACGACTGATACTTTGCGTCTTCGGGGCTCTTCGCCTTTGGAAGCCAGTGCATCGGGAAGCTCACGTCCACACCGTACCCCGTGGCGACGTACTCGCTCTCGTCCTCGCCCCCAACGCCCGACGCTAACGCCACGACGATGATGAGCGTCTTGACGACGACGTGAAAGTAAATCATCACGACACGACACGACACGACACGACACGACACTTACCCCCCAAAAAAAATCAACTAACTAACTATGGCCTCTTTTGATGCGCGCACGCAGCAGCTGCTGCCGCAAACAAAAATAATTTAGTTCAATTTTTAGGGAGTATGCTTTTTACAAGCGACACGGCTACTCCTCTCGAAACGAAGTGGTGAGGGCGTTCGGTTTTTTGGAGGTCCTGGGCAGCACCGACCTAAACCTCCACTCGACTGCCCGCGGGTTGTGAGGAAAAAAAAATCGAATTAACGCATATCGAAGTTGCAGCAGCAGATACGTAACCGTCGTTTTTACCGGACCTTGACTAAAATCTATCTTTTAGACGAACGACCGACTCGACTCGACTCGACCGACTATCTGCGGCGGCGGCGGCGGCGGCGACGACGCTTAGAGGCGATGGTGATCTTGTCGACGTAGGGCGTGGGGGCCTGGAAGGCCGGAAGGCCGGTGCAACAAGACTTGGGGGTGACGGAGAGGTTATTCGCCAAGGCGTCGGCGGAGCAGGTCGGCTGGAGGAACCAGGCGCCCATGTTCTTGAGGTACTTGAGCTTGTCGGTGCGGCCGGCGGTCCAGCACATGTGGAAAACGTAGGCCGGAATGGTGCCGTCGATGATCTTCTGCATGAGGGCCTTTTTGTGGTGGAAAATCTGGCCCTGGGGAAAGATGTCCGGGGGAAGGACGTTGGCGGTCAAGCCGTACTTTGCGATCGTGTCCAGGAGCAGCATGATGAGAGCGTGCTGGTGAGATCTTACAGCCAGAATGTTGTCGTAGGCCAGAAGAAGTCTGTGCATGAAGTAGACGACGCGGTCGTTCGCGCGGAGCAAGTAGAAGCCCGAATTGGCGTAGAGGGGCGAGTAGCGGAGCGATCTCGCGCCGTCGTCCATCCACCAGGTGTCGACTTCCGGATCGGCCTGGGCGAAAAAGTCCAAGGGATTGCGAAGCCAGACGACGTCGGCGTCCTGGAAGAGGACGCCGTGTTGCGTCGCGCACACGAGATAGACGGCGGTCACTTTGAGCCACATCATGCGGACGAAGGCGTGATCGCCGTAGGTCGTCGCAGCCTCTTGGGGGAGTTTTCCGAGACCCGCGTCGTAGAAGCTCGCAACTTTGAGCATGTCGACGTATCTTTGCGTCTGTTGATCGGCGGCGAAGACCAACACGGACTTGAGAGCGTCCTCCATGCCTGCGGACCGGCACGAGCAAATAAAGTTTGCGACGAGGTCGAGGGTCCCAAAGTTGGTCGCCATGACCACGACCGTGTTGTTGCGCCTGTTGAGCCTTTTGCGAGATATGAGGTGCTTGACGGCCTTGAGGAGGCGAGGCGCCTCGAGCGCGAAGGCGCCCGTCGCCTCGAGCGACTCCTTGAGCGAGTACCCTTTTGGGAGCGTGTCGGCCTGCGAGAGCACCAGCGCACGGTTGGCGAGATGTTCGGGGGAGTATGCCTCGGGTGGTGCCGCGACGTGCCTCTTCGGCGAGGCCTTCCGTCGCTCCTCCTCGAGCAGCCGCCCCCTCGTGTTGTCGACGCGAAGCATCGTGTACATCGGGAGCCGCGAGTCAAAAATGGCCAAGCAGACGCCGGGTTTGTTCGATGCGACCGCAACGTTGACTTCCTCGCACGACTCGAGACCGTCGCCCTTCTTCGTGAAGAGTAGCGCGTCGCGACTACTCGACGACCCCGCCGCGTACGGGAACCCCGCCAGCAGCCGCTTCCACAGCGTCTCGCGCTCCACCGGCAGGATACGCTTCCACGCCGTGCGTCCGACCTCGCCCCGCCGCGTTTCGTCCGTCCTATTGAGCGCGCTCTTGAGCGCCTCGACCTCCTCGAGCAACTCGCGGTTGTACTCGAACACCTCGCTCGCGACGGTCGACTTCCCTTCTGCTGCTGTCGGTATCTCTTGCGATTTCGTTTCCGCCGCCGCCGCCGCTTCTAGGACCTCGAGCCGCTTCTCGGCCTCCTGCAACAAACCCTCGAACCCCGCCACGTCGTCGACGCGCGGACACGCCGGACACTTCGCGACGACCGCCGTCGGCGAGCTAATGATGCAGTCCGCGTGGAGCCCGTGAATGTAGCCGAAGGTGAACCCCACGAGCAGTCCAGCCACCCCCGTCAGCACCGCCACACCGCTCGTGCTACTCGTCGTTTGCGCCATCCGACGGCAACACGCCGAACCACCAAGACACCGTTCCCGCGTCTAGTGAAAAGTCTTGGGGCGAAGAAAGACAAGACAAGACATCTTGTTCACGGTCCCCACACACCCCCCCCCCTCTTAGCAGTCGACATTTAAAGACAAGACAAGACAAGTCAAGACGGAAACCCCTCCGTCGGGGCTCTTGTTGTTGTTGTTATTATTAGTTTGTCAAGGTCGGCGGGCGGAACCGACGATAAACCGCCGTGCCGGCGTCCGCGGACGCGCGAGCAACCTTAGTCAAGGAGGAGAAGGCAATGAGACAGGAGGCGACGAGCGCGAGGAAGGAGGCGCCGCAGGCTTGGAGGGCCTTGAAGAGGTCGGACGTGACGAGGGGGCCGAGAAGGCACCAGAGCTGTCTGCCGAGGGCGTCCTTGATTCGCGCAAAGGCGAGGGCGAGCGTAGTGAGGGCGGCGCCGTAGATGAGGATGGTGGCCGAACACAGGAACTTGAAAGTGGTGCCGGCGATGAAGAGGCACGCGTCGCGGGCGTGCACGATGGTCTGGTCGGCGCACTCGGGTACCAAAAAATTGGCAGTTGCATCGCGGAGCGACGTGGCACAGTCCGCCACCGGCGAGGCCGCGATGGCGGCGGCGAGTTCGCACGCCCCTTCGCCGAGGCGCGCCAGGCCCACCGTCGCCGCTGCGCCGAGCCGCGAGAGGGGAGCTTGCTCAGACGGCGACAACGACGGCTCGTCGGCCGCATCCTCCTCGGGTGGAAGCAGCTGTTTCTCTGGCGTCCGTTCGGGCGTCTTGGGCGCCTGTTTGGGCTCGAGTTTTGGCGGCGGTTGCTCCTCCTCGGGCTTGATCTCTAGGGTGGGCTCGATCTCGATCGAGGCCTTTGGCGCCTCCTCTCGCGTGGGCGTCTCTAGCTTCTCGACCTTGGGAGATTCGCCGACCTTTTTCCTGACGTTGGCGCTCCGCGACGAGATCTGCGGACGCGCGCTTTGGTTCCCTGCAATTCGCGTCACCACACCACGCGGACAACTGCACCAATTCGCCCGATGGACGACCGTCGGCTCGCGAGCAGCACTTCCCGGCGCCGCTCCTCCTCTCGGCGCCGCTGATCAACGTCCGTCATGGTCGTCCTGCGGCAATTTCTAATATTATTTCGTAGAAGTGCACCACCACCAACAAGGGTAAGTAAGTAATTACTACTAGAAAACACAAAAAGCGGCCGTTTCACGAACGAATTTGACGATGGTCGTCGGGCCGGCACCCGCGGAGGCCGAGGCAACCGTGCCCAAGGACCTCATCGAGATAATCGACGAAGTTCCGCAGGCGATGGCCCCAACCAGGTATTATGGCCCCAGCGGCGACGTTGGGGCCGCGACAAAGATACAAGCGCGACAGCGAGGCAACGCTGCTCGCAAGCGACTTTTTGCCGAAAATCCGCCAGACGTGCCCAAACGTCGTCGAGGTATGCCGGCGACACGGGCCGTACTGCGGGAAATGGAAGCTTTCCGGCCGCCGGTCGTTGTCGCGAGGAGACCGTTTCCAACGAACGATTCGACGCGTCGCGAGAACGAGAGACGGGCGACCGAGCACGCGGCGACGAGCCTCAAGCGACGGTGTTTCCGCGCGTGGCGCACGAGGCCGCATCGCAAAAAAAAAACGAAGCGGACCTTCACCTTCGAAAGGCCTCTCCACCTGTGGCTGCCGTTCAACGCGCTCCCGGTGCCGACCGTATTACACGAACACGAAACCCTCGAACTCCGGCGACTCGTGGGCGACGGTCGCCTGCTGCTGCACGCGCACTCGGACCGCGGCGCGCCGGTAGTCGTCGACGCGGTTCTCTTCGATACGGCGTCGAGGCTCGCGCCGCGAGACCGCGACAACGCCGCGCCGCTGAGCCGGTCCTTTGGCTTCGTCGCCGGTCTCACCGTCTCGTTCTCCGCCGAGCCGACCAGCCCCGTCGCGTGGGATCGCCTCGGTTTTGAGGTGAGCGAGACCCCGGGTGACGGCGTCGTCGCCGAGTTCGTCGTCGTCGCCACCTTCTCCGAGGCAGACCGCGTCGATCTCCTGCCCGGTATCCCCGAAAAGCCCCCGGGTTTCGACGAACACCCCCTTCGCCGCCTCTTCGCCCGCCAGCCCGACCACCACAACCCCGACGCCCTGCCGCACATGAGCTACAATTCGCCGCTCCCCGCGGTGTCGAAACTTCGACCACAGCCCCAGACCGCGCCGACTTCCGCGAGGCGCGGCAGGAATGATGACCACCAGGTTGTGGCGGCGGCGTCGATGCAACCTCGGAGGAAGAAGAAGAGCCCGGTCGCCGACTCCCTCTCTCGGACTTCCCCCTTGGATTCCACTGCCGGTCGTGCTGCTTCCCTGACGCCGCTGCGACGCGAGCCCTCGCCGCGCCGCGAGCCCTCGCTGCGACGGCCGCCCAAGAACCCACCGCATCGACTTAAAATTCCCCCGCCCCAACAGCACACCCCTCGACGAGACGCGACGTTGGCGACCCCCCCCCCACCAATCAGCACTACTCGGCACCGGGGGCGCGGGAGCCAGGACGACGGCGACGGCGCCTCGGTGGCGTCCTCTTATTTCCACCACCACAGGCCGCCCGTTGGGCCCTTGGCCGTCTGACGACACTTTTTCTTGTCGGTCGGTCACAGACAGGGGACGCGGCACTGTAGGTGCGTTTGCTTTCCTCCTGCTGCCGTTGGGTCCTTCTTCGTGCCATGAGGTGTTAATAAATAGTGCGCACGCGGCAGGCTGGGTCTGTAGACGAACGGACTTTCCTTCAAAAATAACATGACGGAGTGCACGTTCGGATGTCCCTTAATTGCCTTCCCGACCGAAGGGAGGCGCGCTGAAAGAAGCGCTTGGCAACGCCTGAGAAATATCGTCTCGGAGCGAGCTCCCCTGCGGTCTCCCAGAACTGCTGCCAGCGAGGTGGTCAATGAATGCCCAGGACCAGCGATATTCTAGAAAAAAAATCGGGCTCAAAAGCGCCCAAACTCCGGGTTGGGCGGACTACGAGCCACCGCGCCCCGCTCGCGGTGGTTGAAAAATTTGCCATTGCTGGGCGAGCGCCTACTACCGCTGATAAACATCATTGGCACAGCCAGGTGGTCTGCCCGACGTCGGATGCGACGGCGAGCGCCCAGTTCCAGTACAACTTCGGTCAACAGGAACTGGGGCCGAGTTGCAGGCAGCTGACAGACACCAAAGGTCTCCAAAAACACGTCCTTAGAAAAAAAAAATATATGTCGCACATAGATGATGCCTTCGTGATTTTTCTTCGACTAACACCCCAATAATTTACTTTTGTCTCGCCTTGCTTTGCCTTAAAAAAGCACTTGCTGTGGTGGCACACAGGGTTGCTGGCAACTGCGGATAATTCCGATCGCCGCCGCCCGCCATAGGTTTTGTGCAGATTTACCGCAGCTCCACCCGAGATCTTCCTTGATCGATCAAGGTTTTGACGTATGATGATGATGATGATGATGATGACGATTAATTTTCCCAGCGAGCTAGCTGCATACCGTCGCACATAAAGCCCGATCGAAATCGGGATGAAGTCACGTTGGCTGCCACAACGCTGTGCCGGCG
Source organism: Chrysophaeum taylorii (assembly GCA_029834535.1). Classification (NCBI taxonomy): domain Eukaryota; class Pelagophyceae; order Pelagomonadales; family Pelagomonadaceae; genus Chrysophaeum; species Chrysophaeum taylorii. Next base: position 37,758 of record JAQMWT010000393.1, read on the forward strand.
CCGGTGTCTGTCTCCTCTGCGCCCGGATTTTTGTTTTAAGCCTGCGCCATTGAGCCATTGAAGAAGACGGCTTATTATCGTGCCGACAACAATCACCGCCGCCACCATTGAATAACGCGCTCTTCGATCCTTGCCGGACATTTTTTTTTCCGTTGTACCGACAGACAGACTGTGAGAACTAAAATGGGATGTGAGAACTATAATGGGGACGTGGTGCAGGGGTAAGTGTCATAGCTTCCTCACACAGGTGCTGGAAAAGAAAGAAAAGGAAAAAGGGGTAAGTGAGGTCCTCACACAGGTGCTGGAAAAAGAAAGAAAAGGAAAAAGGGGTAAGTGAGGTCCTCGGAGTGGCGGTCATCAGGGTCGTCGGCCCAGCTGGAGTCGGAATAACCACAGAGACGAAGGGTAGAATCGCGACCAAGAACAAGGACAAGATCGTGAGAGCCATTGAGATAACGTAGAGTGGGAGATAAAGCGTGCCAAGCGTGCCAGTGGGGTTTACCAGGATTGTGTGAAAAACGCGCACACTGATTGACGGACCAAGTGATATCAGGACGAGTCATGATGGAGATGAAGAGGACACAGCCAACAATACGGCGAAAAGGGATGCGTGCCATGAAGATGTGATCTGGAGAACCAGGAGCCGGACAATCAGCCGCAGAAAGATGAAGACCTTTGGGAGCGGGAGTGAGTTCGGGTTTACTGTTGATGAAGCGATGTTCGGTAAGGATTTCACGGATAGCATGGGATTGGTCAAGAGTGAGGGTTCTCCGAGGGCGAGCACGCGTGATGCAAAGACCAACGTAAGAGGTGAGATCAAGATCATTGACGTCAGTGAAAGCGCGGAAACGGAGGAAAAAGGCTTGGTAATGGTCAATGCAATGAGGAGGGTGCGCCACAAGAAGATCATCGACGACCAAAACAAGACGGAGGACCACGGTAGAATTGAGGACGAGCTTGTAATGGCAAGTGTCACCAGATCCGCGGACGAAGCCACAATCATTGAGAAGGAAGCGTTCCAAATAAAGCCACCAATTGCGACAAGCTTGTTTGCAACCATACCAAGAGCGACGGAGCTTGTAAACGATTTTGGAACCATCGGTGGGTTGGCGAGGAGCATAGCCTTCGGGTGGCCAGACATAGATGTCTTCGTCAATGGGAGCTTGAATAAAAGCGGAGCTAACATCCAACTTGTGCAAATCCCAGTCACGAACAGCGACAAAGGTCAGAAAGAAACGGATCGTGTCGATGTTGGCAACCGGTGAGTAGGTGTCATGATAATCAATGCCGTGAACCTGCGTGTAACCGCGGACAACGAGGCGAGCCTTGTACGATTTGAAGCGGCCAGAGTCATACTTCTTGCGGAGGATCCACTTGAGAGTACAAATGTTGCCAGAAAACGTCGAAGGAAGGCGCACAACATCCCAGCAACCAAGCTGACCAAGAGAGCTGTATTCGTTAGCGATGGCTTGCAACCGGCCAGGACGCTCAGGATTGGTTGGAGCTAAAGCTTCACGTAAATGGAAGTAATAGTAGTTTCGTCAAGGTAATACTGAGAGATTTCTTCAGAAGCAGAGTAATAAACGTGTGCATGGGGATCAACAAGGGTGTTAGCGAAACAAAGGGGAAGGAAGACACAATGAACTAACAAACGAAAGCTAACAGAAGAGACATACAAAGAGTTACAGGGGGAAACAGAATGGCCCGTATCGACATCAGAATGGCCCGTATCAACATCAGAATGGCCCGTATCAACATCAGAATGGCCCCGTATCAACATCAGAATGGCCCCGTATCAACATCAGAATGGCCCGTATCAACATCAGAATGGCCCGTATCAACATTGTGACAGGATGAAACAGAATGGCCCGTAAAAAAAAAAGTTTGTTGGTTGTTGCAACACGCGTTGGTCGACTTTGCGCGGTCGGCCCCGTTTGGCACGACTTTGTTTTGCACTTTCTGTTGTTTTCTCTCTTTTTGCACTTTCAGTTGTTTTCTCTCGAGCTCGTAGAATGGTCGGTTCACGTGATGGGGTGATCAGTCCCAGTGAAACCGGCGCATTCTCATCAAACACAGGGGGCAAGGGGGCAACAGCGGACAAGGGGGCAACAGCGGAAGAACAGCGGACAATGGGGGAACAATAGACGAGAGCTTGGAAGCGTGATTCGAGAAAGTCAGAACAACGTTGAAGTTCCTTCGGTGGTTGACATTGCGGGAAATCGGGTAAGTGAAACTGTCAGCAAAATCGAGGTCTGAAGAACGATAGCGACAAAAGTGCCTGGGATGACGTGCGTTAGACGATTGTTGCCACTGAGGATCGCAGCGGGGCAAAGATAGCGGAAACACATGCTGGTACATATGATGGCGGTGTACCAGACGTCTGATGAGAACATGGCCTTTGGGCAGATATGTTGCATGGTGACCAGGGTATGACGATGGTCGGAGTCGACAGAATCCAAAACAGGCGTAAACAGGTTTGATGCGAACGTGGGTGTTTGGTTTTTGTGGCGCGAGCAAGTTGCCATGGGCACGACCGCGTCCTGTACGCGAAGATGGAAGACTTCGGACGCGCCAGCGGTGTAAGGAACGAACACAGGTAGACCAGGCTGCTGTATGCCAGCCTGCTGTGACAGATAAGAAAGTGGCCCGTTTTCGCAGTCGCAAGAACGAAATTGCCATATGGGCCAACGTTGGAGGAGCAAGCGGCGAGCTTCGCTTGTCATACTCGAATAGGCTCCGGTAGAAGTTGGCGACAGTGGCAAAACAGTTGTGGCACGTAAGAACGTTGCAGATAGCGTCGCGGGTGCTGAACACGGAATTCACGTCGATAGCAAAACCGAATTTTAAAGGTCAGAAAAGCGGCGAAAAAGTGCGTGAAGGAGAACCACAAATCACACAGCAAAGAAGCGTCTGTCCAGGATCCCGAAGATGAGCGATCCAACCACATAGGAAGCACGAAAACTGCGCACGCGAAAAATTGAGAGGCACAGCTTAGTTGTGGCAGGTGAAATGTGCGATGGAACGTGATTCGCTGGTTTTACCAAAACCGACAAGCACAACGAGGAGTGGATCAACGAATAGCTGAAAATGCACAACGGGGAGTGGAGCAACGAATAGGCGAAATACAGAACGAGGAGGGGAGCAACGACGAGGGGGGAATACAGAACGAGGGGCTGAGCAACGAATAGCGGAAAATACAGAACGAGGCGCCTGTGCAATGGGAGCTAAAAACAAAAACGAGGGGCTTCCGTGGGATGGGGTTGTTGATGTGCTTGCATCAGACATTCGGCGGTACACACGCTGACTTGGAATTATCTTGATTGGCATGAGACAGAGTATCGGGAGGGGTATGTGAGACGGTGGGTGTGGCCGTTCAAGGCGGTGAAGGGGGTGGAATAGATGGTGGTATTAAGAAAAGCGGCGGAATGGAACTAGAATCAGTCAAGGTGCGAGTAGGCATAGGAACAGAAAAGGCAGTGTTAGTGGTGGTGGGTTTGGGTTGGTGTTGTTGGGTGTTTTTTGGAGTCATTGGATGTGCTGCGCTGTTGAGAAGAACGGCGATGGTGGGTAGCGCGTTGTCGTGGAATAGCTAGGAACGTTGAAACGTGCTAGGAACGTTGAAACGTGCGGCAGTCCCTCTTAAATTGATCCTTGCAGCCGCCAAAATGACATTGGGTAGTGCGTCGGAATCGAGTAGAGCCAGGTTGTTCGGAAAGGGGAGCGTCTAGGGTAGGTCAGTTGGAAGAGTCGGAAGTCGTGGCTGACGACGCGGCGGATAGCGCGGCGGAAGTGGTTGTGCATGCCATCTAAATTGATTGGTGTTGAACTTCTCAAGGGTACAACCACAGTTGTCGGTACGAAACGCGAGACGATAAAACAAAGCCAGTAAGGCTTGAAGCACGATGCACGTAGTCAAATGCGAGGACACACTCGAGGGTACGTCGGATCAGGTACAATGCCGAGCAACTTGAACTCCGGTGATAGGTACAATGCCGAGCAACTTGTATACTCCGACGATGAACTTGTTGAGGAAGTTCGCTACGCGATCCCCACGGCCCATGTAGACATCAGTAATGCGCTTGTAAAGTCGCGTGAAGTTCATGTCGCGGTTGTCATGTTGTTCGCGTGAAGTTCATGTCGCGGTTTTCATGGATATCAACGTTGTTGCTTGACGCGAAATTCTTCTTCAGAGCAGCGAGATGCTTCTGCAGAGCGAGATGCTGAGATGCTAGTCCAAGGATTGTTGGTCGAGATAATGTGATCGCCGGTAGTGATGATCATGTTCGCGACGACGTGTCCATTGGTGGAAAAAAAAAATGTCGCTCACCGCTGAAGGCATCAAGGTTTTGCGAAAGCTTGCTATCTTTAATTTCGATCGAGGACATGGTAGACGAAACGAACCGAACACGTAGCAATGAACTGAAGCCGAGGAGGTGTCGCCACGAAGTCAAGCAGAGGCTCGATCGTGAACGAGCACCTGGTGCCATGTGAGAACTAAAATGGGATGTGAGAACTATAATGGGGACGTGGTGCAGGGGTAAGTGTCATAGCTTCCTCACACAGACACTGGGGCGCAAAATGTACGATGAGATTGCGAGGCGAGGCCTGGAGAGCGCGCGTATCTACGCCGAGCGCGTGTTCGAATCGGCTTTGGACCAGCTACCCGAGGGGGCGGAGGGCGAGGCAGCGACGTACGTGCGCGAGGTGGTCGCCGCGTCGTGCGAGGTGTGTCGCAGCCTCGCCGCCCTTTGTGCGTCGCTCATATATGTCGCGCGGCTCGTGGGGTGGCCCATCGCGCGGCGCGCGTGGCGCGCGTTGTCGAAGCAGCCGCGCGCGTGGATTCTATTCGAACTGGGGTTATTGGGCATCGTTGTCGCGCTCGTGCGAATTCGAAGGTGGTATCGGAGGTCGGCGTTCGTGCGGCGATTCGTCGCGAGGTGTCGGAGCCTTCGCGCGCGGTGGGACCGGCGCGTCGCCCGCGGGCGCGCGATGTACGCGGGATTTCTCGCGTCGGTCGCCCACAAGTCGCGGCTCGCGGCAGCGGCGCTTCCTCACGCAGTGTTCTGCGCGTTCGTCGCGTTGTCGTGGCGCGTCGCGCCGCGCCTAAGTCGCGTCGCCTACGGGTCCCCGCACCTCACGGCGGCCCTGCTGATCGTGCGGCTCGTGCATGCCGACGCCGCGTGCCGCCTGCTCGAGCGGGGGCCCGTTGCCCAGCCGCGCGCTGCGCGCGCCGACGCGATCGTCGCGTCCGACGTCGCTCTCGCGCTCGAGGCGCGCCATCGCGCGACCGAGGAGCTCAAGGTCTGGGTCGCCCTCGCCGCCGAGCGCTGCTGCCGTGGCCTCTGGTTTGTCGTGCCCTACGGCGACGCCACGGCGGCCCGCTGGGGCCTCGACGCCACGCTCGCCGAGGCGCGCGGCGTCTACCTCGTGTGGCTCCAGTTCCTGCCGTCGGCCCGGGCCTGCGCCTACGCCGCCGCCGCCAACGCGGCCAAGGCTGCCCTCCCCTCGCTCGTCGGGGCCCCGAGGCCGGCGAGGACTACGCGTCAGAACGGCGGCATCCTCGACAGAGCCCGCGAGGCTTCGGGGAAGGTCGCCAGACTACTTGCGATGCCCTGGCTCTTCGGCGACCGCGTCCAACGCCTCGCCGCGTTCCTCGCCGACATAGTCTCGGATGCCGACGCCTGGCTTCTCCTCGCCGTCGGCGCCTGCGCCTTCTGCACCGTCGGACCCGTTGCCCGTCTAGGCGCCCTCGCCGTCGTCTTCGCCCTCCCCGGGCTCAACGCTATCAAGGCCATACAAGCGAGGGCCCCCACGCCCGTCCTCATCTCCTATTGGATCGTCCTCGCCCTCCTCGATCTAATTCTCCTCAACCCCGGCGCCAACACTATCTTCTCCTGGCTTCCCTTCAAATCCCACGTCGCTATCCTCCTGGCCGAGTGGCTCCAGCTCCCCTACTTCCGCGGCGCCCACCGCCTCTACGTTTCCGCGCGTCTTCGGGTCCGCGCCGCCATCGACCGCTTCAAAGAGGCCTAGTACTACCTTCCATTCTTTCTTTCGAACGATGGATGATGGCCATGTGGGTATGGCCATATGGATGGATGGCCGGAGGGACGGATGGGCGGACGGACGGACGGACGGACGGACGGACGGACTACGTTCTCATTTACCACCACCACAAAAATAAATAAATAAATAAATAAATAAATAAATTTTTGGTCTGTCTGCCGGGCTTTTTTTTGATGGGGGAATCGGTCGCTTTGGACCGGAGTTTCGCTCGGGCCTCCGAGGGAGTCCTTCCTCCTGGGCCAGCCGTGAAAGTACAAGTGACCCCGGGCGAGCCATTATGACGTTTATAGACAGACTAGTATGCCTGTAGTTGGCGACCCTACGACGAGTCCAATTTCGGCGCCCTACGTGCCGCTAGCGGTCGGAAGCGACTCAACTCGGACCGCAGAGCGGCGGCCCCGATACGCCAGGGGACTAACTAGTGTCCCTTGTCCTCTCGCCACGCTTCTCCTGTCCCGAGGTCATCCATCACCAGGGTCATAAATATCGCTAGTCAGCGACGTTATCCTCCAGAGTCACCGCGCGGATAGTAGAATTGACGCATCGATAGCGCGATGGGAGGAGTATTTGCGCTTAAGACGCGCAGCCTCTCTTTGTCGCTCGATTTGGGCGTGTTCGAACTCGGCGGCGGTGCCCTACTACGTCCTCTGAGCGGTACACGAGTTTGTACACGCGGGCGACGCGAAAGAATCGCACGAGGCCGGAAGTTTTTGGGGCCAATGCCTTAGAAGACGCGCTCACGTAGTACGTTGTCGGCGCGCCATCTCACTTCCTGTTGCGGTGTTATGTCGGTGGTAGTGCCGCTTTGACTCGCCCCAGCCATACTCAACGCCATCGCCAGCGAGCTCTGGGTGGCATTTCGGCGACGAGAGTACGGTCAAGGACGAGCTGCCGGAGGAAGTTGAGCACGTTCTTGAAGTGCGGTATATTCCCGAGGATCTCCTTGGTTGAGGTCCCCGGAACGACGTCGTAGCTTGAAGTTCCATGAATGGACCACCTGCTGCCGCTTGTTGCAGGTTTGAACTTGTTGTGTCGCGGTTTGAACTTGTTGTGTCCCGACGAGTGGTCAACCTCAATATGGAATTGGTGATGAGGGAACCAAATTTCCATGATATCGAGGACGTCCTCGACCCGAAGAAGAAAATTGTCCGAATCCTAGAAGTCTTGGTGCTGCTTGCAAATATTGAGCGTCTGGAAAGCCGGAGACTGGAACCACTTGACGCCGTCGCCGCTCTCAAAGAGGATGACCTTTTCAAAGAGGTGCTTGAGTGTCGGATCGATCGTGAGGTCGACATCTTAGTCGACGTCGTCATCGTCGTCTTCGTCGTAAACGTCGGAATCTGGGACGTTGGTCGCTATATGGCGAAGCTTGTCATGCTTGTCACCTGAGTTGTCAAACCCGTGGAGCCATGCGTTTCCTTCGTGGAGGCCATCAACAGTTGCAGGAGTGTCCAGCACCACTTCCAGTACATGCGCAGCCGACCTGTTATCGCGCATTCGGCTCCTCAGCAGCGCGCAACCAAGCGCTGTACGAAAATCAAGAAACACCGCAAACCCCTTCCATGTATCATACATACTCCCTAACCCTTTAGTTTTCTCCCTTACCACTTATTTTTTCTCCCTTACCACCTAAGTTTTATCCTTTACCCTTAGACTACACTCCTTACCACTGCGTCAACGTTCTATCTACCATTTGAAAAAAACCATCAACCGCAGCAACATACAGCACATTTTCGTGAGGTTTTAGTGTCAAGTTCGTTGTTCGGCCGTCAAGGACCTAGGGCCGGATAATAAAGTTCGTGCGAGCCGTTAACTATGTTTCAGTTTGTACTAAGACATACTCAACGGATCGCTGAGCTATGTTCATTTGTACTCAAGCAGTATGTGCCGCCACGCCGCGAGATCGTCGCGATGGAACTAGTCCCCATAGTGAAGTCGGCATCCTTTCGTCCCCTCACGCAAAAAAAGGAAAAAGCCCACGCGTTGTAGGACCCGTCGTTGCGGCGCGGGCTAGTCTCGTTTTCTTATCCGACCCTAATGACAAGGTGAGCTATAAATTCGCATCGATCGGCGACCCAGCCTTAGCCGGATGCGTCGATAGCACGCATCAAGACACCAGGACGAGAAACTACTTTTGCCTGTAGAATCTGCTCAGCGTCGCTACTGCCGAAGGCTTGGACGCCGATCGACGCGCCCTCGACCTCGCTTTGACGTCGAATAAAATATCAATTTTAACCCCAAACCCTTCATGGGCGTGTACATATCTAGTTATCCGGCGGTACAAGAGATCTCGGGGAGGTATTTTTTCAGGAGTAAATACTCGGGGGTGTTTTTTTATTTATTCGGCCAGACCACAACAAATGCGTGCGCGCTGTCCAGCCAGCCAGCCAGCCAGCCAGCCAGCCAGTCTATCTATCTATCACCTCGCAGCGAAGCAGAGGCGGGTTTTTGACGATGACAGTAGGATCTCAGCAGAAAAAGACGACGACGAGCACGGTTTTCAAGAAGGGCCAAGTAAGTACCCCAAGGTGACGAAGAAGCTACCGTTCTTCCAGCAGCATCATCTCCTGTGGTGGAGCACGGCACTTATTAGTCCCCCGTATTGCGTTTGCTTTTTCCCCAAGTCACGATGAATTGGCACGGCATTTTGTTTTTCGACGACGAGGAGGCCCGGTGGACGGAAGCCGCGCTGTGGTCGAGCAATATTTTGGCGACGTCGAGGTGGCCGTTCTGCGTCGCGACAAAAGAGGGAACAAGGCCGTCGCTGGTAGGCTGGTCGACGTCGGCTCCGCGGTCGATCAAGAGGCGAACGACTTGAAAATGACCGTTTTGACTCGCAATGAACAAAGGCGAGGCACCGTCGGACGACAAGACTTTTTTGTCGACGTTCGCGCCGTGATCGAGGAGCAGGGTCGCGAGGCGTACGCGGCCGTTCGCACACGCGATGTGGAGCGGTTCCCAGCCGTCTGCCATGGCCTGCGCGACGTCGGCGCCGTACTCGAGCAGCAGACGCGCAACTTCGTCTTGGCCGTACGCGCTCGCGATCAGAAGAGGACTGACGCCGTCGTTTCGACGTCGTCGCACCGAGGCACCGTTTTGAAGCAAGACGCGCGAGACGGCGACGTGGCCCTTTTCGCTCGAAATAAAAATCGGCGAGGCGCCGTTATCCTCGGTTTGATCGACGTTAGCGCCGTAGTTGATCAGCAGGCGCGCGACGTCCTCGAGACCAGATTGGCACGCAACGAAAAGAGGAGAGAAGCCGCCGTCTTTCGCGAGGCTCGCGTCTGCTCCCCGTGATAGCAACAAGTGGACGACGGCGGCGTGTCCGTTTTCGCTGGCGATGTACAAGGCAGAGGTGCCGTCGGTCATGGTGTGGTGAAGGTTCGCGCCGTGGTCGACTAAGAAACGCGCGATCGCGACGTGACCGCGCTCGCACGCGACCAGAAGCGGCGTCGCGCCGCTCTCGGTCGACGACGAATTATTCTGCGGGTCGGCTCCGTACTGAACGAGGAGGCGCACGATGCCGACGTGTCCGTTCTCGGCACCGAGGTAAAGCGGCGAAAAACCGCCGTCCACGTTCGCGCCGACGTCGGCGCCGCGCTCGAGCAGGAGTTCGACGACGTCGACGTAGCCGTTTTCGCTCGCGATCGCGAGCGAAGAGGCGCCGTCTCGCGCGGTCTGGAGGACGTCGGCCCCATGCTCTAGCAAGAGCCGCACCACCTCGACGTGGCCCTTCTGAGACGCGATGTAGAGCGGCGACGCCGCGTTTTCGACGACCCGTCGATCGAAATCCGCGCCGCGCTCCAACAGGATCCGCGCGACCTCGACGAGACCCAGGTGACTCGCGATACAAAGCGGCGTCCAGCCAGATTTGTCCGCCTGGTTGACGTCGGCTCCGCCTCGGTCGAGAAGCAGCCGCGCCATTTCGAAGTGACCCCGTTCGCACGCCGCGTAGAGCGCCGACCTCGACCCGGCTTCGCGTTCGAGCAAAACGCGCGCGACGCCGACGTGGCCGTTGTGACTGGCGATGTCCAGCGGCAAGAGACCGTCGTTCCTGGCCTGATTCGGGTCGGCCCCGTTTTCGAGCAGGAGACGAGCGACGGCGACGTGTCCTTGGCGGCACGCCGTCCACAGCGCCGAGGAGCCCTCCTTGTCGGGAAGGTTTACGTCGGCGTCGTGATCGATCAGAAGCCGCACGAGGTCTACGCGGCCGTCGAGGCTTGCGATAACAAGCGGCGATGCGCCGTCTAAAGGATCGCCCTCGTTCACGTCCGCGCCGTGCTCGGCGAGCAGCTCGTGTTTCAAAAGAAGCCGCGCGACGTCCGCGTTGCCTTCTTTGCTCGAGATAACGAGCGGAGACGCGTCTTCGTGCAGCGCCTGCTTGACAATCGCGTTGTAATCCCGCAACAAACGCGCGACCGTCATGTGTCCCTCTTGCTGCTGCTGCTGCTGCTGCTGCTGCTGCTGCTGCGAAGAAGAAGAAGTGGAGCCTATTATTCGCGACGTTCTCGAGCGAGGTGGGAAATGGCTCTCGTAGACCGCGTGCTGCGAACACAAAAAAAGCATACACGAGCCGAGGAAGGCCAGGAAAAGGACGCGCATCCACGTGTCGCCGCCCATGCCCTAGAAAGAAAGAGAGAAAGAAAGAAATAATTAATTAATTCCTCGCCGGCCGGCCGCCAGACCAGAACGACGGCGCGCGGGTGGTTCTCTCTCACCTCTCTTGGGTGAGGAGGTCCCAACTGTTGTTGTTGCCGCCTTGCCTTGCCTTGGCTTGGCTTGGCTTGCCTTGGGCAATAATCTGTTTTTCTCGGAGTTGCGGGCGGCGAAGTGGTGGTGCCCGAACTGTGCGCGAACTGCGTTCAAATGTCAGCACCAGAAGCCCCCAAAGGGGACACAAGACCCGACAACAACCACTCCTTCCTTTCTTTGTGGAAAATTTGTTTCGACCGTTTTCCGACAACATTCATACGACTTACGTACGTTGACAGCGAGATTTTTCAGAAATTCGCTCGTGAATCCACCACGTGCCGTGGCTGGGAGGTGTCATAACGGCAATAAACTTGCATGTTAAAACATTGCATAATGCAACAAAAATAAGGATAAGGGAGAAACTAAGAAGGAGAAGGGATTCTGAGTTGTGGGTTCCGTAAAGGGGCACTAAATTGAGTTAATAACGCCGACCCACCGACCTCGACCGGCCCGCCGGTTTATTTGATACAGTACCATCTGGACATACGACGACGACGACGACGACGACGAGGAGGTGAGGAGATAGGACTTGGAAGAAGAGGTGACGACGCAAAATCAGACGCGGCGGCGGGGGGCATCGAGCGGGGGTGGTGGCGGAGTTTTGGACGGAGCGAGGTCGTCTCTCGCTTTGCCGAGAGCCGCGTGGTGGGCCATAATGTCCATGAGGGGGACGGCGGCGCCGAGGTGCGCGCATATGCCGCGGAAGGCGCCGATGGCTCGGACGACGAAGAGAAAGGAGTCCGGGACCGCCTGGACGCGGCGGCCCTTGCGGTCGCGGCTGTTGGTCGTCTTATCTTGAACCTCCTGGGCCTTGCGCTGGTCGAAGAAGGACTTGGTCTCAGCCTTGGCGGCTTTGGAGTCCGTCGTGTCTCGAAACAAAAACGAAAAGAACTGGACCGAGCGTTCCGGAACGCGGTCGTCCTGGGTATTTTTGTAGCCGAGGCGCTTGAGGACCTCCGAGGCGCGCGGGACGTCGAGGTCGCGCAACGCGAGCACGAGGTCTCGCCAGCCGTCGAGTTCGTCGGGCGAGAGCTCGACCGCCCAGCCCCAGTCGAGGAGCGCGAGGCGGACCGCGCCGTCGCGGATGCTGCAGAGGGTGTTGCCGGGGTGCCTACGAAGGAGAAGAAGAAGGAGAATAAAAATAACGCGACGCAGAAAAAAAAGTCGCACGGATCGCAGTTAAAGAAGCCGCGATCGAAGAGGAGGTGGCAGAGAGCGTGAGCGAGCTTGGTGCAGAGCGCGAGGGTGTCGACCCGGTACTCGCGGAGCTGCTCGATGTCGTCGATCTTGAATGCGTCTTCGACGAACTCCATCGCGAAGACGCGGGGGGTGATGAGGGCGTCGATCGGTCGCGGGACGACGACGTCGCGCGCGCCCGCCGCATCGAGGAGTCGTCGCGCGCGGAGCGCGTTCGCCGCCTCGATCCCAAAGTCGAGCTCCTTCCAGATTTCCTTTTGCCACGACTCGAGGATAGTGACGGTGGTCTCGAAGTCCTCGTTGAGCTTGGCGCACACCCTGGCGATTTTGATGGCGCGTCGGATGTCGGCAGCGAACAGGCCCGCGACGCCTCTGTGCTGAACCTTGACGGCGACTCGTCGCGCGCCGAGCTTAGCGACATGGACTTGCGCGATCGACGCCGACGCGAGGGCCGCGTAGTCAAAGTCGGCGAAGGGCACCGACCTCCCGTAAGCCTCCCGGAGCGTGCGGTCGACCTGGCGTCTCGAATCGGGCGGGAGGTCGTCCTGGAGTACGGCGAGCGCGTCCTTCCAGACCTTTGGGACGACGTCGGCTCTCGCCGACACGTACTGGCCGATCTTTACCCAAATACTCTTCAAGGTCGCCATGCGATCCGCGCAAATCGGCGCGACGACCGAGTGAAAGAGGTCGAAGAAGTCCTCGCGCGCCGCCGACCCCTTTTGGAGCTTGAAAACGACGTTGGCGGCGATCGTCGCTATCGCGTAGACGCCGATCGCGAACGACGCGACGGCGTAGACGTGGAAAGCGCGCAGCAACCCGAGTTCCCGCGCCGCGGCGCGACACGCCACCGCGACGACGACGGGCTTGAGGAGGAGGAGCCCGCATGTGCTGGTGCCGGGGAGGACGAGGGCGCACGCGACCGCCCGCAGCCCCAAGTGCCACGAGGTCGCGGAAAAGAGGAAAAACGCGAACGCGCGAGACGAACGCAAGAAGCATCCGCAGAGCGCCGGCACGAGGATGTGGGCCGCGACGAAGCGCACCGCCACCCACGGAGCGCGCAACGCCGCGTCCAGGCGTTTCTCGAGGTTGCGCGCCCGCGCGAGGAGCTCGGCGCGCCGTTCGCCAATCTCGTCGTCGCCGTCGACGACGCGCGCGAGCGCGTCGTGCGTCGCGGCGCGTTGGCCGGCGCGCTCGCAGGCCTCCCTCGGGACCTCGAGAAAGGCGTACAGACGCTCGGCCACGGGGAGCGTCGCGCGCCGCGTCGTCCGCTGCAGCCACGCGTCGAGCGCGATCCGGCGACGCTCGCGAGACGCGAGAGGTCCGCGCTGCCTCGGAAACTCGTCCGACGCGACGAGCGGTTCGACCTCGCCAGCGCACGTGCGCCCGAACATCCCGAACGACGAGGTCCGCGTCGACGCTGCAACCGAAACCACCGAGTCCCGCTCCTCTTCCTCGTCCAAGTTGTTGTCGTCGGCGACTTCCACCGAACGCCAGAGTCGACGAAACTGCGAATATCGCCGCTCGACGCGCCACTCCACTTTTTCCGCCGCCGACCGCGCGCGGATCTCGTAGAGGACCGTGTGCCCGGCCACGCGCTCCCCCACGATTCGCGCCTCGAGGTCCTCGATCATTTCGCCCTCCTTGAGCCGCGTCGAGCGCAGCTCCAGCCCCGCGCGCTTCAAGATCGGAAAAACCCACGCGATCTGCTCGCGCTCGTGCCTCGACTCGAAGCTCACCAGCCCGCGCGTGATGGCAGCCATCGCCGACAACGTCCCGTCGGCCAGCTGCGCGAGCGTCTCGGCCTCCGTCTTGACGCGCGCGGCCCCAACTCCCGGGCTCTCGACCACATCCACGACCGCGCCGCCATCCCATCGCAGCCGCCACACCGTTTCGAGGTCGCGCAGCCACAGCTCCACGTCGGGACGCTGCGAGATCCCATCTTCCTCACGGCTCTGCAGTGCCACTGCGCGCCTCAGCGCCCTCGTCACCGCACCCTTGCTGATCATCAAAACACGACGACAACAAAACACGACCCCGTGAGACAGACAACCGGCATAGGGGGGCATATGATGACAATGAGTGAATGGGGGAGGGGGTGGTGCGGGGGGGCATGCAATGATGACAAAATGAGGCATTGGCACAGTCATCCATTACCCGCAAGTAGGCGTGAACAGAGCGCGTGCTATGACGACGCTGGATGAGGACATGAAGGTGGCATAGACTTCCGAGCTCCCCGGCGACCTCGCTGGGGGGGGGGCACTGGGAGAAAGAAAGAAAGAAAGAAAGAAAGAAAGAAAGAAAGAAAGAAAGAAAGAATACGCCATGCTCTTCTTGGTTCTTCAAAACCCGGCAGCATTGCCGGGTTTTCTTTCTTTCTTTCTTTCTTTCTTGTCGAGGAGTATCCGACGACGGTGTCGCGATGATGGAGGAAACTTGGAGTTCTTGCGAAATGGGAAGGGTATCCTAACCTAATAATATTCTTCTCGAACGACTTATCATTCCTCCTTCCTTTGTGCTCCACTTTCTGATGACTACTTCACAAACAAAACAAACTTTTTCATCAAAATTTTCCTCCTTCTCGGAAAACCAGCATCGAAAATTCAAAAAGTCAAAGTTCCGTTGAGGTATCCGCAACGACGACGGCTGCGGCAAAAGGAGTACTACGGTTCAGAAGCTGGGTGACGGAAGCCGTTGGGGCCTCTATTTTTTGCCCGAGACGAGAGGATCCAGGAAGTCTTTAGTAGTGTGAGGCTGCCATGTGCGCCGGCGCTGACGACAGGAAGGAAGAGAAGAACAACGTGTACCACCTGAGCATCGTCGTGAAGGAGGCGCGGTTCAGCTGGCTTCCGTACGGCCTCGGGGTCGCCGTCGTGCGCTTGCGGAGCAAGCGCGAGGGCGAAGCGTGGGTTTCGGAGGAAAAGTGCGGGAGGAGCTGGCGCGTCACGCAGACGCCCGAGGTCGAGGAGAGCGCAACCTGCAACGACCGCGTGAGCTTCGGCGAGCACGGCGAAGTGTTGCGGTTCGACCTGGGGCGGCTCGACCGGTACGACCAGCTCTGGGTCGCGGTCGAGCTGTGGTCGTCGCGCGACGACGCGAGCGACGCGAGGGTGCCGGTCGGCGTCGCGCACACCGAGCTCAAGGTCTTCGTGCCAGGGCTGCTCATGGACGAGTGGCGCCCCCTCGATGGCGACATCGCCCTCGGAGACGTACGATCTTCTTTTTTTGCTGTTGTTGCGGAGGTAATTCTTCGCTCGCAGATTCGTTTCGCGGTCGCGCTCGCGCGCGGCGAGGGCAACTACGACATGCCGTGGGCCGAGTGCGTCCTACGTGCGCGCACGTGACGCGTCAGCAGGTCATTCGATCGCGCCGGGCCGAGCGTCGAGCTCTCGTCGGAGGCGTGCGCCGAGCGCCGGCGGCGGCGCGACTGGGCGCAACGAGTGACGTGGGAACGCAGCAAGGCCAACGTCGGGAAGGGCAAGGGGCAGAAGACGGTGTTCGTGCTGCGGCGGAGAATACGCCGCGGCGCGGCGACACTTCTCGAGGCCTGGGGGTTTGACGTCGACATCCGTCACGACAATAGACAGGTCACCTTTTCGGCGGAAACGGCCGAAGAATTTCGCGTCGTCGTCGCGGGCGAGACGCGCGGGTGGTCGTCGAGCCGGCCCGCGCTCGCGCCAGGAGACGAGATTGTCGCCGCGACGAGTTCGGCCGAGCTGCATCACCTCAAGCTCCTCAGGGACTCGCTGGTGTACCATGCCGAGGCGGGCTGCGACCTTTCCGATGTGGCGCGCCAGTCGACGTTGCGCGCTCTCGAGTCCGCGGCGACGACGCCTCGCGAACACGCGTGGCTCGTCGTGCGCCGCTCGGTCGACCGCGAGATCATGGGTATGCTGCTGAAGCGCGAGCCAAGCCACTCGCACCGGCGGCCCTCGTTTCTCGCCCGCGATCACGGCCACCAGGAGCGCAACGCCTTGCGCGACCTCGCGTGGCGCGGCTTCTCGCGCGCCAATCGCCAGGAGGTGTATCGCGGCGTCGCGTTCGCGATGGAGTTCCTCTCGACCAAGCGCCAAAGCCGGAGGCGCTCGCTGAGCGAGCCCAACTTGGGGTCTCCCCATCCCCGTCCAACACGCATCATTTCTAGCGCGAGCGACCCGAGCGCGTTTAGGTCATCGAGGGAGCGACTTTCGCCCGCGTTGTCGCTCCCGTTGGACGACGGCGACGGCCACCGAGGACTTATCTCGAACACGGTCCGCAAGTGCGTCGCGGCCTTTGCGCACCATCCGCGCCCGCAAAGCGGCAAGGACTGGAGCTTTGAAGATGACGCGACGGCGCGCGAACAGCTCGAGGCGGCCTTGGCGAGCCAACACGGCGACGCGCACCTCGGAAGCGATCTCCGGAACTTGCGAGAAGTGTGGCAGCACGAGCGCCAGCTCTCGTTCGAGGACGCGCTCGACGCCGCCAAGAAGGAAGACAGACGGAAAAAGAAACTGTTCGACCGCGTAGCCGCAACCAGCAGGAAGCTCATAGTCCGGACGATCGGCGCCTCCTCCTCGCATCATCAGGCTTCCGGGAGCCTCCAGGACGAGGATACGACTCCGAGGTGGATCATCGACTCGCTCATCGTAGCAACGCAGGCCGCCTTGGACCGCGCGCCGCTTCCGGCCGAAGATCTCAAACCAAACAGATACAAAGTCGACGGCACCCACACAACGACACATGATGCGGCGTCCCAGTCGGAGAACGACGACGAAGAAGAGCACGTCTCGCGCACCTTCCGGAGCACCTTTGACGTGCGACCCAAGGACAAAGCATCGGACGCGCAACGGCCCCACTCGGTCGTCGAAGTCCACGCAGAAGATCAGTCGACGGCATCCGACACCGGCCGCCACCACCACCTCCACCTCACGAGCTTGATTAAAGCTGCCGGTCGCGGCACGCGCCATCTGTTCAGCGGGTTCTCGCGGCGACGGAAGCCCGGCGACCACCGGCGCCGCCGCAGGCTCGGGGACACCCCCGCAACTGTCTCCAAAGTGCCGCGGTCCGCGGCGTCACCATCCGCGAACAAACGCATCGCCGCGAGTGCTGACCGCGTGGCACGGGCTTACTTGGCCCGCAACACCAACCTCCACGAGCTCGACGGGGGCATCCACGAGCCGACGGCGAGGGCGCTTGCCGCAACGCTCATCGACAAGGTCGGGGTCGACGAGCGGACGTCGTTCTACGTCCTCGCTTTTTTCTTCGAAGAGCTCGCTGCCGAGGCAACCATTCACGATCGCACCGACTCGCGAGACGTTGCCTCGTTGTGCGCGGCGCTCTTCTCCGAGCAGCTACCGGGGCTCACCCGGGCGCTTTTGGCGGCCGACTTCCCGCCCAACCCGGCAATGCTCGAATGTTGGCTCACTCTCTTTCCAGTCGCCCTGCCCGAGACAACGCTTCTCCGCTGGCTCGACGTCCTACTCTTTGAAGGCTGGGAAGGCCTCGTCAACATCGCGCTCGCCTGGTACCGAGAACACGAGGCCGAACTCAACGCGGTCGCCGCGATCCTTAACCGCAACAACGCCGTTGCGGCGGCGAATAACGCCGCCGCTGTGGCCGAGCAGCAGCAGCAGCAGCAGCCACAGAATGGGAAGTCACACGTTGCGGACAGCACGATGCTGACTACACCCGCGGCGCCGAGCTCGACGTCCGTCATCGTGTGCGCGATGCGAGACATCCTGCACAATTCGGCTGATGCCGACTACCTCCTGAACATAGTCAAGCAGCATCCAAACGAGACGCTCCATCGCCACGCGCTTTCGCTCGACGAAGAGGGTCGCAACATGGACCGTAATAATCAGGATTCGACCGCGAGTCTCCTTTTTGATAACGTCATGGTCGACGTCGTCAGAAACCTCGAAGACCATGCGTCGGAGGACGAAGGAGAGCTCTCGTCGGACGACGAAGACGAACGGCCGGGTGGTCCAACCGAGCAGGAACTACGCGGGGACCAACAACAGCCGCCACCACCAGTTCTCATGCAGCCGTCGCCGTCCGCACCCACCTTGACATCAACCACGCACGGTGCGGCTGCTGGTACGTTCGCCGTGCGTTCGTTGCGCACCGTGCCGATGGTCACCTTCAACGACTCAGCGCCTCAGCGCGGGTTTGACGCGAGCGACTCGTCCTCGGCGGTTCGACGCGACGGGCTTGAAGGCAGCGACTTGTCGTCGCGATTTGGGGACTACTCCTCCTTCGAAAACAGGCACAGCGACCGCTACGGTATGAACTCGTTCGATGTCAGCGCGTCGCAGCCCAGCGAGTACAGCGTCATGACCGCTCCGACTCCCAGCACCGTCGCCGAGCATACGCAGCTCCCCGCCGTCGCGCATCTCAGACATTTCCATCGTCGCACCGTGCAGGTGCGGACTGTGGTGTGTGTGCGTTATTCACGTGTTTTTTTACGCAGCGCGCCCCGAGACCACCTCGCAAGCGCATGCTCGCTACGCATCGCCTTCACACGCACGCGCAAACCCAACTGAAATCAGACGACCGTCCAACAGGCGACGACCAAGCTAACACGGTGACCGGAGCATCGTCCTCGAACTTCGCGCAAGTTTCCTCCGTCCGGGCGGTCGGCGACGGTGTCGCCGACCCCTCGGAAAACTACCTAGACGACGGCAGCAATTGGCTCGGGGGCTGGTTGCCGACGACGACGAGTCAAACTTCCGAAGCACCGACGATGATCAGTAAAATATCTGAGATGGACTTGAGCTGACCGCTTTTATGCAGCTTCAGATCATTCCTCTACTGCACTTCGAACCGTTTTGTAAATACGTTGTTGCCACAGGAAATAGGAAAAAGAGAAACAAACATACAAGCGCGGCCTCACCTCGTTCTCTTCTCCTCCTCCCAGCGGCTCTGCAGTCTGACACCCCGAGGAGCCACACTCGTATGCGAACAACGGCATATTTTCTTACAAATCCAAGCGCCTTCTACGTCCATACATCGACACTAGACGATGTCGCCTCGCCGGCGGCGCTCGGATGTGCTCGATATGGACCACGATTCTCGGCATAAATAGAAGAAAGCCGTGGAAGAGCAAGTACAAACCTGGCCGTATCGGAGCCGCCGGTAACGTCGGACAACTCTAACACGAAGAAGAAGAAGAAGAAGAAGAAGAGGCGCAAAAAGTCTTCCACCCACTAAGTTGGCGAAAAGAAGGAGAGATAGGGATGGGGTACCCAAACGTACTAACTAACTAATTAACTACAGGGCAGCCCGGTGCATGGGGCGTAGGCTGATCCCACGTGCGTGACATCAGAAGTCACGGGGCCGAGAGACGAGGGGCGCAGAAAAAGGAGCATCAGGGGAGGTTGTCGCCTGTCGCTATGCGGCGCGGAGACCGCGATTTGACTGAAAACCATCTCGTCGTTTACGTTTCCTTCTACGCCCCCCCGGCCATAACCCGTTCCGCTGCGAACGTTCCGGCTTCCAACCGGCCCGCCTGGGAGGCGAACAGGTACCAGCCTATGCCGGGAGGCCCCTACATAAGGGAATAAACGAGGTTTTTTTGACTCTATTGTTTTCTTTTCCAAATACAAAGGACGTTTCCGTTGCTCTCCTCGTTGTTTGCTCTTTTCGTGCTTTTTGCTACGCCGCCATCACTCTACCCCCGACCCTTTCTCACCATTGACTCCCGGCGTCTGCCGCCCTCTTTGCGCTTTCTTGCTTCTCTCTCCGCCGCCCTCAGTTGTCTTTCTTCCTCTTCCTCAGCGTTCGTCCATTTAAAGCCCGCCAAAGGGACCACCCCACATTTCTTCCACCCGCACTCATACTGCGATCTGCACCTTCGTCGACCCCGGTGCTCATCTCGGGTCGTCGCCCATATGCGTCGTCGTCAATGTGCTTTATTACCTGTTCTTGTAAAACAAGTGCAGGCCAGTAAGTTCACCTAGTCCCAATCTCTAACCCCAGTAAGTTCACCTGGTCCCAGTAAGTTTCATATAAGTTCACCTGGTCAGTAAGTTCACCTAGCTCACACCAACTCCTTTGAGCTCGTCGCTCTCGCCTCCGCCAATCTCAGCTGCTTTGATCCGCACGCGCCGCCAACCTTTGAGTTTACTCTAAAACCCTTTACTCTAGAGACCCCAGTATGTTCACCTGGTCCCAGTTTCACCTGGTCACTCAGTTCACCTAGTCCCTATCTCAAACCCCAGTAAGTTCACGTGGTCCCAGTAAGTTCACTTATAGTGCGCGTGTAGACGCCGGGAGGGGGCTTATCGGTATTGCGCAGCACGTGTGGGGTAGGGTGGAGTCGTCGACCCAGATGAGTATATCCTCGGGGATGCCGATCGACAGAGAGCCACGTAGAGCTGGACGTGGCAGAAGACGGGCTTGGCAAAGAGGACGCCGACCTCGCGGGGCGTCTGGCCCTGGCTCTTGTTGATCGTTTGGCGTAGGTGGGCCTTAAGCGATACAGGTTGGAGGAGCCTCGGTGACAACGACACGATCGATTCTGGTACCGTTGCAGTGGCCGTGCGACGGGTCGAGGTCGCGAAGACTTTAAGCTCGCGATCAAAGTCAGCATCCCGTTGGTTGTCAGGGAGTTGAAAACTCTACTGTAAAGAGCGAGGCGTCGTCTTCCGACCCAGCCTAGTCAGCCGAAAAGAACTCCGACGCCTCGTCTCCTGGAAAAAATGGCCGCGGTCATGCGCGCGTTGTCAGCATCGACAACATCGTTTCGACGGGGCGTGAGAATGGCGCGCTGAAAGAGCCGCCGCGGGTCGTGGAAATAGTCTGCGAGGTCGCCGTAGACGGCTTGGAGGATCACTGTCTGGCTCTCGCGCCTACGTGATCCTTACTTTCGCGCCTACATGATCCTTACCCTAAATCGAGGGACAAACAGACAGACAAACAAACAGACAAACATCTGTCGATTAGTAGTTAGGATGTTTGACGGCCGTCCGGTAAAAAGTTTGATGGATAGCCTGATGAGCGGTGCCGAGCGGGCCGGCGGTCCCCAAAGAGGGGCGCCGCGACACACAGAGCCCTGAAGGTCCCCCCGGAGCATTCTTTTCGCAAGACGGGCCGTGGTCGTTGTTGAGGGTGGCGAAAACGCCGCAGTCGACTGGAGGCTGATGGGATGAGGGCGCGAACCAGGTGCGAACACGTATTGTTCGCCAGAACGCGGAAGACGAACCGTGCACGGCACTGCTTGCACTCAACCAACCATGTCAGGGCATCCGAGGGTCGCGCAGGGTGTTCGGGGGTTGGGGACACCGCGCAGCATGACCGCTATATTTATGGGTATTCAGTCGAACTAGAACTCGGCGTAGGACAAAGCGCTCCCTCTTGATCGACCACCCTCGCGTGGTAGATTCCAATCACTCGAAGGTTATGGGAACCAGGCGCTTTACCTGGAGAACACGACGCAACTTCGAAGGATGAATCGGACACCGCGCTCTCAGGCCGTGTGAAGCCCCCCCGGAGTCAAGCCGTCAAATTCCGACCCACAAACGTGCCAAGAAATGAAAGAAACAAGCCTCCCAGAGGTACCGAGGAAAAGCCGCGCCGACTCATCAAGCCAAGAAACCAACAATGCTTCCAACGCGAGCCACATTACTCGCCTCCTTTGCTATCTTCGTGCTTCCTTGTTTCCTTTTTTTTTTTTCAGCGTTGGGAGTTCAATACATATTCATATATTTGATACTAATAGCTGATATATACATATATATGTTAAATATATATATGAATATATTGATGAGTAAATCCTCCACGTAATTACGAACTACGTCACCACGCAAGTCTGGTGAAGTGATTTGAAGCGAACACGGGGTCGCCCTACATGGCGATCGTGAACTTTGGTAAAGTGAATGCCACTTTTTTTTTTTTTTTTTTTGGGGGGGGGGGGGGTGGGGGTCGCACCAGCCGCCTCGGTTTCGCCTAGGACTCGTGCTCTCAGATTCAATCGCGTCCCTGAGCGCGCCCCCCCGACCTCGCGTGCCTGCTGTTGTCTTCCTGCCTTTCGATGTCGTTGTCTTAATTTGGCTCAACAGAGGAGTTGTTGATGGTCGGTAGCTAGGGGGGGGTGCGAAAGTGAGGACGCAGGTGCGTGTATGGGGTTGTGAGGAGACGTGGGTGGTGCCTGGAGGTCAATCACTAGGACCCCGATGCCTAGTCGGGGTCATCGCCGAGCCGCGGCCCCGCCCCCGCCCCCAGGTCTTACGCATGCTGCCGTTGCGGCGTTGGACGTACGTGTCCCGTCCTGCTGTGTGTGGGCGGCATGGGTGGGGCTGCTCGAGGCGGCGACAGGGCTGAGGATGGTGAGGGCACAGCGTGCCCGGCCGACGGCGTTGGCGATCCAAAGGGGTCACATGAAAGAGGAAAAGAGACAGTGACGAACGGCGACTAGAAGTGCAGCAAGAGCAACGAAAACGCTGTGCATAGCAAGCGGGAAGAAAGACACGTAAGCTGCCGTCCCGACGTTCTCTCTGTCCCGCGCACAGCAGGGGAAAGGGTGGACTTGGGGGAAGCGAGGCCTTTCATCTGCGACAGCTGGCAGCAACAGCGCGCGACAATCCGTAGAAAACTCGGAGTGCTCAATCGGAAACTATGTGTAGCAGAAGTCGATGCAGCACAATAGACCGGAATCGATGAAGTCACACTCGGCACTTAACGATCACACAAGAGATGAAGAAGGAAGAAGCTAGGTGTCTTGGAGAAGAGGCGGAGTGCTGTGGTTTGGCAAAGGAGTATCGAAAGGCGCTGTGAGATGGCCGACAACGATCGCGGCTGTGACTCGTGCAAGCATGTACCCGAGTGCGAGAGCTGTTGGTGGAAAGACGTATGGTAAAACTGGATCTATGTCTTTGGCGCCGAGCAAAGTAAACTGTCGTACGTACCAAACTGCGCAGACGCCACAGACTGTGGCAACCACCGACGCTGACAGCGCGAGACTTCCGACGGAGCAGACAGCACTATAATCGACGAGCTGAAGAGATCTTGCAGTTGCAAAAACGGCGACGGCAGGGCAAAGAAAGAAAACGAACGGCCACCAATGAATCGCCGCCGCGAGGACGAGCGCAACGGCGATGGTTTTGTGCGCTGTCGCAAAGTAAGCAGGAAATCGTCGACGAAAGCTGGCAACGAAAACATGGATAAGAAAAAGTGCTCCGGTCAACGCCCCAGCCCAATAGATGAACCTGTACGGCCCGGCGCGAAAAGCGCGACGGTCTCTGGCGCAAGTATAAGCGAGTTCTCCCGCGAAGTGAACAGCGGCCCATCGAAGAGCTGACCACGCGATGGCCTTGTGCATCATCATCAATGAATCATTGGAGAGGCCTGTCAGTGGCACCAAAGCGCTGCATGATGCGGGGATGGCGACGAACGAGAGGTTCCAGCTCAAGGGAAAAGCCGCGGGCAATGCCAGCCCCAGGACAACATGCCACACATCGCTCTGGTAGAACGGATCCGACAAGTACGCCGCCGCAGGAACAGAGAACCAGAGGAGCTCGAGTACCGTCCAAAGGGCTCGAAAGCCGTGCGGAGCGCTCATCGTTAAGGGTCGTTTCCGATGCAGGTTCGAGACCGCGGCCGTCGCGGCCAGTGGGGCCGTCCACAGCCCGAGGACGACAAGGGCGAACGGTGTGAGCCCGGAGAACACGCCGCGATGAAAGCAAACGCCCGGACCGAAGGCGCCCCGCTTTGAGCAAGACCATTGATTAGTCAATCCACCGACTCCACCCACGCCCCCGACCTGCGCATCCAGTCTGAAAAGAGCGGTTCGGACTGGTTCGTAGATCATGCTGACGACGACGAGAGACAGGAGTCCAAGCTGGAGGGGAAGCATTGTCGATCCAGTGGGAGTCAGTCGTAAGTCTGTCTTTAAATGTCGACTGCTAAGAGGGGGGGGTGTGTGTGGGGAGCATGAAGGATGTGGGTGGGTTTGTGGGGTATGAAGGATGTGCTTGACGGGCGGAGATAAGTACGCGGGACCTAGTCGGGGTCATCGCCGAGGCGTGGGGCAGGCGAAGAGAGGACGGGCCCCGCCCGTAGGTCGTACGCATGCTGCCGCCGGACGTATGTGCGACGAAGGGTGACGTCCTGCTGGGATCGGGCGGCCTGGGCGGGGTTCCCCGAGGCGGCGACATGGGTGAGGGCGGTGAGGGCACAGCGAGCCCGGCCTAATGCGTTGGCGATCCCCCACTCACGGTAGATGCGGCGAGTTTGGGCCGCCTTTGCCTCTGTGAAGTTGGCGCAGCGGCTTGTCACCCAGGTTCGCGCAGCGATGCGCTCTGCGCATGTTTGGGCGAGAGCGTGGCACGCCGCGCTGGCCTCACCGAAGGCACCAAAGACGAGGCCGGCGACGGTGCCGTAGCTACGTAGCCGCTGTTCGACAGGGCCCAAGAAGCCAGGCGGTGGTGCTGTGCCCGGCTGGGGGATGATGGCGTCGATGCCGCAAGTCTGTCCCGTGCCGAGGCCGTTCCTATCTTCGGAGCCGCACAAACCCTCGACTAATATTAGGCATACTCTTCTAAACCCTAATGAGAAGGGCTAATAACGCCGGGGGCTGTTGCTGGTGGGCTATCCGTTTAGTGTCGAAAATACCGTAAAACGAGTTGTAGAAGGCGGCCGCATCGACGTGCACAGTCTCGTACTGCCGATGTCCATCAACGATCTTCTCTCTCACGACCTCTTGAAAGTGCGACGTTCGCGGCTTTCGAGGAGGTCCTCGTCGTCGTTCGAGTATTCGAGCCAAGTCCCCTTGGCATCGCGAGCGACGTGGATCGTCTCGTATGTTTCGGTGGGATCGCGAACGAAACAAGATCCGCAGACGCGATGATTTCGGGCGAATTGCTCGCGCGCGGTCTTGAAGTCGTCGTAACAGGCGAGTTTGACGTCGTCGTCCACGTAGCCAAAATGGTGAAGATCACGCCGGCAATCTCGAAGAGAGGCGTCAACCAACTGCTGCAAAAAGTCTGCGAGTTCGTCGACTTCGCCACGTTCGACGGGCGATTCTCTAGGGCGGCCCGAGCGTCGCGCGCGGCTTTGTGGTCGTTGGCCTTCTTGAGCTTGTCCTCGAGGTAAAGGAGTCGCAGGACTTCTCGAAGAGCGGCACTCGCATCGCGGTCGTAAAGATGCTCTAGGCCCGCGGGGTCATCTCGAAGCTCTTGGTGTCGCTCCACCCGCGCGCGAGCACGACGGTGGCGTTTTTGGTCGGTCGTCGAGGTCGCGGCGTTTTTGCTGCTTCCCAGCTTCGCTTGGGTAGTGCCGCGCAGGCCGCGCGTGTCTCGCGCGATCGGCGTCGCCATCATTTCTTCGTGGCGGAAAGATCCATCGGTTCTTGGAAATTGTTGGACCGTTGAAGGGTTTGAACCTTCATTGAAGTATTTGAATCTTCTTCAACGAGGTTGGAACCTGCTCAAACATGGCATCAACGGCTAGGCTTACATCCCGAACTTTTTTATGCGTTGCTGTTGATATTGTCAACGGCTAGCAGCATATATGCCCCCCCGCTCGCTCACTCGCTCGCTCGTTCGTTCGTTTGCCCCCCAACAAAAAGGACTACGTAGTGCGTCGCGAAGGGAACGAGAGGCTGGTGTGGGCAGAAAGAGAGAGAGGGGGGGGGGGGGGGTCCGTCCGCTGCCCGGGTTGTCGCGCGCACGTCACGTCTATACAACATACGAGTCATGTAGAGTTTGAGAGTGTCCGCGAGGTCCACCATGGTTTTGATTTACGGCGGCGGGCGTGGCGGTACCAGAGGGGAGGGTGCACGAGGACGCCGAGGCAGTTACCATTGGCGTACTCGTAGTGGACGCGGGCGATGCCGAGCCGCGTCATGACAGCCACCAGGAGCGCGAGCTTGGGGACGATGAGGGGGAGCTCGGGGTAGGGGGTGTGGTCGAAGGCGTCGTGGGGGGCTATCGTGGGGGCGTGGGCGCGGGCGCGGTCACCGAGGGCGGCGGCGAGGTCGTCGTCTGTTTTGGCCGCGACAAAGCGGAGCGCGGCCCACGCGTCGGAGATAGAGATGTCGGGCGTACCGTGGACGTCGGCGGCGAGGCGGAAGATGGAGGTGCGATGTCCAAAGCCGACGACGTCCTTGTCGCGGATGGCGCGGGCGAGCCAGTCGGGGGTCGGGGGGAGGTCGATGTTCTTTACGAGCGCCAAGGCGCGGTCGAGGGGGACGGGATTCGGCGTCGCGTCGAATCGATCGAGGTCGCGCAGCAGCGCGAGGACGTCGGAAGAGCCGAGCGGCCCCTCGTAGACCTTTCCACCCCTAACGGCGAGCTGGAAACTCCCCCCGCCCGAATCCCACGAGACGACGCGCCGGTCGGTCGCCGTCGGCCGGGTGCGCCGGTACGCGGCAAAGGCCGTCTTGAAGCCGAGCTCGCCCTCGAGGGCCTGCGAGACGAGGTCGAGGCGCATCGCGAGGCGCCGGGTCGCCCCGGCGATGTGGAGCCGGCCGTTCGAGGCGCGCCGGAAAACTGCCGTTGCGACGCCCGAGACTTCGCTCGCGCCGAGAGCGCGCGCCTTGCGCGCCAGTCGCGTCATCGCGCTCGAGGACTCGTGGAGCGCCCGCGGCGAGAGCGACCCGTCGCTTCCGGGTCGTCGCAGGTCCACGCCCAGCGCCACCGGCATCGATTCAGAGTACAAGATCTCAACGATCTGCGTTCCGCCGCGCACCCGTGCGACCACGAGCTTGTGTTCGCCCGACCCGAGGTCGAAGGACGCTCGCACCATCTCCTTCTCGCGTTTCGCCAACAGCCAGTACACTACCGCGCACACCACCACGCACACCGACGCACCCGACGTGGCGCGCACCGACACGCACATCATTCAGACGCTGATTCAGACTTCACCTCAGACTTCAATACGACTGCGACCAGCGAAAACCGAAAACCTCACAACGTGTCCTCTGGCAGCGGCCAAGTTTTTGTGCCGCTGTTCCTGACGCGCGAGTGCGAGCTCCGCGCCTCTCTCGTCGGCGTCGTGCTCCTCGTGTCGCAGGTCGCCAACTTCGCCAACGGCCTATTCTGGGACCGCGTCCGCGACATGCCGTGCTCCTCGTGTCGAACTGCGTCTCCGCGCTCGACGAGCAGCGCGGCGCACCGACCGCATCCTCGGCCTCGTGTTCGCGTATTCGTTTTTCGGGACATGTTCGGGCAGACGCCGCCAGCGAGGCAGGACTCGTCCGACTCGACAAGCCTCGACGCCATCTTGGTCGCGTTCGGGTCGGGCGCGCTGACGTCGAGAGAAGTCGTCGCGGCCCTCGAGCCAACCGCAAGGGCGACGTGACGACGCGGCGGCGTCGTGTCCTCGCGTGACCCCTTGCGTCGTGGCCTTCCTCCTCCACGGCCTTCGCGCCTCCTTTGTCTGGTAGTGTTTGCTGTTGGACGCTGCGCTACGACGCGCAAAAAACTTTTCCTTCTCTTCGTCGTCGTCGCGGTCGTCTTCCGCAAGAGTAAGGAGCTCGTCGCGACGCTCGGCGGCCTCGAACGCACCGTCGCCCAGCTTTGTACGCGGCGCGCGTCTGCCTCCATGCCGTCGTCCCTAATTTCCTCTACTACTTCCTGGCGCTCGAACGTCTCCACGCCTTTGATTTTTTTTCTCGAGTGCTGCTGTCGAGTAAACATCGCGCCCGTCGAACGAACACCAAGACTCGATGCAGGCGCTCGTGCGTGCTACAACATCGGCTCTCTTTTTGCCGCGGCTTTTTCTCATCGAGCGCCTTGGCTTTTACTTCGCGTACCGCGGTCGGGTGCTCCCGCGCGGCTCTCGCTTTGGGGGACAGCCCAGCCCTCCACTTTTTCTGCTGTCCCCCGCGATCACGCGTTTTACCTAAAGACGACGACAACAACGACGAAAGGGCTTCGGTCTTGATTCTTCAGACGCCGCTTGATGATCGCGACGACGGTGGTGGTTTGGTGGTGATGATGATGACAGTCGTCGTCGTCGGCCTTGAATGGTCGCCTCCCTACAATAATCGCCACGTCTTGAAAAAGAAGAAGAAGGCGACGATCGATCGATCGATCGATCGCCTTTGTGGATGGAGCCTCTCGATGAGCTAAAGGACGGGCGGGGCATCGATCGATCGATCGATCGATCGACCTCCTGTTGTGCTTCGAAGAAGAAGCTCGACGCACAGACGACGACGCGGGCCAGTTAATTGATATATTACTAGACGAAATTTTTGCTGCCACCTACACAAATCGTCCGGGGGAGAAGAGGTCAATGCTCCAAAATAATAAAGCGACGACGACGACGAGGACGACGACGACGACGAAAACGAGGAAAAGCAGCTTCAACCACAATCGCAGCAGCAGCAGCGCGCCGCGACCAAGCATTAGAACGCATCACCACCAACCATCCGCAGTGTATTATGAGGAAGAGGCCGGCTTGGCGGCGAGTTTGGCGGCAGCTTGGATCGAGGAGGACCCGGCAAAGCCCGCGGAAGAGGTGAAAAGAAGCGCGCTCGCGGTAGCGAACGCGGCGTCGTGGCCGGCGAGCGCGGCAACGGTCCCGAGGGATGCGGAGCCGAGAAGCATGCCGGTATCTCCAGCAGTCCTGAGAAGAGCGAGCGCTTGCGGGCGGCGGTCGGGCGAGACGGCGTTGGCGACCGCGGCCGTCGGAGCCGAGCCGAGGAGGCTGGCGCCGGTGGCGGAGGCGATCATGACGGCGGCGACGTGTTCGTAGGTGTGCGCGAAGGCAAAAGCTGCATTCGCGCAGCCGACGACGGTAAACGCGGGCGCGATGAGGCGTTCGGGGCCTATGCGATCGGCAAGCTTAGCAACAGGCATGGCGCCCGCGACGCCGACGACCGCCTGAGCGGCGAAGAGCGCGCCAATTTGCGACGGTGCGAGGGCGAGGCCGCTCGCGTCGGCGAGGGTTAGGGGGAGCACGGTCATGTTTATGCCGGCGACCACAAACCAATAGGACATGTTGGAGAGGGAGAGGCGGAGGAGCGCGGGGTCTTCGAGCAACGCGAGGCCGCGCGTTCGAGTTTCGTCGCCGCCGCCGCCGCTTCCGGAGGAGGAGGAGGAGGAGGATTTGAATCTGTTTCTCGTCTCCGAGACAAAGGCCGAGGCGTAGAAAGCATTGGCCGCCATCATGCTCGCGACAACGAAGAAGGTGCTGGAGCAGCCCAGGGACCCCGCGAGCGCCCCGCCGAGCGCGGGTCCGGCGACGGTTCCGGCGTTAAACGCGGCACCCAGAGGCGCTGTCGTCGACGCGCGGTTGAGCGGCGTCGATATGTCCGTCGCCGCGAGGGTGGATCCCGTGACGAGAAAGGCGACGCCGCACCCGGTGAGCCCGCGCGCGGCGGCCAAGCCGAGGACGCCGTCGGCCATGCCGATGCCGGCGAAGCCGAGGGAGACGAGCGACAATCCGCCGACGATCGAGGCGCGACGACCGTAACGGTCGACGAAGGTCGCCGCCGGGACGTTCGAAACGAGCTTGAAGCCCCCAAAAGACGAGACGACGAGGCCGTAGTCGTAGCTCGAGAGCTCGAGCTCGTGGACGAGTATCGGCATCACGGGCATAATCGCGCCCACCGAGAGCCCGCCGAGGAGCATTGTCCCCGCGATCGGCCAGATTCTCGAGTCGCGCTGCGACGCGAGCTCGACCATACGCTTCTGAAACTGCTCGAATGATATCGCGTCCTCGGTTGGCCGCAAAAGCTGCGTCGTCGCCGTCGACGCGCGCGACTCGATCTCGGTCGAGCACGACCGACCGACGGTCGCGGTCTTGAGCGCGTCCCTCAGCTCCGCCCTACTCAGAACGCCGTCGCCGTCGGCGTCTGCTTCGGCGAACCGCTTCCGGAGCTCCTTTTCCGAAAACGACGACAGCCGCAACGCGGCGAACAACACGGCCGTATTCGCTGGATTCGCCGTCGAATTCGTATCCGCGACGCTTATCGTCCACGCCCGCGTAGACAACCATCCTCGTCGTCGTCGAACTGCGTTGCCCCACCAATCGACGCGCACGGGAATTCTCCTCATTTTCGACCCACCATCTTTTTCTTGCGCATACACGTCATACGCCGCAGAGTACACGTCACACAATCCGTTGGTCTCGTTGCTGGTGACGCCATTGAGGCGACAAATTCATTTTCATTCATTCCTAACCCTTATTATAACCCTTACCCCGTGGTGCGCGCCATCGTACTAACATTACTAACCTACTCCCTTCCTGCTCGATATAAAAGCGCCACGGGAACGAATGGGTGTAGTCCTCAAGGCCGATCAGCTTGAGCTAGTCGAGATGTAGGGGAAGCCTTAATTATTATTCTGGTGCTCTCTTCCTGCTGTTTCCCTCACTTCTTCTCTATGCCCTTGGAGCCCCTTTCTTCTTCCGCCGCCCACTCCTTCCTGCCTTTCTAGCTCCTTTTTCGCCCTCCTCTCTAGTCTTTCTTCCTTTTTCGACTTTCTATGCCCTCAAACACATTCCGAGTGTGCGTGCGGTTGGGGGACTGAACCACCTACGAGAGTCGAATTGTTTTTGCGAACGGTCGGCTCTTTTGGGGTTTTGGGAGTTCTCCTCCGGCTTTGTAGACAATCAACCCACCCACATCCTTCATGCTCCCCACACAAACACCCCTCTTAGCAGTCGACATTTAAAGACAATCTGATGAGTCAGCTCGACGTCATCAGCCTTGGAGCGAGAGAGAGAGAGAGAGAGAGAGAGAGAGAGAGAGAGAGAGAGAGAGAGAGAGAGAGAGAGAGAGAGAGAAGAGATTCCGACGTTGCAGCGCATATTTCGAAATCAGGATCAGCACCCTCTGGTCCTATTCCCTGCGTCTCCGGAGGACTGCTGCGCCGGGCGCAGTCGTGCGAGGTGGGAACACGTCGCCGACCCTCTCGCCTTGGGGGCTACGACGCGCGCCGGGGGACATCGAGACCAGCGGCACTCGTTTGAAAGCCGTCGCGAAAACGTCCGTCCAAACCCTAACTCGGCACGTTTGAGGCCGCCCTGCCCGAACGCCGAGGGCCTTTAGGGAATACTCAAAGCCACGTCGTCGGGAGCTTCCCCCGGGCCTGTGGGCGGCGGTGTTCCCTAAGAACCCCCGACGCACGAGGATCGACTCCCTGAATTCGGCGCTTGGACCGCGCCTGAAATCTAGCGAATACGTCGACAACGCGAATGGCGTCTAAAGGCGCCACTACTTTCTGAGCAAGGAGTGGCGCTGTGCCTACGTCATCTTGCTGGAGGGAGAGACGGTGCCTTGGCCGACCGGCCAAATTCCGTTTCCAAGGCCACGGGCGAGACGTCTTGGGCCACCGATGGCGAAAATGAGCCCGCAGCCCTTCGCGTGAGCCAGCGCTTGCGATTCTGCCGGCTCCGGCGCCCGGCCCGGCAGCCCCGGTCGTGCAGAGCACCGACATCGGCCGGGCTCGAAGCCCGTCGCCGACGCCGTCGTCCGGGAGCAAGCGAAGCGTCCAACACGGTCGAAGCCGCGCCGCGCCACCTCGACAGAAGGGTCGAATGAGTGGTCAGGAAGATGACGGCGAATACCGCGACAGCGACGAAATGGACGCGGAGTTGAGTTTGGAGGAGCTGCAAAAGCGGCTCGCTCCGTGATTATAAAGCTCTGGTGAAGACACTACGCACGACAGTCAACCGCCTGTATTGCGAGCTGGACGAGAAAGACGACAAGATCACTGCCCAGCAAGAAGAAGTCCGTCGCGAACAGGCTGAACTTGATACTGTTCGACTTTCGTACCAAAGCACCGGTGCCGGAGAAGAAGATGATGATGCGGCGGAGCTGACTTCCCAACGTCTATTAGAGCTTCTCCGACCACTACTTATGGCTGCGCGCGAAAAGCTTCCGCGAGGACGACATCGGCGATGCGACCTCCTCGCCGACTTCGCATCGAGACTCCCGTCGCACGAGCGTTCGGCTTTGATGCCGATGTTGCCGGATGAAAAACAGCCAAAGACCAGCTTGTACATGTTTACGAAATGTTGGGCGGTTTCGTTGTATACAAGTCTCTTAAGGGCAGGATTTTTCGTCTGATGTGGCACCTTTAGGGAGAGAGAGATAGGGTCTAGTTTTAGGGTGGCTGTTTTCTACAAAAGGTAGAGTTGCTTATTATTAGCCCGCGACCGACTTTTTGTGGTAAGGATTCATGCGAATGTTCTTTGTGGTTGCTGCCCTCAAGGGGAG
This sequence comes from Chrysophaeum taylorii, assembly GCA_029834535.1. NCBI lineage: Eukaryota > Pelagophyceae > Pelagomonadales > Pelagomonadaceae > Chrysophaeum > Chrysophaeum taylorii. The sequence continues at coordinate 69,913 of JAQMWT010000393.1, forward strand.
CCTCGCGATGAGCACGGTACGGAGAATTCTCGTCCTACACGGCAAGGGCGGTTCGGGCCCCAGCATGCGCGACCGGTTCGCGCGCATCACTTCAGCGCTACCAGAGTTCGATTTCGTGTTTCCCACGGCACCGCACGAATCCAGCGGTGGCTTCGCGTGGTGGCTCGTCAAGCCCGGCGAGCGCAGTTTCACGGCGACCGAGTTCATCGGTCTTGAAGACTCACTGAATTTGATTCGACGCGAACAAAAGCAAACGCGATTCGAGGCCGTCTGGGGCCACTCGCAAGGCGCGATCCTACTCGCGGCAGTTCTCGCTCGCGCACAGCGGTATCGCGGAAACTTCGGACTCTCGCCGCCCGTCTTCGCGCACAGTCGCCTCGTAAAGTACATCCTGAATGGCGCCGCTTGGCCCGCGCCCTTCGAGGACGACCTCCGTGATTTGACGGAAGTCAACGAGCGCACGCTCCATTGTTACGGCACTGCCGACGATATCAACCCGCCCGACCAAGCCGCCAGGCTCGCCGCGCTTTTCGATGGTACCACCTACGTTCACTCCGGTGGCCACTACGTCCCCGACGACGCCGACGCTATTTTAGCCTACCGCAACTTCCTTGTCGGCGGCCGTGGCGCCGTAGATCGATAATGCAGGGCTGTGCGCACGAGGCGCCGCCTTATTCCGGAGAAGAGTGGGCTACTTAATCGAAGGCGGGTGGGTATCTTGCAAGGTGTGGTCATCGGCGTATGTCGAGAGAGAGCTTTCCTAGTAGTGAATGCTTTCGCGATGCGTGTGCTGCCTGCCTGCAGAGCTAGCTGGCTGGCTGACTGGCAGGTAGAAGAGAGCGGTTTGTCCCCTCGGGCCCCTGCCCGCAGGGGCCCGATGATGGGTGTCTTTCTTTCCGAAACAGGCGACGGGGGCAAGGAAAAAGAAGGTGATGAATGAACAAGAGGGACTGCACAACAGGTGAGAGGGGAATCGATGACGCGGCACGAGCGCACGCTCGCCGCGGCCGTATCCTTGTTGAGGACAAGGGGCATTGGAGCGTCTTAGACGACGACGCGCGCGTAAGAGGAGAGTGGTGTGGCTTGTCAAGTTTAGACACACGTATTGAGCAGGAGACGCGCGGGCGAAAGAGAAGCGTCTTTTTAAATGGCACAGAAATGCGGAAGAGCAACAACGCGGAGAGAATGTGGTCGAGATCACATGAAGTCGACATCGCGAAGGGGCCACGAGCCCCGCGCACCGCGATGCTCGCCGCGGCGGCACGAATGACCCGAGTGCTCGCCCCACGGTCGCGCGCAGACGAGGCACGGACCTTCGCCCGCATGGCCGCGGGCACAAGTCTCGTCGCAGCCAACGACGCGACGTTTCTTGGGGTCGACGGTGAGGATGGTGGGCGGAGGGGGTGCGGGTTTCTCGCCCTCGACGGCGTGGGAGTCCGCGAGCTTGCGTTTATTGTACGAGATGACAGCGGTTCGTTCGTGCGTGAGGCGCGCCGCCTCGTCGCGGACCTGGTCGGCGAGCTGGCGCATAAGCTTGCAGTCGCGCTCGGCGCGGTCTAGGCGCGATTTGGCCTCGTTGTCCCAGAGCGGGAGGCTGTCCCACCGCATGCGAGTAAAGCTGAGGCCGCACTCGTGGCAGCCGTTGAAGAAAACGGGAACATTACAGCGGTCGCACTTGGGGATCGCCGTCGCGATCCTCCGGCCCTGGGCGCGGGCCTGGGCGAGGGCCTCGGCGAGGCGCGTTTCCGAGTTTGGAAGGTGTCGGCTGCAGCGGGGGCACTGGCCGTTGTGGCCGTCGAGCGTCTCGCAGTGCGGGTTGGCGAGGGGCACCGCGCAACACGCGGGGCACATGCGCAGTTCGCGGTCGAGGCCCTCGACTCGCGTCGGGAGCGCGCGCCGCGGCACGTTTCCCGAGCTCATCTCGTCGTCGTCCTGGCGGTCGTCATCCGCGAGAATCTGGTCCTGTTGCTGCTGTTGCTGCGAGGGGTCTCGGCCACGATGCGCGTGGCAATTTGTCGGGTCGTCGTCGAGGTCGCGGCGCTCGACGGGAGCGACCCAGAGCGGCTCGTCGCACGCCGGGCATCGTCTGCCCGCGATGAGGAGGCCTTGGAAGCAGCGCGCGTGCAGAACGTGGCCGCGCACGCAGCTCGCGAAGCGGGGCGGCGAGGCTCGCAGCTTCGAAGACCAGACGCGGCGCGCCTCGGCCTCGCCGACCATGAGCACCAGCTCGCGGCGGCTGCGCGGGGCGCCTTGGAAGTCGGCGAGCTCGTCGTCGGTCGCTTCCGTCGCGACGAGGTCCTCGAGCCGGAACTCGTACGCGTCCGGCGTGCCGCGGAAAGCGCACGTGACTCGCTTGACATGGTCGTGGGCGTCGGTGGTGACGGCGCGGACTATGGCAGGCTCGAGCGTCGCGGCGACGAGGACGACGTCGCCGACGTTCGGCGCGACGCGAAGGGCGGCGAGCGGCGTCTTTGATTTCGGGGACGCGAAAGGCGGCGCGAGATCATCGCCGCACGCGTAGCACCGCAGCGTACCGTGGAGTCGCGCAACGCAAAGCGGCTTTCCGGGGCCGCCGACGCGCGTGCGGACCCAGCCTTGCGGCCCGAGACCCGGTCGCACCACGCGCTCGCCGACGTCCTCGACGCGCTCGAGCGACGGCTCGTCGTCGGCACTCGTTATCGTCGTCCAGCCGCGGTCGTGCCTGATCCAGGTGTCCTGGCGCTCGAGCTCGGTGATAAGTTCGCCGGTTTGGATGAAGTTACCCGTCTCGACGCTGTCGAACGACGGCGCAGTACGGATGCGCAGCCGGCCCGTATGGACCGAGCGCCAGCGCGTCAGCAAGACCCGATCTTCGTCTTCGCCAGGCGCGGCGCCGACGCGCAGCCACGTTACGCTTTCGGCGTCAAGCTGCTCGCGCACTGCCTCGAAAACGGTACCGGGCGCAAGACGGTATCCCGTGCGCGGCGACCCCATTGCCGGGCCCGCGCGCAGCTCGAGCCTCGCGTTCGGCGCGACACGGTACAGCTTGCCCGCCTCGGTCGCGTCCTTCCACAGCGCTGCTTCGACGCGCAGCGCCGCGTTGAACTGCCGGACGCGTCGCGCCGCCGTATCGACGTGCCCACTGCGAACGCTCTCGAGGACGTCGGATCTCGCGCGCGCGGCTGCTGCGTCCGTCTCGTGGCCCCAGCGCTCGCTGAGGTCGAGCAAGCAGATGGCGCGCTCGATGTCGGCCGGCGAGATGGTTGCGGCGAGCGCGGACACCTCCGCGCGCGCCGTCGTCTTGTCTTCGTCTTCCTTGAGGAGATTGAGCTCGAGCGCGGCGCGGACGTCGTCGCGCGCGTGCCGCACGGCGACGAGCTCGGCGCGGAGAAGCGCTATGTGGCTATCCACGAACCGCGACGTCATCTCGGTGTCCGCCTGCTGCACGGACGAGGACGACGAGGTCGTCGTCGCCGCCGGGGGGGGGGTCGCGGCCGGCACGGAGTCGGCGAGGTATGGCCGGGCACGACGCACGACCTGCAGCAGCGAGGCGCAGAGCCGGAGTGTCGAGCGCGAGACCTGCACGTCCACGACAACGACGTCGTCGACGCGACGCGTCGCGAGGACCGTGCCCGCCTCGCCGCAGTACGCCACCATGTCGGCGTGCCACCCCCCGTGTGCCGGGTTGGCTAGCTGCGCGACCTCGCACGCCGCGATGTCCGATGTAACTCGTACAACGTCGCCGACAAGCAAGGCGCCGCGCGCGTATCTCTCGAGCGCGGCCTGGGTCTCCTTGGAGTCGAGCGCGGCGAAGAACAGCGGGTCGCGGCACGTAGGGCACTCGCGGCCTCCGAGAACGAGGTCCGCCGCGCACGACGCGTGGAGCACGTGGCCATTGTTCAAGCACGCGACGACATTCCCGTAGCACTCGTCCTCGATTTCGTCGTGGCACACGCAACACGACCACGCGGCGGCGAGCGCCTCGTCGGTCGTCGTCGAGGTAGTCGTCGACGACGAGCGCTGCTGCTGCTGCACGGCGCTCATGACGAGCTGGCCTGCGAGAGCCAGGTCGCGGTTTCGAATAGACGCGTAGACTTTGATGCGGTCGTCGCGCTCGAGCGCCAACCCGAGCGCCTCGGCCTTGGAGAGGATGCGCTCGGCGGTCGCGACCTCGGCCGCCGATCGAACGCGAAACGCGTCGTCGTCCGACAGCTTTGCGTCGCGCGCGCAGCCCGGTGCGTCCTCTTCGAGCTGGCCGCAGCAGCTCCAGTGAGGCTCATCAATCAGCCCGGTGCAGTGGCGGCACGGCGGGCCATCTTCGTCGTCCACGAGCGAGCACTTTTTGCTACGACCGCGAGGTCGCCACACGCCGTCGTGACCGTGGGGGGTCTCGCGCGCGCCCGCGAAGACAACCAGCGTCTCGATCGCCGTCTTCGACAACAATCGTTGCTGCGGGCGCGCGGCCATGGTATGCGAGCGCCGCGGCCGCGTCATGAGTCGCTGGTGGCGGCGCCTCGCGGTCTCGGCAACGCCGAGGTCTTCCCCCGCGCCGCCCTCGCCAAAGAACGTAGGCGCGGGCCCGCCAATCTCGTACTCCTCCGTGGGCTCGAGCAAAGCGCGCTGTTCCCATCGCGCGGCCGCGGCGCGCTCGACGGCAGCCGCGTCGAACGCCACCTCCGCTGCCACGTTGGCGCGCCGCGGCGACGCCGCCTCGGACCGCAGCCGCGATGTCGTCGAACCCGCCGCGGAGCCGCCGGAAGACGAAGCGCGACGGAAATCGACCGGAGGCGCGCGCTTGACGCACGACGGACACGCATAAAACGCACAGATCTCGCAATACCACATCCGCCGGTCCTCGTCCTGATCACGCCAGCACTCGTCGTCGTCGTCGTCCCCGCCAAACTGCAGCCCGCACCGTCGCGGCCCGGCCGCGCGCCGCGGCGGAACGCGAGTCAACACGAGCGGGTGCGCGTGCAGCGGGCCGCCGTTGAACAGCGCCGGACAGCTCTCGACAACGCCGGCTGCGACGCACGCAGCACACAGCGAGCACGCCTCGCACGTCGAGGCCGCGGCGCACCCACACACGGGGCACGCTTCGCGGTCGTCGCCGTCGCCGACCGTGATCATCTGGTGGTGTCGCGAGCGGCGACGGGCGTCGACGGGCGCGCCCTCTAGCGCTACGACAGCAGTCGGCACCGGCGCCGAGGCCGCCATCGTCCGGGCCGTTTCAGCCTCGTGTGCTTCTCGCGCGAGCCGTTCGTCCTCGTCGATCGCTGCCTGGACTGTCTCCTCGCTCGAATCGAGCAACCAGTCGACGGCTGCGTCGGCGTTCTCGAACCGACTCAGCGCCGCCAAAGCCTTTTCGCGCGGCTCGAATCCCATGAATATAAGCTGGCTGATCATCTCGTCCGACGGCGGGTCCTGTGGCCGACGCCGCTCGCTGGGCCGCGGCGGCGCTTCCGTTGCCCCGAGGCTTCGCAGCAAAGTCGCCGCCCGCGTCGCGTCGCCGCCCGTCGACCGAAGCGCACCGAGTACGTGGTTGAGCGCGAGCGCCGGGAACGTTTCCAGCAGCTGCTGGTGCCGAGGATCGTCAACCATCTCTCCAACACACCCCGAGCAACCACTGCGCGACTTGTTCCGTGTCGTCAGAAAGGGATAATCTCCCGACAGGATGACTGCAAGCACGTTGAAGAAAAATCCCTTTAAGTCCATCTTACCCTTCAGTAGGATGCATGTATTCAGCGTTATTACTCAAACGATAGTAAAAAAAAGGGATCCGTCAAGTTTGGTCAAAAAGTTTGGTGAATTTCTTTCATGTTTGCTCGATTTTGATGTATGATTAAGGAAAAACTCACATGTGTGGTCACTTTCCATAGAAGTTAGGTCAGTTAAGTTTGGTCACTCCGAAGTTGCATTAAGTTTGATCAATCAACCCTTCAAGTTTGATTAATTTCCTTGTAAGTTTGGTCAACAAGTTTGATCACTACTCCTCAAACTTCCACAGTATTGACCAAACTTCGGCTTTTTTAATCAAACTTAAGAAGGCTTTTCAAGGGGGCGCGTGAGCGCTTTTGGTGCGAAAATGCTTTAAAAACGAGAGCTAGGTGCTGCAGCCACGCAGAATCTACCGTCGCGTTACACGCGCGGCATGGGCACCCCCCCATGACCGCCTTAGAAGGAGGTCCATCCTAAGACAGCGCGGCGATACGCAAGGAGAGCGGGTAGCGACGCGCGGCCTCGAGAGTAGATTCCCACGGCTTGGCGTATTTAAGCTGGGCCCATTCTCGTACCTTCCATCGTTCGTAGAAGCCACCCAAACCGCGACTCACCACGGTGGTGTTGCCGTGGTCGTGCGTCATTCTTCAACAACAAGCGGACATAGGACACCAGACTTACACGGTCTGCGTGAGACGGATCACCCCATTCTGCATCCCAAAATTCGAGAGGGAGCGCGTCTTTGATAATCGACTCGGGGTTGAGAACGCGAAACTCGACGACCTCGAGAAACTGCGCGAGCAACGCCCCTCAAGCACCCAAAGATTGTAGTCCCACACTTGTGCGGGACCGTACAGGACCACGTTCAGGAGTTCCTCACCGTCGCGTACCCGATCCGGAGTTAGCTGTCCAGCTTGATCATGGGACGGCAACGCGAGCACGTGCCGTTACGCCAGCATAAACAACTCGCACGACCGTAAGAGAACACCTCCTTATCCTCCTCCTCCTCGCGCATCTCGACAACCCCGCCCTGCCGCAAGATCTCCCCGGGAGCTGCTGCTGCACCGTCGAGCACTGTACGAGAAAGTCGGCAAATACAAGCTGCGGCGCGAAGGGATGTCAAGACGTCGACAGCCTCGTTCCGGAAGATCGCCGACACCACCCCTGTGTAATTCTAACCCAGTCATCAGTACGAGTCTAAAATATGACAAGTTTGATGTGATTGTTCGAAATTTGATCACACCAAATTGAATGCCTCCAAGTTTGACCATACACACGCATCAACATGCGAACACTCGCAGAACAACATATACAAACAAGGCCTGCGCAAGACAACGCTGATACCACGCTGTTTCGTCGCCCAAGATTATTCGGATGCGCCTTATTAGTTCGATGTTTATGACAGACTACAGCGAACGATCCCGGTTCACCATCTCGTGCCTTTAGCGGATGACATTGTTGCAGATGTCTATCAAACGCATATGCCGAGAAGAGCCGCCTGACTGACTAACTAACTAACTAACTTCAGACCTCTCCCGAGCATGGGAGCCAGGCCGGACCGGCAGGAGCCGGTGCGGAATCACGGAGGAAAATCACGCAGTTGGGGCAGAGACGAGGGACGAGGACGGACTTGTTGATGGTGGACCGCCACTGCGCGGTCTTGTGCGAGGTCGTGCAAAAGCGTCGCAGGCCGCGGACGTGTTGGTCCACGAACAATCGACCTGTCCGTCGCGCTCTGCCCAACCGAGCGAACCCCATCCCAGCGCGGACTTTCCGGGTGCTAACCGGCCAGCGAGCCGCCTGACTTGCCCTCCATAAAGCCCTTGATGAGGACCGACACGGCCTCGCAGAAGCGTGCTTCGCGCGATAGCTGGATCTTTGTCGGCAAGAAGGTTCGGAGCAGGTGTGCCTTTTAGCACATGTGACGGTATTGTCTACTTGCACATCACAACGACCAGCACGCACATAAAAGCTGCATCTTACATATAGCACTTGAACGACAGCGCTGTCGCGCAGTAGACCATGATGCTGTACGCGCCGTCAACTTGCCGCCCGTGTCGAACATCAGATGCTGCTGCAAGTCGGCCTCGAGAACACACATGCTGAACTTGGCATCTTGGTTAGATCGAATAAAATGGAGCCTCGCATTTGCGCGCTCTGAGCTGCGACAGCGTACTCGGCGATCTCTCGTAGTCGTTTACCTTCGTCTGGGCACGCGACTTCTTGTTTTCTTTCTCGGCGTCGTGGTCAACCGACGTCGGCGTGTTACCACCACGCTCCCGCTCGACCTGAGCGACGAAACCCGCATCGATACCGTGTTCGTTTCGAAGTCGAAGGACACTCCGGAGTCTCAGTGCGACGTGTAGAACCGCTGAAAGCTTGATCACGGCGGGCCTTGTTTTGTCAGCGAACAGTATGTTTGCTCTCTAAGAGTACAAGTTTAGTCAGCCAAGATACGGATTGACTAAACTTAAGTGACCAAACTTGTTGAGGGTTTACGGTGACCAAACATATATGGTGGTTGGAAACTTGACTTTTCCCTAAAAAAAATTACCAAATTCCTTTACTTTACATATTTTACTTTACCACTTATCTTTTTACTGTCTTTTCAAAGCGATGGTGAAGAAGTAGTACAGTTTTGACATTACCATATTTCATGTGCACATCCGAGATAATACGTCACCCAAGTCGACCAATTGAGTTGAAGGACGTGGCTGCGCCGTCCCTGAACGAGGTTGGGACTCTGGAATAGAAATACGGCAAGATAGAATTATCAGCTTGGGCAGCCTTTACCTTTACTTTACGCGGCACCTGGCTGAAATGCGCTGCCTTTACTTTACGAATTACTTTACTCAAAAGGTGTGGTAAGTAATGCTCATTATATATTACTAAAAGCTTAAAGACTAAGTAAATGCATGATGTATGTACCGTCCTCACAGGGTGCCTCGGGCCGCGCTCGCTGCGCCCGCAGCCGCGACGTTTCTAACTCGGCCAGCCAAACCCAGGCCTCCCGCTCCCAGCAGGACTATACACTCCCTCGCACGTATGTCCGAGGGCAAGTAAGATGCTTTCGCCCTGAATGCCCAACCCCTTCCCCCCCCCCCCCCGCCTCGGCGGCAACTCCGCCTAAGCCTCCGGGGAGGGGGGTGTGCCAGCCTCTGATGTCCACCGGGTGCCCGCCTCTCTCATACTTTCCCCCCACACGGCCTCATGTTAGCAGTCGGCGTAGTTAATACCCCTGTCGATCGGATCGATATGCGGCGTTTAAGACCCAGTGAAACCTACTTTGAAAAAGCTGTTCTAAAAAAAGCTTATATAGCAAAGGGGCGATTTTCATATCTAACGTCCGTGCCCGTGCCGCGGCGGCACGGTGGCGCGTGCGGATGTGCCGCGAGTTTATTTCCCAGTGGCGGGTGGATTTTAGTGCACGGGCTATGCATAACAAATTTGGTTCGTCCTATTGCCGGTGAGCCGCGGTGAGCGAGCGGAGCACCTGGTTCCCAGAGGGAATCCGCTAGATCAGCTTGGGAGCACGGGTCAAGCGCCGCCGCCGCCGAAAGGTCTCCCCTATTAATTAAACAGTGTCCATGCGATTATTCGCGCGCACGCATCCGTTCAGTGCGTGGGCACCGCGCACCACCAAGAACACACGCAAAAAGAAGAAGCGTCCGAAACTGTGCGCTAAGGCAACGAACACGTTATTAATTACATACAGCCCGAAGTGCGGGCGTCCATCCGCATCCCGCGATGCACGCCATTTCTGCCCCGTTGAGGGCGGGGAACGAGGGGAATACGACATGGCACAAACAACCAAGAGTAAGCGGAGCGTGATCACGGCGCCGCGGTGGAGCCGCCCTCGGCAAGCTCTTTCGCTATCTGGTGATTGCGTCTGATGGCATCGCGCACCGGCACACAGACAGGACACCGAGAGTCGGAGCACTGACGGTAGTGCGCGAGGATGTAGCGCGATGAGACGCAGTTAGCGACCAGGCAACCCTCGTCCTTGCACTCGGAGATGTGGCGCCATAGTCCTTTGATAGAGGCGCAGTGCGGCGTTACGGGGCAGGTCGTCTCGTGGCGACATCGCGCGGCGTGCCGCAGCAAGAGTAGGCGTTGTTGCTGGTGCCGCACGGTGGCCTGGCGCTCTCGCTGAGCCGCGTCGCTCTCCTTTTTAATCTCCGCCAAAATCCTGGCGTGGGACTCGCTCGAGATTGACCCATTATCGACGTCGCAGTCCACCAATTCGAGCTTCCGCAGCTCTGCAGCTTCCTCTTCCTCGACAATACGCCGGTCCACCTCTTCATAAGGCACCATGCTTTGCAAATTTCGACGAGCTCGGAGACCTTCTCTAGGTTGACGAAGACCTCACTTTGTAAGGTGAACGAGGGCATTCACCTTTCTAACAATCAACGGTACGTGTTTTCAAGCTGAAGTGACGTGTCTTCTTACGTGTGTGTGTGTGCCTCCCTGCCTCAGGGTCGCTTGAAGTACGCTTCAAGGAAAGTGAAAATGCCTCGACTCGGAAGAAATAATGAATGAAAAAAAAAAACATGCAGCGCGTCCGAAAAAAGGAGCCTGCCTAAATTCGAACTAAAGAGTTGCCCGCTCGAGTTTTTTCTTCGATGCCTCGGGCGCGTGTTTCGGGACCCTCTCCGAGAACGCCGGGATGCGTCTCGACCTTGCCCGTGCGCACTATTGTTTGGCTTTGAGAGGCGTTGCGATATCTCTTCAGCGCGAACGATCCGGGGAGTGACATTGCACTTCCGTGCTGGCGCAGAGGCGCGACTCCCGAGCCTGAAGATGCCTAACGACATTTCTTCTCATGAAAGTTATCTGCCACAAGAGATTTATATTAGTTCGGCGGGAAACGCCGCCACCTCCTCCGCAGCCACCCACCCGAAAGGAGAAGCAGCCTTCAAATCTCTGCTGTTGGGTCAGTACACGTGAAAGAGACAACAAGGTAGTCGCCAGCAGGTCTCGTCTCAGATCGCCACAACGCGCGGCGAGCCCCTTGTTCATGCCGGTACCTTAGGGGGGAAGGGCGGAACTCCGAGAGCCAAGCAAAAGCCATATGTAGCCGCGAAGAGAAGAGCAAAGCTGAAGCCGACGTTGGCGACGAGCGTGACGAGGAAGATGGCGTAGGCACGGGGTATGCCGAGGCGCTTCGAGATTTCCTTATACGTGTCGTCGAGCTTGGGCGCGAGCGCGAGGGCAACGCCAAACCGGAACGGACGCAAGATGGAGCCGATCGTCGCATAGTATCCGACGTATATGGCGAGGAAAGCGCTCTTGAGTGGGAACCACGTCCAAGGTTGGAAAAGCAGAGCGGTGTCGCTGAGCGGTGAGAGCGCTGGGTTGGTGCGTCGAAAAGTTGCCCAAGCAAAGGCCATAATAGTGACCGAATTGACGTTGCTCACGATGCCGTATGAGAAGAATGACGTCAAGCCCAACGAGGCGAGGTCGGTCTTGTTCTTCTGGCGCAGCTTGTCGAGCCAACCGAACCGCCGCGGTTTTACTTCCTCCACACTCGACTCGGCGGGGACAGCCAAGTTTGTCCGCCGTCGTCCCTCATCGACGCCAGGGCTGGGTAGTCGTTGCCTGAGCGCAGAACCCGTCCGTGTCAAGCTCGGGTTGATGTACGCCCAAGCCACACGGCTGAAAACAAGTAGGATTGCAGCCGTGCGCATGCTCCTGCCGCCGGTCTTTGACTTCTTCAAGTTCGCCCTCTATCGACCGACACTTACCCTCGCAAAATCGTCGTCCAAAAACTACCAACCTTTCGAAAAGCTCATTCGAGGATACCCCCACCCCCACCTTTCGGCGCCCCTCGTCTACAGGCCCGTGATTCCGGACTGGCTCCTGTCGGTTCGGCCTGGCTCCCATGCCCGAGAGAGGTCTGAAGTTAGTTAGTTACCCCCATGAAGGTCACCCGAATATTGACCGCCCCCCTGCCCGCAGCCCCACACCTAGCCTGTGAGAGGGTCGAACGAGGCGTCAATCGGTGCCTCGAGAAACCCGGGGGGAGCGCATTTGCGATTTCTAGCTGCTGTCACCATATCATGAAATCAGGGTTCGACGTGAAAATCGTCATAGCTGCTGTCGCTACGGGCGCCGATCGGGAGCCCCCGACCGAGGATTCATTGTGCTGAAGCGGAGAGCGCTCCAAGTGCCGCTTAAAATTCGGGTTAGGCCACCACGGTCAAGTCGCGTTAATGACCAGCCTTTGCCAGGCTTTGGTTGAAAAACTAGCCCTTTCGAAGAGAAGGGTTTGTTTAACCTAAGCTCTTCGGCTGATTTCTAGACGTTGGCGAAACCGTCGTCGCCAGCTCAGTTCTTCAGCATGTTCGATACTAAACGGATATCATAAACGGGAAGTTCAATGTGCGTCTGTCACGTCTGCCACACTGCTGGCTGGCGCTCGACCAAGGCGACGAAGGTGGCGTAATCGATTTAAATCAAGCTGATCGCGATACTTGCGTCGCTCTTGCACGCTGTGATGGCCTCGGGAGAGTACAACTTCACGCGCACGCTCCTGCACGATTTGTGTGAGGCCCCCGGAGACGGGCCGCCGATTCCAGGGATCGGGCGGTAGAGCGATGATCAACACGCAAGCCGCGCGGGCAAGTTCTTCGTCATCATTGACAAGTACGAGAAGAGGGTGGGGAAAGGCAAGGCGAAGGTGGTTCGGAGCTCGACGCTGTACGACACAAAAGAGGAGGCCGCTGCAGCGAGGGACGACTTTCGGCAGGAGCACGAGCCGCAGGAGAACAAGCGCAAGCCTGCGGGCGCGCCGGTTGCCTCGGAGGAGACGGCGGAGAGGCCGCCGAAGTTGGTGGCCGCGTCGTCGCCGCAGCTGAAGAAGGCCAAGTTCGCGCCGGCATTTGTGGGACCGAAACGGGTGCTCGTCGTGCCGTCGGAGACAGCTCACTGGGCCGGCCTCTCCAGAACAAGAAGCGCAAGGATGAGTTCATCGACTCAAAGCGCGCCGAGGATCTCGCCAAGTGCTTGCAGCGCGATAGAGAAAGCGGAAGACGGGGCACTCTTCGAGGAACGTGGCGTACGTTTCATGCGGTACTCGCGGACGGCCCGCGAGTACAAGCTCGTCTACCGCGCCGAGAATGGAGGCAAAGACGAGATCGCCCATCTCGCGATCGAAACCCAGCGCCACGCCAAGAAGCTCAAGCGGAATGCCGGAGCCCTTCGCTCCATTCCCCAGTCTGAGCTGCAGCGCGCGAACAACAGCAGCATGGATTCTATTACCGAATAAATTCGTAGTAGACCGCTGGACAGTGTCGCGATAGGTCCGAGAGGGTCCGAGTCCGCGTCGAAATTCGGGGGCCATATCTCGGGCAATTTTATCCGTACCGCGGGCGACCGAAGACAGATTTTGAGCCTCAGTGGACTAAAAGAAGGCTCATGTCGCTCTGCCGGGTCGCCTTAGACCACTTGTGCCTTCACGGGCAGCGCTAGGGGACGTTTCGGCGGGTGTGGCCGAGCGACGCGCGGGTAGGGTCGGATAAGAAAACGAGACTAGCCCGCGCCGCAACGACGGGTCCTACAACGCGTGGGCTTTTTCCTTTTTTTGCGTGAGGGGACGAAAGGACGCCGACTTCACTATGGGGACTAGTTCCATCGCGACGATCTCGCGGCGTGGCGGCACATACTGCTTGAGTACAAATGAACATAGCTCAGCGGTCCGTTGAGTATGTCTTCTTAACTACTAATCGACAGATCCTAACTACTAATCGACAGATGTTTGTCTGTCTGTTTGTCTGTCTGTCTGTCTGTTTGTCCCTCGATTTAGGGTAAGGATCAGATAGGCGCGAGAGTAAGCATCAGGTAGGCGCGAGAGCCAGAAAGTGATCCTCCAAGCCGTCTACGGCGACCTCGCAGACTATTTCCACGACCCGCGGCGGCTCTTTCAGCGCGCCATTCTCACGCCCCGTCGAAACGATGTTGTCGATGCGGACAACGCGCGCATGACCGCGGCCTTTTTTTCCCGGAGACGAGGCGTCGGAGTTCTTTTCGGCTGACTAGGCTGGGTCGGAAGACGACGCCTCGCTCTTTACAGTAGAGTTTTCAACTCCCTGACAACCAACGGCATGCTGACTTTGATCGCGAGCTTAATGTCTTCTCAACCTCGACCCGTCGCACGGCCACTGCAACGGTACCAGATACATGATCGATCGTGTCGTTGTCACCGAGGCTCCTCCAACCTGTATCCCGTAAGGCCCGCCGACGCCAAACGATCACCAAGAGCCAGGGCCAGACGCCCCGCGAGGTCGGCGTCCTCTTTCCCAAGCCCGTCTTCTGCCACGTCCAGCTCTACGTGGCTCTCTGTCGATCGGCAACCCCGAGGAGATATACTCATCTGGGTCGACGACTCCACCCTACCCCACACGTGCTGCGCAATACCGATAAGCCCCCTCCCGGCGTCTACACGCGCACGGTAGGTGAACTTACTGGGACCACGTGAACTTACTGAGGTTTGAGATTGGGACTAGGTGAACTAAGTGACCAGGTGAACTTACTGGGACCAAGTGAACTTACTGGGGTTTTTAGAGTGAACGCAAGGGCTAGCGGCGTGTACGGATCAAAGCAGCTTAGATTGGCGGAGGTGAGAGCGACGAGCTCGAAGGAGAGTGGGGTGAGTGGATGTGAGCACGAGTGGGCTTACGCCGAACTTACTGGGGTTAGAGATTGGGACTAGGTGAACTTACTGGGACCAGGTGAACTTACTGGGGTTAGAGATTGGGACCAGGTGAACTTACTGGCGAACTTACTGGCCTGCACTTGTCCTAACTACTAATCGACAGATGTTTGTCTGTCTGTCTTTAAATGTCGACTGCTAAGACTAGTAAGAGGTTTGTCTGTCTGTCTGTCTGTCTGTCTGTCTGTCTGTTTGTCTGTCTGTCTGTCGGTCTGTCTCTCTGTCTCTCTGTCTCTCTGTCTCTTTGTCTTTAAATGTCGACTGCGAAGAGGGGGGTGTGTGTGGGGAGCATGAAGGATGTGGGTGGGTTTGTGGGGTATGAGGGATGTATGTGCCTGACGGGCGGAGATAAGTACGCGGGACCTAGTCGGGGTCATTGCCGAGGCGTGGGGCAGGCGAAGAGAGGACGGGCCCCGCCCGTCTGTTTGTCCCCCGATTTAGGGTAAGGATCAGGTAGGCCCGCGAGCCAGACAGTGATCCTCCAAGCCGTCTACGGCGACCTCGCAGACTGTTTCCACGACCCGCGGCGGCTCTTTCAGCGCGCCATTCTCACGCCCCGTCGAAACGATGTTGTCGATGCTGACAACGCGCGCATGACCGCGGCCTTTTTTTCCCGGAGACGAGGCGTCGGAGTTCTTTTCGGCAGACTAGGTTGGGTCGGAAGACGACGCCTCGCTCTTTACAGTCGAGTTTTCGACTCCCTGACAACCAACGGCATGCTGACTTTGATCGCGAGCTTAAAGTCTTCGCAACCTCGACCCGTCGCACGGCCACTGCAACGGTACCAGATACATGATCGATCGTGTCGTGTCACCGAGGCTCCTCCAACCTGTATCCCTTAAGGCCCGCCGACGCCAAACGATCAACAAGAGCCAGGGCCAGACGCCCCGCGAGGTCGGCGTCCTCTTGCCCAAGCCCGTCTTCTGCCACGTCCAGCTCTACGTGGCTCTCTGTCGATCGGCAACCCCGAGAATATGCTCTTCTGAGTCGACGACTCCACCCTACCCCACGCGTGCTGCGCAATACCGATAAGCCCCCTCCCGGCGTCTACACGCGCACTGTAAGTGAACTTACTGGGGCCAGGTGAACTTACTGGGGTTTGAGATTGGGACTAGGTGAATATAGTGACCAGGTGAGCTTACTGGGGCCAGGTGAACATACTGGGGGTTTCAGAGTAAACTCAAGGGTTGGCGGCGCGTGCGGATCAAAGCAGCTTGGATTGGCGGGGGTGAGAGCGACGAGCTCAAAGGAGTGGGTGTGAGCACGAGTGGGTTTACGCCGAACTTACTGGGGTTAGAGATTTGGACTAGGTGAACTTACTGACCAGGTGAACTTACTGGGACCAGGTGAACTTACTGGGGTTAGAGATTGGGACTAGGTGAACTTACTGGCCTGCACTTGTGTTTCCTAACTACTAATCGACAGATGTTTGTCTGTCTGTCTGTCTGTCTGTCTGTTTGTCCCTCGATTTAGGGTAAGGATCAGGTAGGCGCGAGAGTAAGGATCAGGTAGGCGCGAGAGCCAGACAGTGATCCTCCAAGCCGTCTACGGCGACCTCGCAGACTATTTCCACGACCCGCGGCGGCTCTTTCAGCGCGCCATTCTCACGCCCCGTCGAAACGATGTTGTCGATGCTGACAACGCGCGCATGACCGCGGCCTTTTTTTCCGGAGACGAGGCGTCGGAGTTCTTTTCGGCCGACTAGGTTGGGTCGGAAGACGACGCCTCGCTCTTTACAGTCGAGTTTTCGACTCCCTGACAACCAACGGCATGCTGACTTTGATCGCGAGCTTAAAGTCTTCGCAACCTCGACCCGTCGCACGGCCACTGCAACGGTACCAGATACATGATCGATCGTGTCGTTGTCACCGAGGCTCCTCCAACCTGTATCCCGTAAGGCCCGCCGACGCCAAACGATCAACAAGAGCCAGGGCCAGACGCCCCGCGAGGTCGGCGTCCTCTTGCCCAAGCCCGTCTTCTGCCACGTCCAGCTCTACGTGGCTCTCTGTCGATCGGCAACCCCGAGGATATCGTCTTCTGAGTCGACGACTCCACCCTACCCCACACGTGCTGCGCAATACCGATAAGCCCCCTCCCGGCGTCTACACGCGCACTATAGGTTAACTTACTGGGACCAGGTGAACTTACTGGAACCAGGTGAACTTACTGAGGTTAGAGATTGGGACTAGGTGAACTTAGTGACCAGGTGAATACTGAGACCAAGTGTGAACTTACTGGGGCTTTTAGAGTAAACTCAAAGCTTAGCGGCGTGTGCGGATCAAAGCAGCTTCGATTGGCGGGGGTGAGAGCGACGAGCTCGCAGGAGAGTGGGGTGAGTGGGTGTGAGCAAGAGTGGGCTTACGCCGAATTTACTGGGGTTAGAGATTGGGACAAGGTGAACTTAACAGGGTGAAAATGCTGGGGTTAGAGATTGGGAGTAGGTGAACTTACTGGCCTGCACTTGTGTCTGTCTGTTTGTCTGTCTGTCTGTCTGTCTGTTTGTCTTTAAATGTCGACTGCTAAGAGGGGGGTCTGTCTGTTTGTCCCTCGATTTAGGGTAAGGATCATGTAGGCGCGAGAGTAAGCATCAGGTAGGCGCGAGAGCCAGAAAGTGATCCTCCAAGCCGTCTACGGCGACCTCGCAGACTGTTTCCACGACCCGCGGCGGCTCTTTCAGCGCGCCATTCTCACGCCCCGTCGAAACGATGTTGTCGATGCTGACAACGCGCGCATGACCGCGGCCTTTTTTTCCCGGAGACGAGGCGTCGGAGTTCTTTTCGGCCGACTAGGTTGGGTCGGAAGACGACGCCTCGCTCTCAAGAGTCGAGTTTTGAACTCCCTGACAACCAACGGCATGCTGACTTTGATCGCGAGCTTAAAGTCTTCGCAACCTCGACCCGTCGCTCGGCCACTGCAACGGTACCAGATACATGATCGATCGTGTCGTTGTCACCGAGGCTCCTCCAACCTGTATCCCTTAAGGCCCGCCGACGCCAAACGATCACCAAGAGGCAGGGCCAGACGCCCCGCGAGGTCGGCGTCCTCTTGACGAAGCCCGTCTTCTGTCACGTCCAGCTCAAAGTGGCTCTCTGTCGATCGGCAACCCCGAGGATATCCTCTTCTTGGTCGACGACTCCACCCTACTCCACACGTGCTGCGCAATACCGATAAGCCCCCTCCCGGCGTCTACACGCGCACTGTAGGTGAACTTACTGGGACCAGGTGAACTTACTGGGGTTAGAGATTGGGACTAGGTGAGCGGAGTGACCAGGTGAACTTACTGGGGCCAAGTGAACTTACAGGGGTTTTTAGAGTGAACGCAAAGGCTAGCGGCGTGTACGGGTAAAAGCGGCTTAGATTGGCGGAGGTGAGAGCGACGAGCTCGAAGGAGAGTGGGGTGAGTGGGTGTGAGCACGAGTGGGTTTACGCCGAACTTACTGGGGTTAGAGATTGGGACTAGGTGAACTTACTGACCAGGTGAACTTACTGGGACCAGGTGAACTTACTGGGGTTAGAGATTGGGACTAGGTGAACTTACTGGCCTGCACTTGTCTTAGTACAAACTGAAACATAGTTAACGGCTCGTACGAACTTTCTTATCCGACCCTAACGCGGGTTTCGGTCGGCTTTTTTTTTCGCAAACTGAAGGTGGGTTTATGGCCGAATAAGCTTGTAGTAGTAATAACCCTTGGCTTGTTAATACGCGGGCGATGTCTTCCGTGCCGCGGGCTCTGCTCGAGCTCATGGATCACACGACGTCGGGGGCGCGGGATGCTGCACCGGGCTTACATATGCAAAGGACTCGTCGCCGCGCAACAAGGTCTTCAACTATGGCTTCGCAAAACGACGAAAAATCTCGAGCGCGTGCAAAGTCGCCGCCGTCGCGTGGCAAGCCAGTCGAACGTCGTCAAGTGCGGTGCTCGCGGTGCGAGCTGCCGGCGTGTTTCGAGCAATTCGGCGCATCTCTCACGGTGTGCCTCAGACACCTCTACGTCTGCACGGGCGAAGCTCCGGGCAATCGGTGGCGGCTCGTCTCGCGCGAGGCGATGGACGCGCAGCGACTCGCGGTCGAAGAGGCGTGGCAGCAGTCGTACGATGCCGTAGCCCAGCATCTGAGCGCCGCTGCCGCCGACGAGCTCACCAAGGTGGAGACGTCTGACGACCCCCTCGCGTCGTTGATCGAAGCGCCCAAGCACGCGCTGGCCAACGCTCCTCAAGATCCGCGAAAGCGACGCAAAGGGCCTGCCGTGCCGCACCCCGAGGCACAGACCTGTAAGCGCAAGCCCACGAAACCTTCCATGCTCTGGGCGACGTCAAAAACATCGCACCAGCGTAAAGAGGACGAAGCACGAGAGCACCATCCCGAACCTGCGATCTACGCCAAGGGCGCCCCCTGCCTGGCGTGCGGCTCCACGGATACCGTCCTCGAATCACGCGGAGGCGGCAACGTTCACGCGCACAAGGTGGAAATTTGGGGGAGCAAAGATGCCCCTGACGCCGTGTACCGCACCACGTGCCAACATTGCACCTACTCCTGGGACCACACCGACTGACTGACTATTATGACGTCTTGAGAGAACGGGGCCCGCGCTTGTTCGTCGCCGCTGGTTCAAAAAAAAAGAAGAGTCCCACGTCTGTATTGTGGTGCGTTGATGTTGTCTGTCTGGTTTTAAAATGGAGGCCAGTTGAGACTGGTTGTTTTCCCCGCGCGCACCTACAAAAACCACCACCACGAAGGGTGCATTTCGCTTACCCGTATCCTCCCTGCAGTTTCTTGACACGTGGTCAAGTTGTCCCTGCAGTTTCTTGACACGTGGTCAAGTTGAACTATCATATCCACGCGGCGCAGCGACAACTTAATGAATACGCGAACGCTTGTCCAGGTTCTCGCCATTGTGATCGCAACAGCAGATGATGTGCAAATACCGCCTTGCAGTTATTCCCTATGCACCCTGATCATACGGGTCAAAAAGTGCAGCCAGTCGTCGAGCGATTGCGACTACGATTACGCCGGATGTAACTGCGACATTTGCTTTTGTATATATGGCTCCACCTCGTCGGGCCGTCGCCTCGAGGCACCTTGGTTTGCAAACGATAACACGAGCAAGAAGAACGCGACTCGCGTTGACTTCAACTGGAAGCAACTGCACAATACGTCGAAGCGAGGTTTTGCGCGTTCACGGCGTTATTATTCATCGAACACCACAAACCCCCTACTAATACGCAAAAAAACAGAAGTCGGTCCCTTGAACCCCCCAAGAGATACCACAGCGTCCTTGTGATGTGGCACCGACATCACCGAGCCAAGAAAAATCCCGCGACGTGCGACCAGCGAAAACCCCAGACCGTAGTCGAATCCCGATGTAGGAGCGCCCTTTGACCAAACCTTCAAGCACCCACATGCACCCCCCCTTCTTACCAGTCGACCCTTAACAACCTCGTCAATGCCAATTCCGTTCTGGAGAATCTATTATTCTCAGGTGCCGAGATCTCTCTGAGCGGAGCGCCGTCACCACCTTCGTGCGCCGAGTATTAATATTACGAAATTTTGCCACGCATAGTACAAGAGCAGACGAGCACGGGGAGATAGGGAATGTAGGCGAATGTAGACAGGCGGCGCCAAGTGGACGGGCGAAAGAGATGGCCCGATGTTTTATCGCGCGAGTCGTCGACGCGCGATTGGCCGAGCGGTCAACAACGTAGCTGGCCGAAAGAGAAGCGGGACCATTCGAGCGGGGCAGCCTCGGCGATCGCAGCCGGCGTGGCTGGCGCGGGAAGCACGTCGGGCGCCGTGTCAAAGTCTCTGATTACTCCGACCTCATCCGCTCGAATGGCGACTACGGCATGCCTGAGAGCCGACAGGACGCTTGATGCGGCAAGAACAGCGGGTTCGCCCGAAGCCTTGCTCGAGAAGATGCCCTGTTTGTTTGGCGTGTCCGGAAGCATCGACACGCTGAAGACGACAGGTATGTCGTGGGCGAGGACGGGCTTGTACTCCCAGGTACCCGTGGTCAAGAGCGCACCATCGTCTCGCCATACAAACTCTTCCGACGTGCAGTAGCCGAGGCCCATGGCAAACGCACCCTGAGCTTGTCCAGCGTCGATGTTCGGGTTGAGAGACGTACCCTGGTCGGTGACGAGCTCAGTCCGGAGGACGTTTTGCTCGCCCGAAAGCGCATCGTACTCGACAAGCGACGCGGCGGCGCCATAGCAAACGTAACGCTCTGGCTGATCGGCTGGCTGGGACCCCGGCAGAACCCCGCTCTCTTTTTGGGTGCCGTCGTAGACGGCGTACGCCGAGAGGTCGAGTCCGGCATCCGCGCAGGCGGCGACGAGCTCGTGCCACGTCGCAGCATCTTCAAGCTGCGCCTTCACCCGAACCGCTCTCATGCGGTCGGCAAGTTTTTCGCATGCAAGGCGCACTGAGGCGGCGTTTCCCTCGGAGGTTGTCGATCCGCCCGTCGGGAGCGTGGAAATCCGCGAAGAGACCGAGTCGACGGTGACGTTTTCCATCGAGCAACCGAGCGTGAGCGCCGCAACCTGGCATTGCTTGACGTAGAGGCCTTGACCAAGCTCGGAGCCCGACTGTTGTACGAGCACCGAGCCGTCGCGGTGGACCGTGACGCGCGCCGCGTAGCCCGTAGCCGCCGACATGGCATATTTGAACGGCGCGACCGCGAGCCCGCGCTTGACGTAACGGTTGCGCGCGTTGAATGCCGCAACCTCGGCCGCGAGGCCAGCGTAGCCACCCGGAAGCTTCGCCTTGACTTCGGCAAGACATTTGTCAAGTGTACACGCCGAAAGGTGCTGCCCGTCAATGGCAACGTCGCCCGATTTGTACATATTTTTTTCGCGCACGATTTGCGCGTCGAGGCCTAATTTACCCGCGACAGCCTCGATCACCTGTTCGATCAACAAGTGGCCGGGAAAGAAGACGGGAGCACGGCAATAGGTGTTCGTCGGCGTGTTGGTGCGACAGCAGTACCCCGAGACACTCCAGTTGGGAATACGGTAAGGGCCGTCGATGCTGACCGCGACGTCTAGAGCGTCGGCGAGGCTACCCATGTCGGACGAGCATCCCTGGAGCGCGTACGCGATACCTTTGACGGCCACAATGGTACCGTCGCTGTTGGCGGCCGCGGCGTAGCGGAACTCGTGGGGACGTCGACTCCCCAGCATCGCCATATTATCTGTCAGGGGGAGCGCGATAGCGACCGGCGCGCCCGCGAGTACGGCCGCGCACGCGGCGGCGCACGCGGTCGGGACGGATCGACCCGCTTTACCCCCATACCCACCGCCAGCACGCTCCATGCGCGCTTCAACCAGCGCGGAATCGACGCCCAAGCACCGCGCCGCCGTAGCCGCGACGGTCGCAATACTCTGCGTCGCGACGTCGATTCTCGCGCCCTTGGCTCGCCAAGGCGCCGCGCGGCAGGTTTGCGTCTCCATGTAGAAGTGGTATTGATTGCCACAAGAGGCGACGCCTCGCACGACGAGGTCGGCATCTTGCATGGCCTGGTCGGCGTCACCAACGACGAGCTCGCCGGGTGTCGAGTCGAAGAACGACGAGGCTTGGATAGCGTCTTCGATCGTCAGGACGATCTCGCTTTGGCGGTCGACCGCGGCGACCACGAGCCGAGCGGCATCCTCCGCCGCCTCGCGGTCGGTCGCCAAGACGAGCGCGACGCGCTCGCCCACGTGTCGCACGTCACTGCCGACCGGTGTCAACACGCGCTCGGCGTCCGCATCGTCGGTCAGCTCGAGAGTAAAACCTGCGTCGAGCAAGTCGCTGGCGACGAGCACGTAGGCGACGTCTCGATTCTTCGCTGCTGCGACCTTGGTCGCGTCCACCGACACGAGCTTCCCGATGGCAGGCGCCAGAGCGAAGGCGCCAAACAGAGTGCCCTTGGTACGCGGGATATCGTCGGTATACTGTGCGGCTCCGACGCATTGTGCCAGCGCCGACAGCTTGTGAATGCCTACCTGGGAAACCGGGAACTGCGAAGGGTCGCCGCCCGCGCCCTCGACATCCCAGGAACCGCTCGAAATAGGTGGTCGTCGCGAAAAGGTCGACGCGAGGCAGAGCTCCGGCGCGATTGCTTTCCGGCTCGCGGTTGCGCGTAGCATTATTTTGTAGAAGAGACGGCGCACCATGAGTCGCCGGAACGTCGACTTGCCGTCGTCCGAGTCGGCGACGGCCGCGACGACGGCGTCGAGGGCTTCGAGAGCGCGTCGAAGCGCCACGTCGTCCCCCAACTGCGATCCCACGAGCACGTGCTCTGTCGCCTTCGCCCGGACGACCCGTCCTCCGGCAATACCGCCGAAGCACACGACGGCCCGCGTCAACAACAAAGAATCGTCGTCGGAGTCGTCGAGCTCGAAACGCGCGGCGCAGTGGATAATCGCGTGAGCGTTGCGATGACGCTGCGCGACCTTCTGGCTCAGGAAGATCTCATTCGCGTCGGAACGAGGCGGCACGTTGATTCGCAACAGGAGCTGGCCAGTCCAGTCCATATCCCACACTTGGTCCATGGATAACTCGCTCTGCGATCGTTTGGCGGCGTCGACGAGCGTCGCCGTCGCGCCGAGCGCGTGAAATAAGAGGTTGAGATCCGACGGGAAACCGTGAAACCGCGACGCGAGCACCAAGTTGCCGCCGACGGTACCAACCGCGCGCACCTGGTTGTTCGCGACGCGCACCAGGTGCGCAGTGAGCGTAGACCAGCGGTCGCCCGAGTCGACGTCCATCGACGCTCTTTGAGCCTCGCAATACTCGACCAAATCTTGCAAGGTAACCGCAGCCCCAATAGACGCGCCATTGATCCGCGTCAGCTCGGCGATCCTCGAGATATCCATTATAGCGTTGACGGGAGGGCGGGGAGCGCGGTCGATGACCTCGCCGTCGTAGTACTTGGAAACGCCGACGCCCGTGCGAGCGCCGACCACGTCGACGTCCCGAGCCGCCACGATGGCGCACGCTTCGTCGACGGTGCGCGGAGCGTAGTATGGCGTGCGGCGAAGCTTGGCTGGTGTAAGGAGGTCTTCGATGTCTCCAGTGCTCTGACTATTCCTGTCGCTGCTGCTGCAGCTGCTGCTGCTGCTGCTGCTGCTGCTGCTGCTGCTGCTATTATGGAGATCGATGCCGCGCGCCGCGTCGAGGATGCGGCGGTAACCCGTGCAACGACATATGTTGCCGTCAATCGCCTCTTCGATGTCCTTGCCAGTCTCCAGCGCGTACGTCAGAGCGCATACCATGCCCGACGTGCAGAAGCCGCACTGCGACAAATTTAACAGCAGCAGCAGCAATCACCCTACCTGCGAAGCGTCGGAATCCGCGATCGCCCGCTGCACTGGACTCGGCGCCTTCATGGTTCCGAGCCCTTCGGTGGTCGTGACTTCGCACCCATCGCACGCCGCCAGCAATCGCAGGCACGAGTTGACGGGCCGCCGTTGCGCGCCGTACACCGACAGCAGCACGGTGCACCTGAGAAGACGTTTTTACTAGACGAAAATCATCGACGCGACCCTCACGCGCCACATCCGCCTTCGCGGCACGAGAGCTTAGTCCCCGTGAGTCCTTCGTTCTCGCGGAGGTACTCGCCCAGCGTCATCCGCGCCGCCGTCGCGGCATCGACCACGCGCATCTTTCCGTTGATACGGAAGCGGATCGAGCGCAATCGGCGAGCGTCGACGACGACCGTCTCGTACGTCGGCGGCGGTTGCGTGACGACGACGCCCGACGCCTCGTCCGCCTCCGTCGAGAGAGCTGTGCGGGCACAGCTCGATGTACAGCAAGCCATTTTGGACGCGTCCGACGAAGCGCCGTGGTCGACGTTTTCCAGATTTTGCGGGAGGATTTTCTCTGTTGGGACCTCGTCAGACTGAGTCAGTCACCGTTTTTGGCTCATCGTGCGCCGACTACCTCTTGGTCGGGTCGCCTAATCAACGTCAACGAGATGCAGGCGGGGCCGCGTGCACGAGTCGTTCGCGTCGACGTCGGGCCCTCGCAGTGCTGCGAAAGGCGGTAGACCTGCGAGTCCGGCATCGACACCAGGAACCGTCAAAATGCGCGCGCTGCAGCAGTCTCTCGCGGGCGCCGTTTCGCTGTACCCCTGCCTCGACAGTTTGTTGCTTTGGGTCGTGGACGTAGAGTCGAGGTCGTTGAGTCAACGGTGGTCAATGATGACACATTCGGCTTCCACACCCACATCTTGTGGCACAAGTTCCCAAACAAAGGAGCAAGCTGAGCTTCACATCGGTAGGGTAGGTCTCGAGCTTTGCGCACCACCGTGGCTGCCCAGCATCGCGTTTTTCTTTTTGTTCAAACACTGGCAACCAACCGCCTCGTCATAGTTTGACTCCTCATGTTGTTGTTGTAATTGTTGTTACAGGTACGCGGCCGCGACCGGCGGCGGTGGTGAGGTCGACGTTTTCCTAGGAGGTGGGGTGCGATGGTGCCGCCAAGATCTCCTCGGTGAACCGCGGCGCTTGTTTGCGAGCGCGTCTGCCGGCGGGTGGTGGGGGTCGTCGTCGTTGTCCCAAAGGAGGGCCGCGAGCTCTGCCTCCTCGGGCGTGGTCGCCGCCGAGGCGGCGGGCGCGTCCGAGTGGCGGCGGCGGTGGCGGCGGCGGGGTTCCTCTTGGTGCTGCTGTAGCCGCGGCGGTGGTAGCTGGTGCACGCGATGTGGGAACGAATCATGGGACGACGAGGAGGAGGCGTTCGCATCGAACTTGTCCCTGTAGGCGAGGTAGAGGCGGAGGGCCGCCGTGGCGTCGTCTCGCGGCCTGTGCGGGCGTCCGCGTTGCTGGATGCGGAGGCCGAGGTGGCGACGCGCGAGGTGCTTGAGCTTGCGCTTCTGGTTGTTGTCGTCGAGGAAAAAGAGGGCGGTGTCGCGGCAGAGGTTGGTCGGATGATGAAGCCGGAGAGCGTCGAGATCGTGGCGAAGGTCGTGTCCGACGAGGATTTTGTTGCGGAGCAGGTGGCGAACAGCAGCCCGGACCTCGTCAAAGTCTCGAGCCCGGGGATTTTGGGGCGAAAGGTGCGAGGCGCTGACTCCGGAGATACTCGTTCGGTAGTCGCCGACGGTGCAGGGTTCGCGTCGCACGTAGGAGAAGTACAGTACGTCGCCAGCCTCGTCGACGGCACAGACGGACGCCAAGAGCGCCGCGTTCGTCGCCGACGCGCCGACCATCTCGCAGTCGAGCGCGACGACATCGCGGCGCGTCTTGGTGTGCCGCAGCAGGTAGCCGAGCTGCACCGCGAGCAGTCGCGCTCGAAAGGCGGCGCGCGAGAACCACGACTCGAGGACGCAGCGACAAGAGTCGAGGAAGCTCGCGGGCACGTCGAACGCGACCAAGCCCTTGTCGCGCGCCGAGGCGGCGAGGGCGTCGGCGACGTCGTTCTTCGCGAGGCCCGAGTGCGCGGGCACCTTAGCCAGCAGCGTGTCGGCCGTCCTGAGCGGCAGCACGGCACAGAGCGCCGCGACGAGCGCGGGAGCCGGCGGCGGGAATCCGCAGAACGTTTTCGCGTCGCGGTAACGCTCGACCGACTTGAGCGCCGCGACCGAGTCCGTGTAGATGGCGAGCGGCTGGTCTCGCGGGTGTCGCAGGACGGCGGCATAACACGCGGCGATCTCCGCCACGTTGTGGTGTCCGCGGTCGCCGCAGCACTTTGCGCACTCGCCTCCTACGCGCACGGCCGACGCCAAGTTCAGCGCATGCCCCTCGGCGTAATACACGGCAAAACCCGACGCCCCGCCCCGCGCCGAGCCGTCCACGAAAGCGGCGCCCTCTTCGTTCCTCCGATGCCGCAGCTCGGGCGCGCGAGACCTCTTCTTAAGCGCCTGCTTGTTCGTCTCCTGACTCCGGATCGTCACGCGGCTCCAAGAACCTCGCCCCTGGCTCCTCAAGTACCACCCCGACAGCTCGAGCGAGCATCGGACAAGGTCGCGAAACTCGCGCAACTTCATCATCGTCGTCCTGGAGACGCCGCACGAGTGGACGCTTTCATCGCCGGCCGCCCGGCTTATTTACCCGGCCGCCTCCTTGAAACACCAGCAACGGATCTCGTTAGGTCGTGGGGTCTTGGAGGGGAGTTTGCACGCCTGCCTGTTAGGTGGAATGCGGGAGCGGGGGGGCGCCGTCCGCGGGAGCCGCCGGGGCAGGCGTGTCGAGATCGGACATGGCGTTGCGCGCGTTCGGGTGGACGGGGCGCTCGGGCTCGACCGAGATGCCATTCGTGTTGCGACACCGGGCGGGGAGGCGGTGGAGGTAGCCGTGGGCGACCGCGGCGCCGAGCAGGCCCTTACCTCCCCAATCGTGTGTGGGAAGCACGGTGATGACGCGGACCTCGTCGGTGTCGACGTTGTAGGCGTAGAACTCGACGGGCCGGTTGAGGTGCCTCGCGCACTCCTCGTTGAGCGCCGACGCATCGGCGAAGGCGCGCTCGGCCGTGCCGAGGAGATAATCCGACTGCGGTCTGAGGCCAGCGATCTGCGCCGGGCTCCCGTCTTCGATCTCGAGCACGCGAACGAGCTGTTCGTCGGCCTTAAAGTACGTGTCGAACCGTATCGTTACGCCGAGGAGACCGTGGCCACCCCAGCCGCGACGCGGCGTGATGATCACCTCGCGCGTCTGCCTTGACTTGATGTTGTAGATCTTGCACGCGAGCGGCTTGTCCTCGAACGCCTTGATCTTGTCGATGAGCGTCGAGTCCAGCTCCTTGAGCTCCGTCCCGTCGCATTCGACGACAAAGTCCAGGAACGACACCAGGCCGGCGCCGCTCGCGGGGCTCGCCGGTTGCACACCCAAGACACGGTACCCGACGGCCTCAGCCTCCTCCGCCGACACCCCGTTTCCCTGCCGGAGCCTGTTAACAACACGATAGCGACGACAAGCGCACCTACCATAACACTCTTCGTTCCTTACCTCCCTCCTAAATGCGTCGGTTTGTTCTTTTAGCGGAAGTTTATTTCTTTTGTTCGGCGGCGGTTGAAAAAGACTAGACTTAATTATCCGAGATCATTGCAATGCCCATCATCTCGGGCTTGAACAAGAAGCGGCAATCGCCGAGGCGGAGACAGATGCAACCCTTGTGTCCGCGCACGTGGAATCCCGAGGACATCCGCAAGCTGCCGTCGCTGGCTTTCGATCTTTTCGACGACAACAGAGACGGGATCATCAGCGTGTCCGAACTGTGTTGGGTCGCGCACTTGGGCAAGCCAAGGCGCCAAGAGAGCGCCTTCGACGAGATGCAGCTCTTTTCAATGCTCGACGTTAATGGCGATTCGATCATTTCCCGCGACGAATTTTGCGAAATTGTTCGCGATCCCGCGTTGCTCAACGAGTACGCACTCGCGAGCGTTGCCAAGCTCTGCAAACGGCGCGAGGCGCGCTTCCACTTCGATTTCTTCCTGAACAGGAGCAAAGCCGATATCGACATCGACGACGCGCAATACGAAGAGGACCGCTACCATTCGATTACGGCAGCCCTGGGCATCGTCCAAGGACTCAAAAAGAAACGCGGCGCGTCGTACGATGACGCGGTCGCGCAGGAATTGACGTTCGAGGAGAGTTCCCCTCATCAGGAGGGCCATCAGTACGACCTCGCGCTCGACCTCTATGCTGTCGAAATGCGCCACGACTTTGCGTGGTACGACGTGCTCCACGTGTTCTTGCCGAACGCGCCGCCGCGCGCATTCGTCCAAGTTCTGACACAATCAGGCACGCGGTTGGCCTCTTCGGATGTCGTCGTAGATGCCAGCACGGCCGCCAAGTGGACAGTCCGCATCAGCTTCGCCGTCCTCCAGGAAAAAGTCCCCTACTTCGCGCCAACCAAACCGCTTTACGTTCGCCTCCGGCTCTACAACGCCGACTACGTCCGCGGCGACGCGTGCCTCGGTGAGACGCCGGTTTTTGCCGTCGCCAGCGTCAACCTCGCCAACCCGGCCGACGAAGCCGTCGTCGGCCCATATCCAGTCGACAGCACCGACGGCATGCTGGCAGCCAACGTCCTCGGAAATCGGAGGTGGGTGTCGGCCGACTACTGCGACTACGACACTGCAATCGACATTCCGTGCGCTGGGGCGTGCCTCTGAGAACGGCGACGACGTCAACTTTTGCTTTTCTACACAAAACGATGAGAAAATTAATAGCCCGGGCCTGCGATCCGAGGCTACTTTGCTGGAAAACACCAGCGGGAGTTTAAAATCGTCACGCGCGCGCGCTCGTGTAATCACGGCGAAAACTTGCAGAGGAACTCATACATTCATCACTGCGAGCCAGGGAACCACCCGCTCCCCCACGCCGCGGAGTCGAAAGCAGTGGGCTCGCGTCGTCTATCGTGGCCCGTGTGCTGCAGAAAGACAACGCCGCCGCCTTGTCGCGACGACGACGACGACGATGCGTCGGGCGGCGGCGGGTCGGACACGTCCGGCGCGATAACTTTAGGCGGGCCATGGAGCGCCGCGGCGAGGTGTGAGGGATGCTTGAGGGATACGGAGGAGGTCGTTTGGTTTGGCGGGGGCGCCGTCGCAAGGATCGAGGCGCGAGCGGGAAGTGCGTCGAACGGGAGGTGGCCACGAGACACGGAGGCGCCAGCGAGGATGGTGTCGAGCTCGTGAGCTGGGAGACGATTGAGGGCGGCGTGGAGGAGATTTTGGGTTTCGAGGAGACGCTGCTGCGCATCGGCGTTGGCGCGGTGTGCGGCATCGCGGTCCGCCGAGAGATTTGCGATCCTCGCAGAAGCGATCTCGACGTCGGTGCTCGCGCGGTTAGCCTCGCGCGTTGCGTGGTCGGCCCTCGCTTGGGCGTCGGCCTTCGCGCGCCTCATCTTGGCAACTTCGGCGTCGTATTCGAGTTCGAGGCGCTTCCTGACCTGGACGAGCTCGAGCTCAGCTCGCGCGCGTGCCTGGCGCTGCGCATCAAGGTCGGCGGCGTGGTTGGCGAGGGTCGCTCGCGCTGCAGCCTGCTCCGACTCGTGGCGCGAAGTTTCGGCGTCGATCCGTGTCGCCTGCTCAGACGCTCGACGTTGGAGGCTCTCGAGCTGTTTGCCGAGGTCTCTCGTCGTCGCGACCAGCCTCGCCTCCAACTCGGCTGCCGATGCCTCGTGCCGTTCGGCATGTCGCATCGCCGCGAGCGCGGCGGCTTCTGCCGCCCGCAACGCGTCTTTCGTCATAGATGCGCAAGCCTCCACCACGTCGCGCTCTCGCACCGCCGCGTTCGCGACCACTGCCGCTGCGTCCAGCGTAGTCGCAAGCTGTCTTGCCGTCGCATCGCGTGCTTCATCGCGAACGTCGATCGTAGCAACTGCCTCGGCATGCTGCGCATCGGCACGTGCCGCCTCGGCTGCGGCAAACTCGACAAGTCGCGCCGACTCGCGTGCCTCAAAGATCGCGGCTTCGCGCTCGCGCCTCGCGGTCTCTGCCTCCTCGGATGCCGCCGCGGCGAGCGCCAGCGCCTCTCGCGCCTCGGCTGCAGCCCGCTTCTGCTCTTCCTCAGCTGCGCGGCTCTCGGCGTACGCCGCCAGCGCCAACCGCTCTGCCTCGTGCGACTGCAACACGGCACAGTCGCGCTCTTCAAGCGCGCGGTACCGCTGAGCCTTGCATGCCGCGATCGCCGCGTCCCTTTCACCGAGTGCAGCCGATGCCACGCGCTCGGCCTCGCTTGCGCTTTTCACCGCCGCGCACGTTCGAGGGCTCAGCTCCTTCCGCTTAGTTGTGATGAACGGCTGCGTCGCCTGCGTTTGATGCACGGTCTGTGCCGCCTGCGCCGCCTGTGCCGTGCGGCGCGCCTCGGCACACTCGAGCTCCAGCGCCCGGATCCGCTCGCGGATGTGCGGCGGCGTCCTGGGAGCCTCTGACTCGGGCGCTGGTGTCGTTGCCGGCGGTGCCGCGTGGAGCATGGCGAATTGGTGCTCAGCCATGCGAGCGTACGATGCCGTTAGCGCTTTGGACTCCTCCAAAGCTCGTTCGAGGACATCCAAACGCTCGTTCTGCCGAGGTTGTTCTGTTCGTTGAGCCGCTGCAGGCGCCGATGTGTGTCGCTTGAGCTTGCGCCGCATACGGTCACGCTCTTTGCGAAGCCGCGAAGCCTCGTCCCCAGCAATCCGAGCCTCGACCTGGCCGACGCA
The DNA here is from genome assembly GCA_029834535.1 of Chrysophaeum taylorii. NCBI lineage: Eukaryota > Pelagophyceae > Pelagomonadales > Pelagomonadaceae > Chrysophaeum > Chrysophaeum taylorii. The sequence goes on from JAQMWT010000393.1 coordinate 100,443, forward strand.
CGACGCCACTACCGCGGCCACCTCGGTACTTGAAGCGAGTTCGCGCAGCTGGCGGCTTCGCTTGTGGACAAATCGGAGCTCCACGGCGGCGACGCACGTGTCGAGCGTCCCAGCGACAGCCTCGCGGTCGCGCTTCGCCCGGAGGAGCGTAACCGCCCGGCAGGCAGCGCGATGTGCATTGAGCGCGGCGATTTGCTCGACCTTGGCACAGCACGCCTCGAGTACGACACGCGCCTCGGCGCGCACTCTCGCCTTCACAGCCAACGCGAGCGTGCGTTGTGACTGCCTCACGCTCCTCTGCGCCTCGCGGAGTTCGACATGTTGCACGAGCCGGTCGCACACCGCGCGACACAACTCCCGACGCCTGAAGCGCTCGACCCGCATACTCTGGAGCTTCTGCGACAATGCCCGTTCCATCGCCTGTCGTCGCACGCGGTCGTTCAGACGCACGAGTTGCTCCTTGAAGATACCAATGTCCTTCACCAGCTCTCGCTTGGGTCTGAAAGTGCCCACGCTCTCGAGAAACTCTAAGGCGAGGCGGTAGTTCGGGTTTGAAATGATATCGTACGACGACAATCGGCGCTCTGCGACGATGATCTCCCAGGTCCGCATGACTTTCCCCTTGCGATGACCCTCGATGTGAACGCGTTCGAGCTCGACCACGCCGGCGGCGCGCGGCGACGACAGCATTGTCTTCACCTTGGACGGCGTGTTCGGGAGTAAGAGCGTGTCGGTGTCCTCGACGACGTGCGCTTCACTCTCGTCGATAGTCTTCGACGACAAATTCTTCTCATGCACCTTGCGCCACCCAGCGTCAATGGCGTCGATCGCGTTATCTTCGGTCCATCTGTTTGGCGCAAACAGAATGCCACTGATGATCTGGTTCTTCGCGCGCACGATCTGACGTCGGATCTCGTCGCGGCGTGGAGATCGTGGCGACCTACCGCTTGATACTGGCACCTGCTGCTTCGCCGCGTCAACTTTACCGCCGTTACTGCTCCGGATCGTCGACACGAGCACCTTTTCCAGCAACCTCTTGTATCGAGGTTGTTCTTGTTGTTGGTTTTGATCTGGTGATTTAGGCGTTTCATCGTGGCCCGACTCCTCTGGCTTGACTTTTCGCGGGTACCGGTGCCGCCAAAACCCGATGGTGAACGACTGCTTGAGCCGATTTCGCCGCGATGGTGTAAGAGTCGCGCTTTCCATGTGGCTCAAGTTCTTGATATGCGTGCCGATGTTGGTAATTGCCGAGCATGCACCACCAACAGTCTCGAGCAATCGTTTCTCAAGGACGACGTCCATGAGCTCGCTCGCTCGCGCGGGCGCTAGGCAACGGTATTCCTCGGTGAAACCGGGCCGTGTCGTGAGTGGACCCATTCGCAGGTTTTTTTCTTCTTGGCGCCAGGCCATTGGTCGTGAAACGGTGCCGCCGGGTACTATCCAGTTTTTATTTTCCTTAATTTTGCACTCTTGCGAGGAGGGCAAGTTCCGACAGAAGAGAGGGAACCTGTTGAAGCTTATCCACGGACTATTGGGCGAGTCAAGGTGGTCATCGGCGGCTACCTTGGCTGTGGGTAGTGACGTGCGGCGACACGAGCGCACGCAACGTTCGAGGTACCGGCGAGTCCGCCGCGCCGTGTGGAAGAAGGGGATAGGCAACAACTCGGGATTGTAGACATCCGAGAGAACCACAAGGACTTTGTACGCAACAGCGGTCAGCGCCGTCACGAAGAGCGGTGCGACACATATGCGTGAGAGGCTTCGCGCGCTCGAGCTCCCCAAGATATGCGACACGAAGTCCACGTACCATGCTGCTAGCCACACGCGCTGCCGCCAGTCGTCAATGCTGCCCGACACGACAATATTTTGATTGGAGAGCATGAACGAAGCCATAAATAGGTGGGAAACGGCGGCCGCCGGCAGAAGCTTAAGCAAGAGCTTGGAGAGCTTAGCGTCATATGACGGTGGCTGCTTGTAGCGACGTAGGACAAGGTAGCGATCGACAAAGTAGCTGGTCCAAAAGTATGCAGCGGAGAGCGGAATCAACATCGGCAACCCAGCGCAGTAAACAAGTGTGCACAAAATATAAGTGAACGCGAAGGAGTAGCGGTGATCGATGTCGAATCGTCGCGGCTGTAGGAGTTTATTTAGCTGGTTCTGCGTGACACACGAGTCTATCTGGAACCAGTTGAGTAGCGGGTCCTGTATGAGGACCATGTACAAGCGAGAGATGATATTGACCACCATGTTGAGCACGACTGTCTGCACGATGGTCGTGCCGACTTCGGAGTACCACGTGCGCGAGAAGCCTGAATGTGAGCCAAGCAGAACGTAGCGGCAGAACCACGACAGACCAAATTGAGCCCAGGCATCCTGGTTCGAGCACTGCATGTTATACAATGGGACCAACATAGCCGTGTTCAAAAACGAAAGTAGAAAGGTCTTGACGGCAGTGTTGACCAATGACGACGACACCGAATTGTGGCGCTCGAATTTTGAAAAGAGCGAGAAGATAAGTTCGAGGAGAAAGTTGACGAGGACGATGACGACAATCAACAGTCTATCCACCCACTTGACGATCACCCGCTCGCGCAGGAAGACGCGACACACAGCCTGCCACCTCACACGCAACGATGGACGTATTATTGACATCGCCCAACGCAGCAACACGAGCTCCCACTTAAAGGTTTTGTGCTCGCGCTCTGTAACCTGGCGATCACAGTAGCAATCAACCAGCGTGCGTTTTTTGAAGCGAGTGGTGCGCCGGGGTCGATTCGTACACTCTTCACCCTCGTCTTGCCACCCTGTAAGTCCACATGCCAGGGCATCGCACTTCTGCGAACCACCTCTAAGCGCGTGGCACGGCGAGTCGCAAAGCGTCAGGTTGTTATGCGTGTAGCGAGGCGATGGCTGGCGATAAAACGCGGCGCGTGCAAGCACGGTATGGTTAGGTCCTCGGAGCTGCGTCGACGGTCGTACGCAGTCTCCACGGCAATCGGGGTCGGTATCGTCGACTCGCGCGTAGTGCACCCCGCGTAGCCCGAGAAAGTTTTTGCTGCCCGGACATGCAAACGAAGCATTAGCGTAGAGCATGTCGATGAGATCGCAGGTGCTGTTTGAGGGATAGTATCCCAGATGCATGGCAAGCGCTTCTCTGCAGCCTCGCTCCGTCGGTATGGTCACACGCGCCCGCGCTACGATCTTGGCACGCACCACCGCCGACGTGAAGGCCAACAGTACGCCTGATAGAAGAATTGTCGTGAGTCGCCTCACATTCTTGACGCGGCCGGGAACGCCGAGGTTTTCCCACAATACGTCATCGGGCGAGGCGGCAGCCTTGACAGCGATTGGAAGCGAGGTAGTATGGAAATGGGGGCTGTCGGTTTCGACGGCGAATTCATCATTGCTCTTGGACGTCGTTCGGGCAAGGTTCTTCTGCGAGCTACTAATCCGTTTTTTTCGGTGAAGTCGAAGGTTGATCGGCTGGAAGTAATTCCGTAGCAGCGAGCTGCGCGAGTGCGCGTAGTCCTGGACACACCGATACGCTGACCACTCGTGCTCAAAAGTGACGAAGGCGCCCGTAGTCTCGTCGATACCCTTGCGGTCGACGCTACGGCTCAGCTCACGCTGCGCGTCCTTCATGCGTTCGACCAGCAGCTCGAGGCGGTTCAGTGCTGTGCGACACCGGTGCATGTTTGGTACGGGACCATAATGCTCTGACCAGCGACGTACAGAGGCACGCGAACACTGGACTTGTCCCCACAGGTTGCGGAGGTCCATATACTGTCGAATGAGTTCGCCATTGGACCGGATCATCGCGACGTCGGCCACCCACTTGTCCAAGTACCGCGCGTGATTCTTGCGATGGCCGTTATGATTCAGCCTGGGCACGACGCGCAAGTGCTCGATATCCTTGACGGATTTGGGGCTTGGGGAACGCATCATCCACAACGTCGAGGCTTTTGGTACGCGCCGCCAGGGAGCAGCAGCGGCGTTCGCATTTTTTCTTCGGCGTCGACGACCGAGCATCCCGAGCAGCTGTTTCTCGCGGCGCGACCGCATCATGGCGTGCTCTTCTTTGAGCGGGGGCACACTGATTGGGCGGCCAAGTTGCTGGCTGCGCGCGGCGGTTGAGATTCCGTACCCAATGATAGCCGCGAACACGAAGGCGTTGCTGACCGACATGGACCAAAATGCCTTGCGACCCATTACGGGATAGCGCGCTCGAAGTATGGCGGCCGCGATGAGCTGGACCACGAAGGCAGCCGAGCCGCCAAGAATGCCAGATAGGAGCGCGGTTCCCCGGACGTCGAGGCCATAGATGGGATACGCTACTTGAGGGCGGCTGAGATCGTATCGCCGGTGAAAGTGTCGCACGAGCTCAGGCTCGTCGGTGTCTGGTGGCAAGTTGGTCACAAGGACCGAAAACTGAGAGACTTGAGCGTGCTGCAGCTGCAGTTCGTTCAAACGCTCGCTCATATGGCGATGCATGTCGATCGTGAACACAATAACCAGTAGGGCCGTCGCGAGCTGGACTACGCAATACACCATGCCGAGCGCTTTCGGGCTCGGCTCAATAACGCCGAACATGCGCTTGACGCCGCTGGGGCACGCGTCGCCGAGGGACATCCGCGGGATAAAAAAGCTCCTCGACGACGACGACGACGCGTAGCACGACGATATACGGAAATCGCCCGTGCACTCGAAGGTCCTGGCGTTGAGCAGCATTGCCGGCAGGTGGAGCACCGTGAGGGCGGTGAACAGTTTAGCCACCTCTCGCATCAGAAAAAAATACAGCTCGATGCCGATACCCATCTCGCCCATCGCACGAAGGGGTGTCTCAAGGGCCGCTTTCCCCTCTCGCCACAGCGATCGCCGCCGCTCCTCGAGGGCTATCTGGAGGCTCGGCGGCTTCCATACTGCGGCCTTCTGGTCGTCGCCAACGGCATAAATCGCAGTCTCCGCCAGCAAGTCCTCTAGCCGCTCCAAAATTGGTCCTCCCTGCGGCGTCGACGGCCCGCTCTCCTCCGGGACTTCGTTGTCGACCACTGCCGCCTCTTCCTGTTGGAATTGTTTGATAAGCGTCGACGCCGACTCGGTCCGCAACGCCCGAAACGACAGCGTAGGCACCATGGCCACGGTGGACGCAAGGCCGCGCCGTTGGGACCCGACATTCATGGCACATCATACCTTTTTCTATGCGACGGTGCTGCTGCGACACTCGCGATATGCGCCATGGCTCACATCGCACGACGGTTTCCTGTTCAAAGAATCCACGTCCAAGTTTTCCCTAACCCTGGATTTGCTAACCTTTTGAGTTTACTCCTAAACCCTAACGATTTTCCAGAAAACCTAGATTAAAATTTTGGTTCCCTAGCATCTAAGCTGTTTTGAGCAGCGCACGGTCTGCCCTCTAACCTTTGAGTTTACTCCTAACCCTAGATTTTGGTTAACCCTAGCTTATTGAGAACCCCCCCCGCCTTTACTAGTCGACCTTTAAAAACCCTAGCTTTGAGTTTACCCCCTAATCGTTAGGTCCCTGGCGGACCCCTGGACGGTTAGGCTCGCGCTTGGCCGTCCCCTACAAATGGCTTGCGCCAGCGTCCTCCCTTCCACTCACCCCAATACTCCCTTCCGCTCGACGCTCGGCTGGCCGGTTAGCACCCGGAAAGTCCGCGCTGGGATGGGGTTCGCTCGGTTGGGCAGAACGCGACGGACAGGTCGATTGTTCGTGGACCAACACGTCCGCGGCCAGCGACGCTTTTGCACGACCTCGCACAAGACCGCGCGCAGTGGCGGTCCACCATCAACAAGTCCGTTCTCGTCGCTCGCCTCTGCCCCAACTGCGTGATTGATTTTCCTCTGTGATTCCGTACCGGCTCCTGCCAGTCCGGCCTGGCTCCCATGCTCGGGAGAGGTCTGAAGTTAGTTAGTTAGTTAGTTAGCTCGACGCTCGGACCCCCGCCAATCTAAGAAGCTCTTATCAGCGCACGCGCCGCCCTCTACCCTCTGAGTTTACTCCTAAAGCCATAGCATTCTGCGAGGGGAGTCCACGACGGTGCGCTTTTCTCGGGTTGTTCGGCTCGGTGCTCGAGTCCATGATCTCTCCGCGGCCGATGGCCCCTCACGCCCCTTTCGTTTCCCATCCTCCTCACTTTCCCGCCTCTTTGGGCGGTGCGCCCGCGCTGCCTGTTCGGGCTCGCGGTTGCCGATGAGCTGCGGGCGTTAGCCGTTTGTCCTCCCTCCCTCAACCCGCTCTGCTCTCGCCTTACTCAACGCCATCTGAACTGCCACTCTGATCTGCCCCCCTTCCGCGCCCGCCCTGCCCTTAACCTCCGATGCACTCACCAGCACCGGCGAAAGTGATAATGTAATGATGCGGTAGATGAATGCGAGGATGACAACCAGCTCGAGGATGACAACCACGCTGAGGCGCGACGGGACCAGAAAACAATCTCAACCAGCGCCACTTTCTTCGTTGCGACGATGCTGCAGGACATCGACGCAACCTCCAAGCGAGACGAGATGCTCGCACGCGTCGGCGTTGTGACGCGAACGCTAGCAATGCTTGCGTCGCGATCGCAGAGGTTGGCGACGACGCGCGTCGGCCGCGTCGGAGCGCGCCGACGTAAGCATCCCAGTCGCCTCGAGGATGCGGCGGCGGTCGGCCTCGGCGTAGGCGGGTGATCGCAAGAACCGGCTGACGAGGCTTCTGGGGGCTTACCCCGGAGTCGAGGATAACGCGGTCATATTCTTGCAATGGCCCTCATCTTGAACCTTGCGCCAAATTTCTGGAAACAAATCGCGAGGTGTACAACAAGACTTACTTAGTGTCAATCAATAATGGCAGATGATGCACGGGACTAAAAATGCCCTGGATGGATTATCTACTCCGTTTATTAAAAGGGCTGCTAAAATGTACACTTTAGTAAGAATTAAAATTATGGTTAAAATTTAGTGAACGCACCTCCTCCTGAGTTCTATGAGGGCAACGGTTCCATTCAGCGCTAACTGAACTGTACAACTCTGGCGACAAAGTGTGTGCGATGTGAGATTTTAGGCTGCTGCGAGGAGACACATTCAGGAGCCGTGTGATGCGAGGGAATCTCCAGGGCATGCATACCCGCAGCGCGAGCTTCACTTGTGTGTGTCAACGGAACGGGCCTTCCCATCGGCTTAAAAAAAATTAAGGCGAAGAAACCGGAAGTCCTGTTGAGCAACCACAAGCACCCCCCCTCTTAACAGTCGACCTTGAAAAACCGTTAGCACTAGGCTAGAGAGGAAGGAGACCGTTGCGCGCGAACGCGCCTAAACTGTGAGGTGGATGCTGCGGCGGGGAAAAAAGCCCGAATCAAATCGCCAGCGGATAACAGGAGTAAACAGATATGGTAATCCGTTGCACAAACTCAAGGTCGAGATATACCGAAACATCCAGTTTTCAGTTTGCATATCTTTCGTCATGCCACATCAGGGACACGTGATTGTGGTCAAGATTCTATCGTGGCGTAAATTCTTCGCCATACCTGAGTCCTTTTTCTTGCTTCTGTTTGTGTCTGTGGCAGTGCCAAGCGCGAAGCCAGAAGTGGAGACAAGTGCGCGCGTGCTTGGGGAGGTCCCTGCGCCGTTGGTCGCGTGGTTTGTGGTCGTCTCGTTCTCAACATGACGCACATCATAACTGAGAGTACAGCAAGCCTCGTGCCGCGAACCGATTCGTTCAGCAAGACTGATTTGGTGTTGCCGTGCCACAAGGCTGTACTAGACGGCGCGAGCGCGGAGTCGGCACTGACAACCCCTCGGCGACCGCCACGCGATGTGCGACTCGTGCCGGACTTGGTCACCGCCGCAACCCACGGCGAAGTGGCGGAGACTGTCGGCGAAAAGCCGAGACGGGCGAAGCACGCGCTCGAGCGGCTGCAGCTGCTGCGGCATGCCGCGAGCAGCTCGCATAAGGCGGGTCCGGGGTCGCAGGCTTATGGCACCGTAAAGCGTGTGTGCGCCCACGCCAAAGACGATCGCTTTCCCAAGTCGTCGCGCGGGATCCAACGTTTCGAGTTTTCGCGCTCTGTTCTCGCGCAATACCACCACTGCAGGGACGAGCGCTGCGCCGTCTGCATGCCCGTCCGCCTCGCGATCGCGCGCAGCGACGAGATCTCGCCGCTCGGCGCGTGCGCCGAAGCCGCCTACCTGCCTCCACGGCATCCCTGCGTCTCGCCGCCAGCCCTCCCGCAGCACTGGGGCCCGCCGCCGCCGCCGCCCTTGGACGACGTACTCAATCTTTACGACATGTCGGCGACCCCCGCACCCATAGCGGGGTTGACGTACGCCATGCCTCGCGGGCTCCCGCCCCGCGGCTCCCTCTACCGCTGGCCCCAGTGGTACGCCCCTCGGCAGGCCTCGGAAGTCGCTCTCGGCGGCGCGACTCCGGGTGGACCACAGGCGCCGAATCATCGCGAAGTGCTCCCTCCTGCGCTCGTGCTGAGTCCTTCGGTTGCCGCCCCCGAACCTATCAAGGCTGCAGTTGCGCGAGAGAACAGTGCGCGGGACGACGACGACGACGACGCTCCGCCAAAGGATCCGCCCAAGTCACCGTAAGTCTGTCCGTCCGTCTTTCCACCCCTGTGTTCGTTCGGTTCGGTTCGGTTCGGTTCGGTTCGACTGACTGTATTTTGGCAGGGTGAACGACGACGACGCCTTGTGCGCTGCAGCCCTCATCAGCCTCGCGCCGAACCACCAGACTTTCTCGAAGAGCGAAGATCTAAATTTCGAGGTGCGTTTTTTCGAATTCGCGGTCCCGATACGCAGGCGCAGGATACAGCGGCCGAGGATTCCTTGTGCCAGTTCCCGTTTCTGGTCAAGCTGCGGCAGATCGTTGCAGACCCGAAGAACCGGTCGATCATCGCGTGGAACGAGAAGCCCCGCGAGCTCGAGATCCTGGACAAGGTGCGTCTCGAGACGGAAATCATGCCGCGGTACTTCACGACGCACGGCCCTCGCGCGCGGTTCGCGTCCTTCTCTCGCCAGCTCAACAATTACGGCTTCGAAAACACACTCCGCGGCCGCAAAGGACGACCCGTATACAAGAACGTCGACGCGTCGATAGCCACGATCGACGATTTTCGCCGCGTGCGCAAGGTCTGTGGCAAAAAGGCCCGCCGCGCTGTCGCGATGACCTCGCTCAACCCGCCGCCTTCCAAAACGACCGCAAAGACTGACGGCCTAGAGTCGACCGAGATCGCTGGCCTCGTCCTCGCGCTTTCCGCCACCCCCTCGCGCTCGACATCCGACTCCCCAACGTCCATCATCACCGAGACAAGCGACGTCGACAGCAACGACGCGACAACTACCACGAGATCCCTCCCTATGGACGGCACGAGCCTCCTCGAGGCTCCGCGCGACGCGAAGCGTCCGCGCCTCGAGCACCACCACTAGGCAGGCAGGCATCCCGTCGAACCGCGAGGGCCCCACCGCCGCTACTACTGTGACGGCACAGGCCGTTGTCAACATCCACGGGGTAGCCCTCCCTTCACCTCCCATCCCCTCGACGACGACGACGATATTCGGGGCGCCCCTTTTAAGCGCCGCGCCGCCCCGCCCCGCCGCCGCTAGGAACTGCCGAGAGGCGCGCCAGGACGGACGGACGGACGGACGGACGGACGGACGTCCACCCCTCCGGAAGAAAGGATGTGTTCATACACCACCCCCGGCTCGATCGAGAGAAGAAGAAGATTATTTATAAAGCGAGTGTTTTTTTTTTTTTTGCTGTGTGATTTTTTTTTGTCGGGGACAAAAAAAAGGATGGATACCTTACCACTATCGATCGTGCCGGAAAAAATGACGGATCATCACCATCATCATCATCATCATGAAGAAGGTGGTCGTGTGGCGCGCGCGGATGACGACGCCACCCAGAACGACGACGACGAAAACGACGACCTCGGCGACGCGATGTCCGACGAGGACGAAGAGGCGAGCTCGGCGAGTTCGGCGGTGGATGTGGGCAGCAATAAGGCGCCCACTGGTCGTCTCGTGTCAATGTGTGCGTCGTTGTGGGCGCGGCCATCGACCGTGTACTTTGCGTATCCGCGCGACGTGAATGTGTCGCGTTCGGGCGAGGCGCCGCGTCTCGAAGGGCTCGAGGGTCGTCGACTAAACTACCGGTGCGCGTGGGAACGAAACTGCGTGAAAAAGGCGTTCGCGTGCGCCGGATTCAAAAGGGTTCGGGACGGGACGGAGATTAAGAAGAAGAAGGAAGAGAGGTCGGTGGTGTCCGAGTTGGTCGATGCCGTCGCAGAGTTGGTGTTCAAGAAGGACGAGCCGTCGAAACAGCCGCCCCAGCGCGGGCGCAAGCGCGTGCTCATCTGGTCGGCCTCGTGGACCAAGCACCCGCCGGCCGAGACGTACGCGGCGCTGAACCGGTACCAGAAGGTGAACCACTTTCCGGGGTCGTGGTGCTTGGGCCGCAAAGACCGGCTGATGCGGACGCTGGCGAGGGCGCGCAAGTCGCACAGGTACGCCTACGACTTCGCGCCCGAGACGTACTCGCTCCCGCCGGAGATCAAGCAGCTGGAATTTGCCGCGCGGCTCGAGCCGCGGACTATCTGGATCGTCAAGCCCCCGGCCTCGTCGTGCGGGCGCGGCATCCGCCTCGTCAAGGATTTGTCGGTGTTGCCGCGGGATCGCAAGCTCGTCGCACAGCGATACGTCGACGAGCCGTTCACGCGCGTCAACGGCCGCAAGTTCGACTTGCGCGTGTACGCGCTGCTTACGTCATTGGACCCCCTCGTCGTGTACATGCACGAGGACGGCCTCGTGCGGTTCTCGACGCATCCCTACACCGTGCGCAACCTGCGGTGCCGGTACGTCCACCTCACCAACTACTCGGTCAACAAAAAGTCCAAGCGCTACGTCGAGAACAACGTCCGAGAGGGCGGCGACGACGACGACGACGACGAAAACGACGACGCGAAAAGGAGCGAGGCCGCGTGCAAGTGGGGCCTCGGCCAGCTGTGGCGGTGGCTCAACGACCACGGCTACGACGCGGCCGCCGTCAAGCGCAAGATCCAAGACGTCGTCGTGAAAACCCTCGTCGCCGCCGAGGCCGAGATGACGCCCGCGTCGCGCAGAGCTTTCCGAAAGTCGCCGCACGCCCCCAAGAGGCCGTGTTTCGAGTTGTTTGGGTTCGACGTTCTCCTCGACGCGAGCCTCAAGCCCTGGCTCATCGAGGTCAACGTCTCGCCGTCGCTCATGGGCGGCTCGCTCTTGGACCGCCAGATCAAGGGCCGTCTCATGTCGGACGTTTTCCACACGGTCGGCTTCGAGCCCTACGATCCGGCCGTCGTCAAGGCCGAACGCCGACGCACCAAGGCGGCCGCGCCTGGACCGCCGCCGGTGCGCCCGACGATGCAGCAGGACCGCTGGCGCAGGTCGGGGAAACCCGAGGACATCGACCTCGCGAGGCTCGCCGAGGCCGACTGGGACCTCCTCATGCACGCCGAAGACGAGTGCGCGCGCGCCGCCTCGGGCGGCTTCCGCAGAGTTTGGCCGCCCGAGCCATCCCGCCCCTGGACGCGCGAAAGCGCGTCTGCCGACAACGCCACTATCGCAACCATTCTCCCGCTCTTCGATTCGCTACGTTTTTCTGACTGCCTCCTCGCTCGCTCGGCCGTATCGCCCGCCAGAGTCGTTTTCAAACACTGCCCGCTCGGCTTGCCGCGCGGCGAGACGCCCGAGACCATCGCGCCGTCGCCCGCCCCGAGGCCGAGACCCGCGTCTGCGTCCTCCACCTCGCGCCTCGCTTCCCTCACGAAGGCTGCCGCCACGCGCGTCGACGTCGTTCGCCTTCGCCGACGCGAACGCTCGAACAACGCGGCCGCCACCACCGGCAATAAGAGGCCCGCCGCGAGAGAAACGGCAAAATCGGCCGCCGCTAAGCACAACAGCCGCCAAGCCTCCTCCTCCTCCTCCCGATGCACCGACCCCCCGCAATACCGCGTTGATGCCTCCTTAGGCTGGCAACAGCTCGCCTATCTCAACCTCTTTCGCCGCGAAAAGGCGGACGACCGCGACGACGACCGCCACCCGGCACAACCCCCCACCATCATGATGAGCCCCTCGGCATCCTCGCTCCAACGAGCCTCGACAGCAAACCACCGCGGCAGCCGAAAGCAGCGCCACTATTCGTTACCGCGACCTCGTGTTCCTACCGGTGCAACGACGGGCGACGAGGACTTTTACTTGTCTTGAAGAGTCATCATCATCATCAAAAAAAATGTGCGCATGTGGTTGGTTGTTCTGCGAGTTCGAAGAGCCTCGCCGACGAACGAACGAACGAACGAACGAACGAACTGCGGCGCAGTAGACCAATAATGTGTATATTAGGATATAGTGCGAGTAGGATGTGTCATGGTAGTTGACCCGCCCGCTGCTCGAAGATGGACGAGTTTTGTTCTTGCGGACGGGAATGTGTGATGATATGCGTGTTGACGATATCTTTTCATGGCTGACTGACCGACCGACTACCCGGGAAAGCGGTTGGAACTTACGAACAACGGATATCTACACGCCGCCGCCGCCGCCGCCATTTCCCGTTCTTTAAAAATGACCTAATGACCTACCGACCGACGAACGACGTCGGGATTTTTATAGCAGCCTAATAACTTCTCGTCATCTAGGTATACACGTCTGCCGCGCACGCCGCCCGCCCGGTTGCGCTTCTATGATGGGGATAGGCCCTCTCCGTTTCCACCGTGGTGGGCCGGTACTTTGCTTGTGTTCGCAGCAGCAGCTGTTGTTCCGCTTTGATTGTCCCGAAAAGGTAGGTCTCTTGGCTGATTTGTTGAGATGGTAGCGATGTCCCCCTGATCCTGACGGGACTCTCCATCGTGGTTCAGGCCGCTGGAAGCGACGCCCACACTCTCGTCGATGCCTGGCGAGCACAAAGAGCTCGACGGTCGTGGTGGAGTATCATCCTTAGGTGCGCTGGGTGCGTCGACCACCACGGGATCAGGCGATCCAGCGGACGTCTCGACGGTTGTCGAAAGCTGCTGGCCACCAGGCAAGGGGTCGCGGAGTTTGAGCTGAGCCATGGACCGGGCGATACCTGGCCTGAGGCACCTAGTTTGTAGGCTGGCGTTGGCGAGCAGGCTCTTGCTGAGGCGACGATAGAGCACCAAGAGGAGCTTTTTGATGCGTCCGGCAACGTTGTGCGACGACCAGTCATTGTATGGCGCCGGGTGTTCGACGAGTGACTGCTTCTTCGAGTCTGTGTTGAAAGATTCTACGTTGTCAAAGAAAGCGAGGGCGTCGTCGACGGGCATGTCGAGGACGGCGTCGGCAGGCCATGTCTTGACGATGGCGACGCGGCAGAGGGCTTCTAGGAAGTCGGCGAAGCTCATTGAGGAAAATTCGCCAAAATACCGCGTCCAGTCGGCGATTTTCATCTGCGCGAAGACAAACGCGAGCCGTGCCTCGTGCCTGCGAGAGACACTGATGATGACCACGTACGAAGCAGCATAACGACGGACCTCGTAAAATCTTCATCGAAGAAAGTAGCGTCTGCGAGGAGTTTGAGCCAGTCCTTCATGTCCATGCGGCGCTTGACGGCAGTCGTCGGATTGTACGCCTTGTAGAGCTCCTGGAGGATGGTGAGATGCGGCATGATGGCAGCCTCCACGTCGGCATTGTAGAGACTGTAGCTCCGGAAGTAATCGGGGCTGTAGGTTGCGAGCGGGTCGTTGTCGCCGGCGCGAGTGATGTTCTCGTCGTAGAGCTTCTGGAGAGCCTGGGACGGTACGAGGCAGTTTGGGGTGCCGAGATACTTGGCGTTTGCAAGGAGAATGAGAGCTTGGATGAATTCGAACCTCACAATCTGGTTCGTGCTGTTCTTGGCTTCGTTTGCTTTGCGTTTGTCTTCGTTTTTGCCTTGGATGTTTGCCTCGATAAACACGGTGTCGATGGTCGTCGCGTTGCACTCCTTGGATTTGCGGTCGAGGATCTTGCACGCTATCGCAAACTCCTTAAAGCCGTTTTCACCCAAAGAATGGGCGTTGGAGCCGTGGACAGCAGCGAAGTAATGAAACACGTTGCTGGTGAGCTCGGCCTTCTTGGCCACCGTGGCCTTGAGCGCTGAAAGCTCGGTTTGAAACGTGGCATCGTCCTTGTCGCCACCGACGAGCTTCCGTATTCGCTCGACGAAACGTGTACGCTTCATGAGCTCAGCCCAGTCGTGATTGACGCAGCGAGCCCAAAAGCGCTGGTTGTGAAAAAAGTCGCGCGATGTGCCTGGATGTGCCATGTCGGCGCCTCGCGTTATCCAGACCATCGAGTCCCGAACGCGCCATTTAAGCTCGTCCTTGTCTGCTTGCGACTGCGTCTCAAGGTCTTCATTGTGTCGAATACCTGACGTTGAATCCAACTCAAATGTGATCGTGTTTTCCACCTTGAACTCCCCAAGCCGGTGACCCTCGGACGCCAACGAGAAATTCTTATCCTCCAAAGCGTCCTCACCATCCGACCCCGCGGCCGTACGCGATGACATGTCGAGCTCTTTCTGGAAACTATGTGCAACCGCGACTGCTTTGCGTCCCGCGTCGCTATCTTGGGTCGAGCACACAAGACCTTGCATATTCGGCTCGTACAATCGGGGCCAACAATCCTCCGGGAGTTCTGGCGGACGTGGTCCACCGGGGACATGCGCATCGCCCAGTACGGTCCTCAGGTCCTCGGCGGGCTTTATTGGCTCGGAGATTTGTAACCCCTCGACGACGTGGCCGTGAGTGCGCCCGCGGAAATAGTAATGCGCGGCGCTGCCGTCTGGCAATTCGAAAGTTTGGAATAGTCCGGCACTCACCCGTGAACCTTTGATGTGCGGAAACTTAACCATCATGGTCGGCTCCGAGTCGTCGTCCTCGTCGACGCGGCTTCCTTGCTGCTGCCTCTCCAGGGCTGCAAGCACCTCTTCGATGGGCCGATGAAAGGCGAACTTCGCACCACCCTCCACTGATACTCGCAACGGGTTGGGCTTACGACGCTTGGGGGCCATGTTGTCAGGCATCCTAGCGGGTCGCTTGACGGTGGCCAACTCGCCCAGAGCGATTTCGTCGTGACTTTTCATTGGCGTCTCCTCATTGTTCATAATCTTCGGTGCTGTCCGCACTAGTGTTGCTGGGGCCTCGCGCATGCTGCAGTCGGTGATTTGCGGCGACCACGTCGTCCGAGGTGAGAAGCGAGGCGTCTCAGGCGCCCCCGTCGCCGGTCGCGACTTTCTCCAAACGTCGGCTAACGAGTGTGACAGAGCCACGTTGAGCCGTGGTATGCGCCTCGCAGCACCACCGGGCCCGTGCGTTTGGTCGCCGTGATGAGATCCCAATGTTTGTTGCAAGACCTCGTTAATCGTGCCTTTGTCGTGTTGGTTGGTGTTGTGAACCGGCTCTTGTTCGTTCTCGTCGCCCATGCCGCTCAAAAACACGTTAAAGCGTTGCTTCAGGCTGTCCAGCTTCGAGACTGCTGAATGATGCGACAGCGAGTCCCCCGAAAAGCTAGCACCGAAACCGCTGGCGAGGTCGGTGCAGTGCGAGCACGCCCCGTGCGCGCTGGCAACCGAGGAAGCATCAGCAGCGGCGTCAAGAGCAGGCGGACGTCGGAGCTCATTAGCCTTAAGACGCAGCTCGCATTTGTAGTATGTCGAGGCAACAGCCGGCTGGTGGCGGCAGTTCTCCAATATCCTTGTAGCGAAGGCTGTCGCAGCCGTTCCGGCGGGGGAGCCTCGCGCATGACGGATGAGCACACCAAAGCCACTACGGATCGTCCGCACTTGATTCGCGGGGTGTGTTGAAATGTTGAAGATCGCGTGAAGGATGCATGTTGTCGTACGCGGCCGCGTTGCTCGTCGCAACGCAACTAAGAGCTTTTCCACCATCCCCGCTGAAGCCAACGCCTGCTTCCGAGCCGGCGATCGAGCCTCCTTTGCGGCGATTAGAGCGCCGTGCTCTAGAGCCACGTCCATCGCGGCGCCCTCCATTTCAATGAGATTGAGAGCGAGGCTCTGCGTCATCTGCTGAAGCTGCATCCCTAGCTTGGACTTTTCAAAGCTTTCCTGGTTTTCAGCGGTCGACAACAATACCTCGACGAGGTAGTAATAGAATCTGCACGCGACTAACCGCACATCAATCCCGTTTGATTCTTGGTAGCCAATGTGCCCTAAGAAATGGTGAAACGTCGAAGCCACCGTAAGTCCAAAAATCGCTTGTCGACGACGGCGCGTCTCGTCCTCAACCGCCCGCGCTTTGCTTTGCGACATTTGTGAAGACACGGCAACTTTTCGTGAATGACTCCAGTGCTGTGCCAACACAACTAGTCGGCTGACTTCAACACGAGATGGCGCTTTGTCGCCGCCTTTGCCGTCGCCTTTGTTTCCACCGTCGTTGTGGTCATCGTCGATGACCGCCATGAGTTGATCCTGTTCGGTGTCGTCGAAAAAGCTTGATAGTGGCTCTTCGAGGAGGCGGCGTTGTAGGGCCGGCTTATTGTGAGCCAGTTGCCACAAGCAGCACAGCAGTAAGCGGCGCGCAGTTTCATGGGCCTGTCCGCGAAGCTCGATGATGCTTTCGGCGAAAACTTGGACGGCGCTGATAGCGACGCACTCGTCACGGGCGGACTGCGATTGGAGCAGAACCCAAACAGTCGCCGCGAGTTGGTTTAGAGTTTGCACCCGATTTTCGCCGTCAAGCTTCCGGACAAATCCAGTTTGGAGGTGGCTCCACGACCGCCCATCACCACTGTACTCGATCTCGCATCGGCGCAGAGATCTTACCAGCGCCACGATGCGAGGCACGAGGGTCGTGATGATCTGGTTGCGGACCAAGTCTTCGCGTACGCGTGGGATTCGCGCTAGCAACCACAGATGCATCGCCGTGTATCGCAACGATGCTGGAGGACCATCGCTCAACAGCGCGGCGATGGAACGCACGTAATTCGACATGCCGACGACGGTCGACATGACCAATACTTTGCGCCGCGAGAGCCGGCTGGTCGCTAACTCGTTAGGAGACTTCGAGGGTCGAGTGTTTCGCGGGTTGGATGCGCCGTCGTTTTCCTGCTGCGTGATGAGGTTCATGGTAAGCCGCGTGAGACTAGCGAGCATGTGCGCTCCAAGAGTCATGAAGGCTGTATGCGCGGATGTGTTGTGCGCGCGGTGCAGCATGCGATTTGCCAGGAATAAGCGGAAGTTGGTGACCACGAGCTCGTCACGCACGGCCTTCGAGGCTTCGAGCAACGCGTGCATGATACTCAAGACCCAGCATTGGACGTTCGGGAGCGCGTCGCGCTCGAGCAGGACGCGAAGCACATCGACAACTCTCCGATTTTTTGAGAGAACCTTTGCAAACCTGGCGTGCCGGGAGAGTTGCTCGAGTGCGGCACAACCGTGAATTGTTGTACGGCGAATTTCAGGAGGCGAGAGCGGGAAAAGAGCCAGCTCTAGCAGTGGCTTGATCGTCTCGACAGTGACCCACTCTTCGTTCCCAGTGAGGCAAGCTGAAACCACCCACGTCAAATGCGCCCCAATCTCGAGCGCCGACGAGACAACCTTGCTTGACCGTGACGACAGCGAGATCGTGCGATGATTCGTTGATCGCCGAGGCGCCAAATTCGTCATCTGCGGTTCACGGTGTGTAGATTTGATCGATCCAAGTTCGGACTTTCGGCGCGCAATCTGCTTCACCACGTTGGCGAAAGCGCCACCACGCATGGCAAAAATCGCTCCGCCGAATGCGGGTCCTCCGATCTCGAACGTTGTGTGAGAGGGCATACAATTGATCTCGCGCGATGCGACTAGCGCGCAATCGAGCGCGCTGTGCAACACCTCAGGGTGCCGCAACATGTCGCCCCAAGCTTCGTCTGAGTAGCCAACGGCAAGTCGTGAGGCCGGTCCGAGATTCATGTTGCACACGGCCTCATCATATATCTTGTCTAGCAATCGCGACGGGGGCGGGCCACGTCCGAACACTGCACCCCCCGTTTCGTCGTCGTTTGCTTCTCCGTCATCGTTGTCATCGTCGTCGTTCTCTTCTTCTTCCTCCTCGTCGTACTCGTCATGCTCCTCGTAACGTGTCGTATCTCGCTGAAGCTTCTCCTTCACTCGTCGATAAAAGAAACGTAAAATGCCTGTAAGAATCGAGGCGGCGCATCGCCGGACCCCCCACGACTTGTGAAGTCGCATCAGTTTCGCCAGCAGCATTATGCTTACTGGCGCGATCCGCATGCGAGCGATGGCGCTGGTACCTCGATGGAGCACGCCCGCGCTGATTGCGCCGATGGCTGCCTCGCTCTGCATCGACTCTTTCGTGCTGAGGATCCGTGCAAGGAGGCTTGGAAAGCAGTCGGGCTGAATAAGCACCTGCGCTCCGGATTTGGTCGAGGCAACGGCCGCAAGCAAGAGCCCTCCGAACTCGGTCAATTCCGGAGCTTTATTGCCGGCTTCATCATAGCGTCCGGGGTACAGGCAGCTGACAAGACTATGGCGGCGACTGTAGGCGATGCTTCGCGCTCGACTCTTGTTATTGCAGTTCAAGATGAAGGCGAGCGCTGCTCGTTCAACCGACTCACGGGCTTCTCCCCCCTCCGAACCTTCGTTCGACTGGAGAGTCAACATCAGCAACTGCAAAATCTTGATTTGCGTCGAATCAGACAAGTTGGATCGCAACAACGCCTCCATGATCGATGCACCTTGGCGGGTGGACGTTGCCTTGCCTTGATCAAGCATGTGCTCGATCTTGCCCACGAGTCCTTCAATCGCTCGTTGCTTCCGCAAGCTGTACGACTCACGAAACAGTCGCAGGATGTCCTGGAGGGTCGCGGTGTCAATGACGCCGAACGTTTCGGCGTTCTCGTCCCCATCATTGCGGTACTCGAGTCTGATGATTTCTTTCTCGCTCCCGTTAGGCCACAGTTTGTCTTCGATGGTCTTCACCAGTTCCGCCCATGTTGACGACGCTCTCAATGGCTCGAGATCGTAGACGGCCTCCGCGTAACGCAACACGCATTGAATCTGCTCGTCATCCATTTTTTTAAGCTGCTTGACATACTCTTCGCCATCATCGTCCTCCTCCTTATCCGACGATGCCTCCCCTTCGCTGGAGGCTTCGTCCCCACGAACGTCGCCGTCATACATCCTTTTGGATTTTCGTGGATACGTAACCTATAAGTACACGCATAATATCTCCGTTCCTTTCGAATTCCGTATGTGAGTGTCAGAGTGGAGTGCTCTGGGCGCAACATCAAACACTGCCCAATCACGCACGCACGCACGCAGGCACGATGAAGAAGAACCGTGGCGCAATACCAGGGGATGTTGTCTGTCACAAAAGGCACCTACGAGTCACAGGCGGCGTAGGCCACATATGATGATGGTGAAATACACCGATTCGAAGCCGAAGCCGAATCCGGGGGGAGGGAAACGGACCGCGACTTGGAAGGAAAGCATGGCGCGTTGCAAGCGCCAGCCATTTCAAACCGAGGCAAAGCACAACGTCGTTTTTTTAAACAAAGATCATTGTCACGCGCAGCAGCGGCATCATCACTGCGCACGTTTATTTATTTATTGTGCTCGATGTGGAAAAAATTGTGCTGCTGCGGCGGTAGCGCACGATTCGGCCCTGTGACCATGGTGGATCCAAAGAGCTCGATTGCAGAGATGGGTGCAGGGCCGCGAAGACGCCATAAGAAAGCGGCGGCGGCGGGGGTCGTCGTCGGCGTCGCGTAGAGGAGACCGCGGCGGCGTCGATTGGGGGTGCTGCGGCGCCGACTTTTCTGCCGGCGGCACGACGTGCCACGGCTTGAAGCGGCCGCTCCAGTGGAGAATGCGGGCGGTGCGCGTGGCGTCGACGAGTTTTCCCTCGTACTTGAAGTAGCGGCCGGCGTGGTAGGGATAGGAGGGGGGCGGCGTCTCCTCAGGCTGCGGCGCGGGGCAGTCAGGAGATCGGGGGAGGGAAGAGGGGGGCGGGGGGTTTGGGTCGAAGAGCGGGATGTAGCCGAGCTCGCAGACGTTCCAGGACGGGTCGAGCGGGGCGAAAAAGTCCCGGGTCGCGAGCATGAGCGGCGGCTGCGATCCGCCGTCCCATAGGCGGTACTTTGCGTTGGCGACCATCCACTCTTCGAGGCGAGCCGTCATGTTCAAGGCCTGCCAGTTGTCGAGGTCGAAGATCATGACGCCGGCGTTAAACGAGCAGCCGGTGAGGTTTCTCGCTTTCGCGAGGAGGTCGGGCGGCCAATTGGACTTGTCTCGGAAGGAGTGGGCGAAGGGCGGGTGGGTTCGGAGCGCGCCGCCGGCAACGACCTTGGCGTGTCGCATCGCCGTCTGCATCTCGACGAACTCGGCGAGCATGTCGCCGAGGTCGCCCTTGACGATCGTGTCGGCGTCCAGCCAGACGACGTATCTCGCGCGGCGCTCGCGCAACGCGCGGACCGAGGGAAGATACATGCGCACGAAGTTGGCGTCGGTGGCGAGGTCGGTGTCGACGAGCGATTTTTTGTCGCGGAACACGACCCAGGCGTCTCTTCGTGCCGCCTCGATCGCCGTCTCGTACGGCGCGACTACGAGATCCGCCGGTCGGCGCAATTTGAGCGCGCACTCGAGCGCGGCGCGGGTCGCACCCACGACGCGCTCCGGGACGAGCACGTAGACGACAAGACGGTCGGGCGACCCGAAGGCCGCTACGGCACTCGAGACGCTCGCAACCACGGGGGCGAGCTGGTCGAAGGTCGTGGCCCAGACGGCGTGCACGGTCGCGTTTCGCGTCGTACCGGAATTCGCGTCGACCGGTCGCGGCGCGGTCCACTCGAAGGAGTCGACGGTGCTCAGGACCGTCGCCCGCTTCCGACCGCCCAGCACGGCGCGCGAGGGCACGTCCGGCGCTCGCAAATGCTCTCGGACGGCCTCGTGCAGCGTCGCGAAATAATTGTCCGCGTCGTCGTCGTCGTCGTCGTCGACGGTCGCGACGAGCGGCGTCGCAACGGTTCGCGCCGCGCGGGCCAAGGACTTGTTGGTTGTCGCGTCGCACAACACCACGAGCCTCGTCTCGCTCTCGAGCGCGAGCCGCGGGTCGGCGTCGCAGCCGCACAGCACGAGCGGCTCGTGCGCGGCGAACAGCGGCGAGAGATCGGGCGGCGGTGGCTCCGGGGAAATCACTACGACGCGTTGCACGAGCGGAAACTCTGCCACGAGGTCCCCGACGAACCGCTCGTCGAACGGCGCGCGCACCACCACGGTCACGGGCTGTAGGCAGTCGACGCGCGGCGCGGGGCATTCGGTCCGAGGCACTGGCGCGTAAAAACTCGCCGCGTTCGTCGGCCACGCACCGACCGAAGAGTACCTCGGTTCCACGCGGATCGACGGGCAGCCTGTTTGCTCGTTGTTGTTGGCCGCGGACAAGACTACCAACACCGCCGCCGCGAAGGTTTTTACCATTTCTTCTTCTGCCTCTCTACCACACTTACCCTTATTCTTCGTTCATTTACGATCGATTCGATGGGCCGCTTGGGGAACGAGTGGTTGGACGAGGAATGCAAGGTGCTGCAGCAGAACCCAAAGCGCGGAAAAAGCGCGGACCGCTACGACCTCTACAAAAAGGCGACGACCCTCGGCGAGATTTTAGACCTTGGTGGCTCGAGGCCAGATATCCAGAACGATATCATTCGGGGATATGTTGTGCTCACCGACAAGAACAAGCACCGCGAGTTGTTGGCGATTTTGAAGAGCAAAGACGCCGACTCCCCGCCCGCCAAGGCCCCCACCCCCAAGCTCACCAAACCGCCCGTCCCACTCCCCAAGATTAAGCCCCCCTTCGCGCCCGCGACGACTCCCAAGCAGCAGCAGCAGCAGCAGCAGCAGCAGCCAAAGCTGCCGGCTCCCAAGGAACCAACCAAACCACCACTCGACCTAAGGCCTGTGAAGCCGCGCGAAAGGCCGCCGCCGCCGCCCGAGACAAACCACAAGAAGCGCTTGCTAGCAGCAAACAAGGCGCGAGTGAGGAAGTTCGGCCGAACCGTCGGACGCGGCCGCCTTCTCCCGTTTTACGAGGACGAATCATAGCATCGGCTTTAAAATTTTGAAAGAGAGAGCGTGTTTGTCGGGCTTTGTGTCTGTGAAAAATGTGGGCCGTGGTGACGCGCGTTCTGTAGCCGAAACTACGACATCCCGAGAGCCTCGAAAATTATTAATTGAATCCTGGCACTTGCTTTGAGCCAGAATCAAAATCCGATGCTGGTAGCCTAGCCTCACTCGCCGTGTTAAAGAAGCTAACTCCCCTGCCGCGTGTTAGCGCGGTTCCACCTAGATGCCGCGTCGTCTTCGCGGCCTGGTCTTTATAATAAACACCCTCGACGGTAGGACATTGTCGCGATCTCCGAGATCGACAACGCCTGTGCCGCCGGGCGGTCGGCTCTCGAAACATCCGAACGTCCTAATTGTGGTGATGTCACGTTCGGGCTGCGACGATTGCTCCCCGTTTGTTTGTTTGTTTGTTTGTTTGTTTGTTTGTTTGTTTGTTTGTTTGTTTGTTTGTTTGTTTTTTTTTTTTTTTTTTTTTTGTTTTTGTTTTTTTTTTTGTTTTTTGTTTTTTTGTTTGTGTTTTTGTTTGTTTTTGTTTGTTTTTTTGTTTGTTTGTTTGTTTGTTTGTTTGTTTGTTTGTTTGTTTGTTTGTTTGTTTGTTTGTTTGTTTGTTTGTTTGTTTTTTTGTTTGTTTTTTTGTTTGTTTGTTTGTTTTTTTTGTTTTTTTTTTGTTTTTTTGTTTTTTTTTGTTTGTTTTTTTGTTTGTTTTTTTGTTTGTTTTTTTGTTTGTTTTTTTGTTTGTTTTTTTGTTTGTTTCGGGCTTGCGTTTAACTGGGCGGCGCTCGGAATGTGCTGCGACGACCTCCTGCGCTGAACTGCCTGGCCGAGGTGCCACTCGACCGATCGACCGTTCGTTCGTTCGTTCGAGAGAAGCAAATACGCATCTCCCCCTTGAGGCCTGGCACCGCGTGCCGTGCGACCTCCCGTAGGAAGAGGTCTACCCTCTGACAACGGCCCTGGTAAATAAATGATAAATTGCGATTTTCTGTAGATCCCCCATAGGCCGACCGACTTGGCGGGTTATCCTTACTACTAATCGACAGATGTTTGTCTGTCTGTCCGTCTGTCTGTCTGTCTTTAAATGTCGACTGCTACGAGGGGGGTGTGGGTGGGGAGTCTGTCTGTCTTTAAATGTCGACTGGTAAGAGGGGGGTGCGTGTTGGGAGCACGAAGGATGTGGGTGGGTTTGTGGAAGTCTGTCTGTCTTTAAATGTCGACTGCTAAGAGGGGGGTGTGTGTGGGGAGCATGAAGGATGTGGGTGGGTTTGTGGGGTATGAGGGATGTGCCTGAAGGGCGGAGATAAGTACGCGGGACCTAGTCGGGGTCCCTCGATTTAGGGTAAGGATCAGGTAGGCCCGCGAGCCAGTCAGTGATCCTCCAAGCCGTCTACGGCGACCTCGCAGACTGTTTCCACGACCCGCGGCGGCTCTTTTAGCCAGCGCGCCATTCTCACGCCCCGTTGAAACGATGTTGTCGATGCTGACAACGCGCGCATGACCGCGGCCTTTTTTGCCCGGAGACGAGGCGTCGGAGTTCTTTTCGGCCGACTAGGTTGGGTCGGAAGACGACGCCTCGCTCTTTACAGTAGAGTTTTCAACTCCCTGACAACCAACGGCATGCTGACTTTGATCGCGAGCTTAAAGTCTTCGCAACCTCGACCCGTCGCACGGCCACTGCAACGGTACCAGATACATGATCGATCGCGTCGTTGTCACCGAGGCTCCTCCAACCTGTATCCCTTAAGGCCCGCCGACGCCAAACGATCACCAAGAGCCAGGGCCAGACGCCCCGCGAGGTCGGCGTCCTCTTTCCCAAGCCCGTCTTCTGCCACGTCCAGCTCTACGTGGCTCTCTGTCGATCGGCATCCCCGAGGATATCCTCTTCTGGGTCGACGACTCCACCCCACCCCACCCCACACGTGCTGCGCAATACCGATAAGCCCCCTCCCGGCGTCTACACGCGCACTATAGGTTAACTTGCCGGGACCAGGTGAACTTACTGGAACCAGGTGAACTTACTGGGGTTAGACATTGGGATTAGGTGAACTTAGTGACCAGGTGGTGAACTTACTGAGACCAAGTGCGAACTTACTGGGGCCTTTAGAGTAAACTCAAAGCTTAGCGGCGTGTGCGGATCAAAGCGGCTTAGATTGGCGGGGGTGAGAGCGACGAGCTCAAAGGAGAGTGGGGTGAGTGGGTGTGGGTTTACGCTAGGGTCGGATAAGAAAACGAGACTAGCCCGCGCCGCAACGACGGGTCCTACAACGCGTGGGCTTTTTCCTTTTTTTGCGCGAGGGGACGAAAGGATGCCGACTTCACTATGGGGACTAGTTCCATCGCGACGATCTCGCGGCGTGGCGGCACATACTGCTTGAGTACAAATGAACATAGCTCAGCGATCCGTTGACTATGTCTTAGTACAAACTGAAGCATAGTTAACGGCTCGTACGAACTTTCTTATCCGACCCTGTTTACGCCGAACTACTAAAGAGATTGGGTTTATTACGCCGAATTTACTGGGGTTAGAGATTGGGACTAGGTGAAGAACTTAAGGGGGTGAAAATGCTGGGGTTAGAGATTGGTGAACTTGCTAGGCTGCACTTGTCTTCTTCTTATCTTAACTACTAATCGACAGATGTTTGTCTGTCTGTTTGTTTGTTTGTCTGTTTGTCTGTCTTTAAATGTCGACTGCTAAGAGGGGGGGGGTGTGTGGGGGGAGCATGAAGGATGTGGGTGGGTTTGTGGGGTATGAAGGATGTGCTTGACGGGCGGAGATAAGTACGCGGGACCTAGTCGGGGTCATCGCCGAGGCGTGGGGCAGGCGAAGAGAGGACGGTTGTCTGTTTGTCTGTCCCTCGATTTAGGGTAAAGATCAGGTAGGCGCGAGAGTAAGGATCAGGTAGGCGCGAGAGCCAGACAGTGATCCTCCAAGCCGTCTACGGCGACCTCGCAGACTATTTCCACGAGCCGCGGCGGCTCTTTCAGCGCGCCATTCTCACGCCCCGTCGAAACGATGTTGTCGATGCTGACAACGCGCGCATGACCGCGGCCTTTTTTTCCCGGAGACGAGGCGTCGGAGTTCTTTTCGGCCGACTAGGTTGGGTCGGAAGACGACGCCTCGCTCTTTACAGTCGAGTTTTCAACTCCCTGACAACCAACGGCATGCTGACTTTGATCTCGAGCGTAAAGTCTTCGCAACCTCGACCCGTCGTACGGCCACTGCAACGGCACCAGACACATGATCGATCGTGTCGTTGTCACCGAGGCTTCTCCAACCTGTATCCCTTAAGGCCCGCCTACGCCAAACGATCAACAAGAGCCAGGGCCAGACGCCCCGCGAGGTCGGCGTCCTCTTTCCCAAGCCCGTCTTCTGCCACGTCCAGCTCTACGTGGCTCTCTGTCGATACTCATCTGGGTCGACGACTCCACCCTACCCCACACGTGCTGCGCAATACCGATAAGCCCCCTCCCGGCGTCTACACGCGCACGGTAGGTGAACTTACTGGGACCACGTGAACTTACTGGGGTTTGAGATTGGGACTAGGTGAACTGAGTGACCAGGTGAAACTGGGACCAGATGAACATACTGGGGTTTTAGAGCAAAGGGTTTTTAGAGTAAACTCACTCAAAGGTTGACGGCGCGTGCGGAGGCGAGAGCGACGTGCTCAAAGGAGTTCGTGTGAGCTAGGTGAACTTACTGACCAGGTGAACTTATATGAAACTAACTGGGGTTAGAGATTGGGACTAGGTGAACTCACTGGGGTTAGAGATTGGGACTAGGTGAACTTACTGGCCTGCACTTGTCTTTAAATGTCGACTGCTAAGAGGGGGGGGGGTGTGTGGGGGGTCTTAACTACTAATCGACAGATGTTTGTCTGTCTGTTTGTTTGTCTGTTTGTCCCTCGATTTAGGGTAAGGATCAGGTAGGCGCGAGAGTAAGGATCAGGTAGACGCGAGAGCCAGACAGTGATCCTCCAAGCCGTCTACGGCGACCTCGCAGACTATTTCCACGAGCCGCGGCGGCTCTTTCAGCGCGCCATTCTCACGCCCCGTCGAAACGATGTTGTCGATGCTGACAACGCGCGCATGACCGCGGCCTTTTTTTGCGAGAGTAAGGATCAGGTAGGCGCGAGAGCCAGACAGTGATCCTCCAAGCCGTCTACGGCGACCTCGCAGACTATTTCCACGACCCGCTGCGGCTCTTTCAGCGCGCCATTCTCACGCCCCGTCGAAATGATGTTGTCGATGCTGACAACGCGCGCATGACCGCGGCCTTTTTTTCCCGGAGACGAGGCGTCGGAGTTCTTTTCGGCTGACTAGGCTGGGTCGGAAGACGACGCCTCGCTCTTTACAGTTGAGTTTTCAACTCCCCGACAACCAACGGCATGCTGACTTTGATCGCGAGCTTAAAGTCTTCGCAACCTCGACCCGTCGCACGGCCACTGCAACGGTACCAGATACATGATCGATCGTGTCGTTGTCACCGAGGCTCCTCCAACCTGTATCCCGTAAGGCCCGCCGACGCCAAACGATCAACAAGAGCCAGGGCCAGACGCCCCGCGAGGTCGGCGTCCTCTTGCCCAAGCCCGTCTTCTGCCACGTCCAGCTCTACGTGGCTCTCTGTCGATCGGCAACCCCGAGGATATCGTCTTCTGAGTCGACGACTCCACCCTACCCCACACGTGCTGCGCAATACCGATAAGCCCCCTCCCGGCGTCTACACGCGCACGGTAGGTGAACTTACTGGGACCAGGTGAACTTACTGGGGTTTGAGATTGGGACTAGGTGAACTTAGTGACCAGGTGAACTTACTGAGACCAAGTGAACTTACTGGGGTTTTTAGAGTAAACTCAAAGGCTGGCGGCGCGTGCGGACCAAAGCAGCTTAGGTTGGCGGAGGCGAGAGCGACGAGCTCAAAGGAGTTGGTTAGAGCTAGGTGAACTTACTGACCAGGTGAACTTAACAGAAACAGGTGAACTTACTGGGGTTAGAGATTGGGACTAGGTGAACTTACTGGCCTGCACTTGTTATGCTCTAAGAGAGGTTCGTGTGGGGCACCTCTCGAGTATTGTCAGGGTTTTTTTTTGGTGTTGTTTCGGATGGCGGGAAGGGGCACGGCGACGACGGAGAGCAGTCCTCGCTGCGGCAAACAGTCGGTCCCTCGGTGGATTTGGGCGAACCAGTTCCACAAGTCGCGGTGCGTTCGTAGAGTGTTGTCTTGTCGAAGGAACACGCAGGGCTTGGGAATGTCTGAAGAGGTGCGGCTGGGAGTGGATCGGGACCGGGTTGGGCGATGCGCCGGGCAGGTCGAACTTCACCAATCTGAAATTCAAGAGAGGATTCGAGGAAGTCCCGACGAAGGAGTTTATCGATAAAATCGAGGACGCGCGCGGCGGGTACGCGGTGTTTTTGCGCCATGGAGGCGAGGACGAGCGCGTCGGTATATTGCGGTGGCTCATGGCGCACAGCATAGCCGAGTCCTTCAACAAACCCGTCGCCGAATTGTCGCCCGACGAGTTTTTCTTGAAGGAGTACGAATCGAGGGTGGAGGAAGCGATGGATCTGCGGACGGCGCTCGAGATGGGCGAATCCAACCCGAACACGGTAGAGAGGAACGTGGTGCTGTGCTTCGAAAACGCTCTCAAATTTTACGTCGGCAATTTTTCGAACCCCCGTCTCCGCGGTTTCGCTACGAGTCTCTCTCGCCGCTTCCGCGAAGCGCTCGACCATCTGAACGCCGCGCGGCCGCGGCAGCGACGGGGTTCCGTCGACGAACCTCCCAAGAAGGTTCCGAAGATGATGAAACGCGCTGACGACGACGACGACGACGACAACACGATCGAAGATTCCGAACTCGTAGTCGTCAAGGTCGAGGCCGGGCCCGTGGTGAAGCACGCGCGGGACGCGCGGCGGCAGCGCGCCGTCCTCCAAGCCAAGCGGCGATCGCTCGACGAGGCCGTCGAGACCTTGCAGCGCAAGTTGGAAAAAATCGATCGCACGATCGTCGAACACACCGCGAGCGACGGCGATCCCGACGTGCTGGCGAGCGCGACTTCGAGACGAAGCGAACTCCAGGTCCAAGACGTCGGGCTCCGCGGAGAGTTGGAAGTTGTTTTACGCGATCTCGGGGCCTCTCGCACCCAAGTCATCGACCGAAAAGATGCGGTCGCGCTCGCGTTTCTCTCGTGGCGACGAAGTACCATCGAGGAACGCGCCCTCGAGGCAGACCGGGCCGCCCGAGATGCCGACCTCGCCGCGCGCGCCTACGCGAAAGCGAGCGCCGCGACGCGCGAACGTTTGCTCCGCCGCGAGTTGGAGCAAAAAGAGATGATGCGGGACGTCAAGCGCGCGAAATGCGTCTCCTTCGATGCCGCGCGACGTAACAACCTTGCTCTCGACCGCGCTCTCCGCGAGCAGCTCGCCGAGGCCCGCCAGCTCCTCGTCGACCTCGACGACTCCCCCCCTCCAGCTCACCCCCGAGGTCCCTCCATTCCAGAGAGTAAGAAGAAGAAGAAGAAGACTCCTCCTCCACCCGATGCCAACACGGCGCCTACGTCGGCACTCCCTCCTCCTCCACCCGATCGCGACGCGACCCCCGACACCACCAAATGCGTCCCCGCCCACGACCTATTCCGCGCCGCGTATTCCGAAAGTGTGACTTTGTAGTAGTCAAGTCAACTCAACTCTCAACTCGTTGAGGTTATTTTATTATAATCCAATCGGGGGTCCCGGGCCCGCGCTCCGTCGATGATGCGGTCTTCTCTCCTTCTCTTACTACAACTGCCGAGGAGCTCACTTAGTTTCGTTATACTACGAGAGAACGACGTTGCGTGTGTGTGTCATACGCACCAAGATGCAAGATAAACAAACAGGTCATCATTTTCGTTTATTTATAAAGGGAGATGAGCCGCGCATCGTGCACTGCGCGGCAGACCTGTACACCACGTTTCCTCGCGCGGTGTCGTGGATCAAATGCCACGGAGAAGTATTTGTATCTTTTGGCAAGCAAAGAGCGGTTTCCTTCCTGCCTTCCTTCCTTCCTTCCTTCCTTCCGGAATGGCTCGCGCAGCGTGTCGCCGCGTTGGATGATCCGACACAAAATGATCGGGCAGAAGCCTCGTGTTGTTGCTTTCTCGCGAGCATACAAAAATCAAAGGCCTCTAGGCCTCGCAGCACACGGCACGGCACGCGACGCAGTTCGTGTCAATGTCGTAGTAATAGCGGTGGTCTAACTCGTTGCAGGCGCAGTTAAAGGCGGGCAAGTTTGCGCGCTTCTTCGCCACGTCTTTCCGGATGGTCTCGAGACATCCGGTACGCGGCGCCTCGACAAGAAGCATGGCCCGCGCGAGAGCGAGGGCAGCGGTCGAGTGACGGACATCGTCGAAGTCGCACTGCGGAACGATCGTGCCGTCGTGTTCCAGCAAGCACGGGCAGCAGCAGCTTTCGGTCGCGTCGTAGAGAGCCCGACCAATTCCCACGCGGACGCGGTTGATTTTGGGCAACGTTGCCGAGACTTGGAGACCGGCGTCGCCACGGGCCAGCACGTTTTCGAGCCAAGTGAGAGCCAGGAGCGAGTATATCTGCCGCGGCGACCGGCGAGTGTAATCGGGAAAGAGACGGAGAATCCCCCCGAGGTCGCGTTCGAGATGCGAACGCCAAATAAGATCGCTTTCTCCGAGCCGGCGCAACATGCGACACGTCATCGTTGCCGAGGCCGTGTCCCGCGCGCTCGAGAACAACAGCACCTCCTCCCACAATACGGCGGGCAGCGGCGCCACTGGCTTGGCCTGTCGCTGTCGTCCGCGCACGGCAAAAATAGTCACTACGGCAGTGATCATCGCGAATAGCAATAATCCAACAACACCCAAGACTTCTTCTTCAACTCTAAAAAAAAAGGCTGCCATGTCCGTAGCAGCACCGGCATAAGCTGTCGCCAGAACTGAAGTCAACTACACAATAATAATATGCCTTGTTATCCTACTCCTCGAGTAGTAGTACTAGACTATACCTTTTAGCCAAGGTTTTATTATATACAAGTGCAGGCCAGTAAGTTCACCTAGTCCCAATCTCTAACCCTAGTAAGTTCAGGTCTGGTCCCAGTAAGTTTCATATAAGTTCACCTGGTCAGTAAGTTCACCTAGCTCACACCAACTCCTTTGAGCTCGTCGCTCTCGCCCCCGCCAATCTAAGCTGCTTTGATCCGCACGCGCCGCCAACCTTTGAGTTTACTCTAAAAACCCTTTACTCTAAAAACCCCAGTATGTTCACCTGGTCCCAGTTTCACCTGGTCACTCAGCTCACCTAGTCCCAATCTCCAACCCCAGTAAGTTCACCTGGTCCCAGTAAGTTCACCTACAGTGCGCGTGTAGACGCCGTGAGGGGGTTTATCGGTATTGCGCAGCACGTGTGGGGTAGGGTGGAGTCGTCGACCCAGATGAGTATATCCTCGGGGATGCCGATCGACAGAGAGCCACGTAGAGCTGGACGTGGCAGAAGACGGGCTTCGCCAAGAGGACGCCGACCTCGCGGGGCGTCTGGCCCTGGCTCTTGTTGATCGTTTGGCGTAGGCGGGCCTTAAGCGATACAGGTTGGAGGAGCCTCGGTGACAACGACACGATCGATCATGTATCTGGTACCGTTGCAGTGGCCGTGCGACGGGTCGAGGTTGCGAAGACATTAAGCTCGCGATCAAAGTCAGCATGCCGTTGGTTGTCAGGGAGTTGAAAACTCTACTGTAAAGAGCGAGGCGTCGTCTTCCGACCCAGCCTAGTCAGTCGAAAAGAACTCCGACGCCTCGTCTCCGGGAAAAAGGCCGCGGTCATGCGCGCGTTGTCAGCATCGACAACATCGTTTCGACGGGGCGTGAGAATGGCGCGCTGAAAGAGCCGCCGCGGGTCGTGGAAATAGTCTGCGAGGTCACCGTAGACGGCTTGGAGGATCACTGTCTGGCTCTCGCGCCTACCTGATCCTTACTCTTGCGCCTACCTGATCCTTACCCTAAATCGAGGGACAAACAGGTACAGCACCACCGCCTGGCTTCTTGGGCCCTGTCGAACAGCGGCTACGTAGCTACGGCACCGTCGCCGGCCTCGTCTTTGGTGCCTTCGGTGAGGCCAGCGCGGCGTGCCACGCTCTCGCCCAAACATGCGCAGAGCGCATCGCTGCGCGAACCTGGGTGACAAGCGGCTGCGCCAACTTCACAGAGGCAAAGGCGGCCCAAACTCGCCGCATCTACCGTGAGTGGGGGATCGCCAACGCATTAGGCCGGGCTCGCTGTGCCCTCACCGCCCTCACCCATGTCGCCGCCTCGGGGAACCCCGCCCAGGCCGCCCGATCCCAGCAGGACGTCACCCTTCGTCGCACATACGTCCGGCGGCAGCATGCGTACGACCTACGGGCGAGGCCCATCCTCTCTTCGCCTGCCCCACACCTCGGCGATGACCCCGACTAGGTCCCGTGTACTTATCTCCGCCCGTCAGGCACATCCCTCATACCCCACAAACCCACCCACATCCTTCATGCTCCCCACACACACCCCCCCCTCTTAGCAGTCGACATTTAAAGACAAACAGTTTAAAGACAAACAGACAGACAAACAAACAGACAGACAGACAAACATCTGTCGATTAGTAGTTAAGATCCCCTTGGTTAAGCTATGTGCTCGAAAGTTCCACCATAATAACCCGCAAGTGTTTTTGGTGGAATCACCCCAAGCCGAAACCCCACCAACCCAAGACAGCACAGCCGCCACCTATCCGCATGCATTCGGACCGCTGTGACGTCGGTAACAGGGATAGGGGCTTCCCGGAGGGGCTTTCGGCTGGGTCGGGTTCGGAGGCACCTTGGGGGGTAAAATCGACCTCAAATTATTCGCTGTAGTTCGCGTGCGGTGGAGCCCCCAAGACCACGGGTGCGCCTACCTCCGCGTCGGGGGGACTCGTGATTAACGCGGTCTCGGTGTCACTACAATCGTATTACGACGTAAAATTATTTCAAAAGCCCTGGAGCGCGCGCTACCCATTGAGTTGCCACCCTCGGCCAGAAGACACCTCGCCGCCGCCCCCCTGGCAAAACCGCACCCTACAGAAAATACGTTCCTTCGGAGGGGTTTCTGGGAACGGTGCAATTCGGCCTGCACAGCTTGGCGGGGGACAAGCGTGCAGGGTGATGGATGGTGAAAAAACAACGTGGTCGTATACGTAGATTAGGTTAAGGTGGTCAACTGCAAAGAAAGGGGATTTCGAACGCGAAAACACATGGTGTTCAGTCGTTCCCGCATGCATCCGAAAGCTCCCCGCCCCGACTCTTCGAAAGGGGTATATACCAAATAACCCTGTAGCGTTAGTAGCCCTAGGCGGGAGGCTCGCAAATGTACAAGGAGAGGGGTGTTATGCTCGCATCCTGCTCACGCAGCATCATCACGAGCCCGGATGAGGTCTGCGACAACCTCATCGAGTCTGCCGCGGTGGTTGGCGAGGAGGTCGAGGGTGGCGGAGTCAAGATCATCGAAACCCATACTCCGGAGTTGGGCGCGTTGGGGCGCAAACTGGGAGACGCGCGAATCGGCGGCAATAACAAGGGCGCGGGCTGCGGCATCGTTAGGCGGTAGCCCTTGCTTGACAAGCTGCTGGAAAATCGAGGCGATAAGCTCCTGCGGCGGGTTTGTCGCCGACGACGACGTCGTCGTTGGTGGTGGTTCTTCGACGACGACGTCCATAGCTTCCGCCACCGCGTCGCGGACGTCGCCCTCGGCGTCAGAGATGGCGTTAACCACGCGCAGCATGCGGCCTTGGTAGCGGTCGAGGAAAGAGATCGCGAGGCGCGCGTCGCGCATGAGGCCCATCGAGTCGAGTTCCCGGATCTGCGGGCTGTAACGCTGCGCCGCGCGCGCGGCCTCGTTACGGTCGACGCCGGCAGCGACGAGGTCCTTGAAGACCGCGGCCTTGTCGGCACCCGACGCAACGGCGGTCGGCTCCGACGCGGGCGACGCGGGGGCGTCGCCGTCGTCCCGCTGCTTGCGCCGGGCCTCGGCGTCCGCAAAGGTCTGTGCCCGCTCCCAAAGCGCTTCTTCGCTCGTCCCGGCGACGGCGAGAGCGTCGTCGTCGTCGGCGGCGGCCGCCTCGACGAGGAGCGCGATCGACTTGGATCCGACCACGTCGACGATAGTCTTGTCGGCCGCGAGAAGATCAGCGCGCGAAAACAACCTCCGAGGGTACGAGGCCACGAGAACCCAATCCGGCGCGTCGAGATCTAGGCGATCGTCGGTAACGTGGGCGTCCGCGAGCGTCGCGAGCGCCTCGGAAGGCATCGCCTCGTCGAAGCGCCATTCGACGCGATGACCATCTCGGTAACGGAGCAGCACCCTGACCTCGGTTCCACGCGGCGGCGTTCGGACTCGCGCGAGACGCGAAGCGCGGGTCGCCTCGCGGCGTAGCCGTTGCGCCTCGTCCTTCTTCTGCCGGGCATCGACGCTCTCCGACGGCAGTACCTCGACCTCGAGGTCCGTGTTGAGAACGAGGAGGGCCTTGTGAGGCTCGAGCGACTCGACCCTCAGCCGGACCGTCCCGCGGTCGACGTCGAGCGCGATCCAGTCGTTCTGGGTGAGCGCCGCGTGGCGACTTAGCTCCCGCTCGAGCGCCGCCTTCAAGTCGAGCTGGACGACGTCGTCGTCGTTATCTCTGAAGAATCCCGTCGAGAGCGGGCGCAGCATGGCCCGACACTCTCGCACGGCCGGCAGCTTGACGTACCGCACCGAGACGCGCGCCTCGCCCGACTCGAGGCGCCCCGCGACGTCCGCGTCTCCGCGCGCGAGCGACAGCATCGTCTTGGGCGGTAATCCGATCGTGCCGTCGTCGGCGGAGAAGCCCGAAACTCCGCAGTGCGTCGCGTCTGCGTAGAACGCGTAGCCGTCCTCGTCCTCGTCGGCCTCGGCGGCTACGGCGCCGCTCAACCGGAGCTCGAAGGTCATCGCCTGTCCCGCCTCGATGGCCCCGCTTCGCTCGAGCTCATCGAGCGCCCTACCCGAGAGCTCCACGCGGTCGCCGTGGCTCGCGAGCGCGACCGCGCGCAATCCCTCGCTTCGCCACGACACGCCCCCCGTCAGCACGCGCTCCCGGGCGGCGAGCCGCTCCTGCCGTAAGGCCGCCTCGGCCGCGGCCGCCCGCTTCCGCTCGGCGACTTGGAGCGCGGCCTGGTTCGCCGCCTCGATGCGCCGCGCGATGGCGGCCTCCTCCTCGCGGCGCCGCTTGGCCGCCTCGCGCCGCGCTTGCTGCTCCTGCGCCAGCCGCCGGCTTGCGCTCCCTCCGTCAAATATTTCACCGCCGTGCCGACGACTCATATTATTACTCTCTGTCTTTAAATGTCGACTGCTAAGAGGGGGGTATTACTCTCTGTCCGTGACGAGATATAAATTGTTGGAAATCCTTCGATCGTTTGGGCCACGCGCGAGGAAGGAGCGCCGGCTCTAGTGGGGTTACTTACTTACCCTAATCATCATGAGGGTGGAGCTAGACGTCGAGTTGCGCAAGTCTGAGCTCGAGTTCCTACGGCGGCAGGAGGCGGCCTTTGGGCTCACGGCGGGAAAGACGTTGAGATGTTGCCTTAACTGGGCAGCCCAGACCGGCGCGGAGCTGTCGGCGCCGGCGCAGGACGCGGACGCGAAGACGGTGTTTGAAGTTGCGCCGTCGCAGAAGGACTGGCTGGTCGCGCAAGCTGCCGCGCGCGGCTGGGACGACCCCGGTGCGGTGGCGCGCGCGGCGGTCACGGCCGCCGCCGCCGCGGCGGACGTCCGCGATGTTTTCGCCACAATTCGATGCAAGAGCCAGACGACGTGTCCGAACGCGCGCACCAATATTCCTCATCTAAGGGAGTAGGAGGGAAGACTCGTTGAGGGCGTCGATGCACTCCTGGGAACACCGGAACCCGGCATCCTCCGGGATGGGGATGGTCCAGTCGATCTCGGCGTTGGCGCGGGCGACCAGCCTCGGAACGTCGCAACTCGCCGAGTCGACGACACCGACGGTAATGTGGTGGGGTCCAAAGGCGGCCCGTCCCCACGGCTGAGTGTGGTTCGCTGCCTCGTCGATCTGCCTCTCGACTTGCTCGGCGACGATGGCGAGGCTGCCCTGCGTGGCATGGTCGAAGACGAGGCGCAAATTTGACGTCTTTCCGCTGGAAGTGCAGGCGAGACGGTCGATCGTCAGCTCTGGCACTTTGATATCGCTGCTGGCGATGACGTCGTGCGCCGTTTCGAGTTGGTCGAGCGTGAAATTGCACATGTACAGCAGCGAAGAATGGACGCCGTCGTCTCGGTCAATGTCCCACGCGTAGTACTTCGGTCCAGGCTCGCACTCGCGAAGAATGCCCATGAGGGCTCTGATCCGCTCGCGGAAGCTTTCGTCCCATTCATTTCTTTCCCGCGGCACGTGCACCCCAAACGCGAGTCCTGGGAGAGCGACGCAGTCCTTAGACCACGACGCGTTTGCGTGCCAGTCGTAGTCACACGCAAAATGCTTCGAGGAGTGCTCCGCGCGCCTGTGGAACACAGACCACACGCCGGCCAGCAAGACAAAGAAACACACGACCAGCGAAACGAAAAGCTTGACCTGCGTCGAACACGGACGATCGCGGTCCAACCTAGACAGCGCCTTGTCTGCCTCATTCATCACGTCCTCTTCCTCCTCCTCCTCCTCCTCCTCGTCCTCGTCCTCGTACGCAGCATCCGTTGCAGGAGCCAGTTCCACCTCCCCGGGCGGGTCAACCCTTTTGTACGATGCCATCAGCTTTTCCCGAGATTCCTACCAATCCAGGGACCGGTCCACCAAATTACACTCACTCGCTGGTGTCACATCAACTTGAACTTGACCAAAAAAAAAAGTTTCCGCCCACAGCAAGAGCAACTCAAACACATATTTTTGAACATTTACGTAAATTGGCACAAAGATTTATTGAGATGAAACCGAAGCCATGACCGTTCACTTGACTTGACTAACGTCATTGACCGAGCCGATCTTGATCCAATGATTGATCCCCAAACAAAACAAAACAAAACAAAACAAAACAAAACAAAACAAAACAAAACAAAACAAAACAAAACAAAACAAAACAAAACAAAACAAAACAAAACAAAACAAAACAAAACAAAACAAAACAAAACAAAACAAAACAAAACAAAACAAAACAAAACAAAACAAAACAAAACAAAACAAAACAAAACAAAACAAAACAAAACAAAACAAAACAAAACAAAATAAGGGTAAGTTTGGTTTTTGATGGATCTTTCGATACAAATCTTCGCAGGCAGTTAGTTGGGTGGGTTGGATTATCATTTTGACGCGACGCGTCTCCTGGTTGGTTTGGTTTGATTCATTTCTTAGCGGACGAGTGCTTTTTTGGTTGGTTTGGTTTGATTTGTTCTCTTCACCGACGCACGCCTATTTTTCTATGTATATATTATTTTGTCTCTTCGCCGGCGCATTCCTGAACCATATGGACGAGACAGCTTGAGCTGCGCGCCGGGCGGAGTCGAAAGATTTGAAGGACAAGTTCGACGAGAAGCTGCTGACCCAGGACATGCACGACGCTGCTGTCGAGGAAATCTTAAAGAAATACGCCGCAGAGCCTGCGCCGCCGCAAGCGCCAGCACCAGCAACGGCACCAGCGACGTCAACGGCGGCGGCGGCTCCGGCTGAAGCCGCTGCACCGTTTACAACGAAGCGACATGCAAAAACCGTCGATTGAATCTTTCTTTCTTGGTCCCAGGGCGGGTGTTAGAGCGCCGGCCGTCGCCATGCCGCCGTACGAATGGGAGGAGAGCAACTCAGGACGTGTTCGTCATCTCCATGCCAAGATTTTTTTTGGCCACAATGATGCGCGTCGCTCTGAAGGAACGGCGCACGTGTCTTGCTGTCCCCAGAAGACGACACGACCGAGAAGAACGCTGGATGTTGGTTTTGGTTGGTTTGGCGGTTGGTTTGATTGGATTGCTCAGGTTGATTGCGTTCGCCTGGTTGGTTGGGTTTGATTCTCTAGGGTTAAAAAATTTCGCCTGTGTTTGATTTTCAGAGAGATCATAATCTTTCGGGACGTTGGAACGGCCACGTAGTTGGAACGGCTCGGCCAATGACGGTAGGCTCTAGAAAGGGAGAATCGGAGATGTCGAGGCGCCGCGTGTACACCGTCCTACACAACTCAGCTTGTTTGAGTGACCGATTTCGGCTTTGCTGCGACCAAACTCGGCTTTGTTGCGACTAAACATCTCAGCTTTGTTGTGACCAAACTCTTCTTCGTTGTGACAAACCAAACTCTGCTCTTATGCGACCATAATTCTGTCCAAGATTATTACCAGCTCCAATCCCGCAGCACGCAGATACCCCAAAAGTGGTTCTGGTTCTTCGCCACCACGACGACGACAGTAACACGGCGAATCAATCAATGTTATGGAACTTCTTCGCTTGATGGTCTGCAAGTGGCCTGGGCTCGACCGCAAGCGACTATTCGTGCCGCCTGGTGCAGCTGCCGTGCGATGCCCTGATTTTCACGATCTCCATGGGTACTGGAGTGTCGTGCTCTCAACGAGATCAACCTGGTGGCCCCTGCAAGCCGCGTCGATTGGATAGGCAAGTTTTTTTTTGCGACCAAACTGGGGGCTTTGGATGACCAAACTCCACCCAATATTCCCACTGAGGCTCGAAAAAATCGAATCAACGTCGCGGGGCACGCTTCCGTCGCAGGGAGATTGTCGCCTAGTGCGAGGCATCGCTTGGCCGGATACAAGGACACCTAGGCGCAGTGCTCGGAGGTGTCGCCGCGTCGATGCCACGAGGTCGAGTCACCACACGCCGCGCCGCACGCGTCCGGGCACGAGAAGCTGGCGAAGCTTTGGCTGCCCCTCGTATCGCACCGATTTTCCTACGGATATGCCGCAACCCAATTGCTTTCTTTCGTAGGCGTCGAGTTTTATTTCGTGGCAATCAGGGTGACTCGTCGGCGCAGCTCGGGGCCACGAGGCGGCAGACGCTCGTGATGGCGACGGCGGTGTGCGAAGCGGCGTAGCCAGCGATGAGTGTCAATACCGCACCGTTTGCGGGGGGGCGAAGCGTCTGGTCTACGCGCGGGCTGGTCCTCGGGCGCCGCGACTCGTCGCCATCGAGAAGCGGCCTTCGCAGTACGTACGGTTCGTGAAGCGACTGCCAGAGATTTCTAAACGGAGCACACCGATGTGTCCACGTCGAGTCTAGCCGCGAGCTCTTCGCCCGAACGCACTCGGAGTCGCACTCGATGGGCTTCCTTTCTTTA
The DNA here is from genome assembly GCA_029834535.1 of Chrysophaeum taylorii. Taxonomy (NCBI): domain Eukaryota; class Pelagophyceae; order Pelagomonadales; family Pelagomonadaceae; genus Chrysophaeum; species Chrysophaeum taylorii. The sequence continues at coordinate 138,844 of JAQMWT010000393.1, forward strand.
CGTGTGTTCGAAGTAAGTACACCTCGCCGTCGGTGGGGCGGCGAAGGAAATGCCGTTCTTCATGATCGAGCTCCCGGCGCGGATCGCTTCCGCGAGCCGCTTCGGGAGTTCGTGGACCAAGGACACACGTCTGAGATGACCATCTTCGCATCTTCCGGGCTCTCCGGATATCCCTCGACTACGGCACCTATCCGCCACGCACGGGGCATGGAGCGTCGAAGAGTGGCTGTGTTCGGCGGGGCGTTTGATCCCATAACGATGGGCCACCTGAGCGTGATGAGCTCGATCTTGCAGGCGCGGGCGGCCGACGAGGTGTGGGTGATGCCCTGCGGCGAGCGGCCGGACAAGCCGAGCGTGGTGCTGTGTCCTTGGCAGCGGTGGTTGCTGTGCCATCTGGCTGTCGACTCGATGTTTGGGCGGCGGTCGCGGGTATACGTTCGCGACGACGACATCCGGACGGGCGAGCCGTCGATGGGAACGCTCGAGCTCATGCGCCGCCTGCGGCGCGAGGACGTCGATTTGGCGTTCGTAATCGGCGAGGATCTCGTCGCTTCGCTGCCGTCGTGGGCAAACGCGAGCCAGCTCTTGGCCGAGTGCCGGTTTCTCGTGCACGCTCGACCGGGAATCGCGCAAACGGGAGATCTGCCGGCGTGCTGCGAACGCCTCGAGCCGCCCTTTCCCGGCGCTATTCTCCCGACCGTCGAGATTTCCTCGACCGAGGTTCGTAGCCGCGTTGCGCGCGCAGCCGATCGAGGCGAACTCGAGATGCTCCTCGAAGGCCTCGTTCCGCCCGCTGTCTTGACACACATTCTGCGCTACCGACTCTACCGCGAGGAAAAGGATGCCACCGAGCATCAAAATTTTGTTGGTTAACCATATAGCTCAAAGCGGCGAGACGAAAACCGCCGCCAAGCTCAAGCTGGGGCACTGGCATCGCATCGTGGTTAGCGGGCGGTGGGTGAGGAGGGGGATTGCGCCGACAGCGATAGTGGCATCGACGACGAGGACGACGACGGCGGTCTCGTGACGGGGGAGGGCGACAAGGTCGCCGCCCGACAGGTAGTAGTAGTCCTCCGGGGCGTGGTCGGGGTTTTGGTCGCCAGTTTGGGCGGCGGGAAGAGGTCCGCCCTGGTTCGCCTGAGCCAGTCGAAGAGGGCCTGGACGCGACCGCGGGGGGACTTGCCGGTCATCGTCCTGAGGGCGACGTGCCCCAAGAGCTCGACAAAGAGAAGAAAGGTGACGTCCGCGTCGTCGTCGTCGCGTTCCGAAGAAGGTTCGCGGTCGAGAAGGAGGCTGGCGACGCGGCGTTTGAAGTCGTCGCAGTCTCCCGCGGAAGCGTCGCGGGCGACGAGGACGCGGGCGAGGCGTCGCGCGGCCGCGTTGCTTACGAGGGCGGGGACGATCCAGCAGTCGTTCAAGAGCGCGGCGCACTGGGACACGGTGATGGTGGTGGTGGCCCGGGCGGAATAAAAGAGAGTCTCGAGCTGGAAAAAGTGGTCCTCGACGACGGCGAGGACGGGGGACCTCGCGAGGAGCTCGCACTCTGCCGAGACGGAAGCGTCGACGGTCGCGCACGCCGCCTGCAGCATGTCGGGGCCGCACTTGGCGAGGAGGGCGGGCTGGTCGAGGAGGATGGTCGCCGCGCGCGCGCGCAGTCCCGCCGACTCCGGGGCGGCGTAAAAAGCCTCGAGGCGCGGGCGACCGCTTCTCGCGCCTCGCGCTCCCGGGTCGTCGCGCCGCGAGAGCAAGGTCTCGAGGGCCTCGAGAAACTGCCTGAAATCGAGCGAGGCGCGGCGGTGCTCGCGTCGCGACGACGACGACGACCGCGTCGTTTCGTACAAGGCGAGGTCGACGTCTGTCCGGCCGGCCAACCCGAGATCCTCGCAGAGTTTCGCCCAGCGCCGCCGACTCAAGCGACCCTCCTCCTCGCAGTACTCGCGGTACACAGCCTTCAAGACGCTCGTCATCGACGAGTCGCGACACCTCGTCGGTCTCGACGCGAGCTTCTGCGAGAGCACTTTGTTTTTCTCGCGTTCGACCTCTAATTGCGACCTCATCGTCTCGAGCATCTCGCGCTGCACTTCGAGGAGCTCCGCGTCGAGCTGCGTGGCGTCCTCGTTCAACGTCGCCATCTCCTCCGCGAGCTCGTGCACTCGCAGCTCACTTTTTGTGGGCAAAGGAGCGGGAGACGGTGCGGCGTACTCCTCGAGTTCGGTCGGTCGTCTCTCCTCCTCGCCACGCATCATCTCCTCGAAAGTCTTGCACGACGAATCTGTCCTCCATCCGCAGTTATACAGAAACGCCTCCATTGCTGCTGTGTTCTCTTCGGCTCGGCAAGGGCGCCGGCGGGAGTTGTGACCATTACCGGATTCCTACCGGGTCGGGTCGATTTGTAAATAAATAAATAAATAAATAACCGTTGCTGCGAGTTCGGGCAACTAATTAATTCTTGCATTCCTTCGTTCGCGACGAACCATGCCGCCGCCGTACTACGTCGACTACTTGGACGAGGAACCACCAAAGCCAGTCCTCAAGTGCGACATTCCCGAGAAGGTGCGTGCGCCCCCCCCGACGCCGAGTCGCGTGAGCTGATGTTCCAGATCTTGGAGGCGATCAAGGCGGGACCGCCGTTGGGTTTGTATCTGGAGGAAATCATGGACATTGTGGAAAGCGACAAGCCGGACGATACAAAGCTGATTTACAAGATCCGGGACGAGGTGGAGAAGATGCTCAAAAAGAACATTTTGGACGAGAACCGGGGACGGCTGCGATTGTATCGCGAGGACGCGACGCGTACTCGCGCCGGCGGACCGAGTCGACCCGATCCGAAGACCTTTAAACCCGAGCTCGCCGCGCTCTACGACGTCCACGATGATCGGTCCTGCATGCTGATCGAGGCAGACCTCGAGGGCGACAACACCCGGAGCAAATACTTTGTCATGCAGCTCTTAAAGCGTAAGAACGCCAAGGAGCTCTACATGCTATACTGGCGCGGAGGGCACCTCGGGAATCGCGGCGAGATCAAAGCCGAGTACCACCACACGACCACAGATGCCGAGATCGCGTGGAAAAAGCTGTTCAGAGAAAAGACCGAGTGCAGCTGGGACAAGTACAACAGACAGTACTATCCGCGACCCGGCGGCTTCGACATCGTGCGCGAGGAGGTCGCCGACGTCGACGTGACAGACCCCGTCGTCGCCCTCGGCACCCTCTACAAGAGGCACGTCTATGCCGCCCAAGTTGTGGCCGAGGACTTGAGGGATCGAATCGACCAAAACTCCGACGTCTCAGCCCTCGCGCAGCGCTTCGCGCGCCTCGTCAGACCCGATATTCTGCCGACACCCACGACCAAGGACCAACTCGAAAAGGCCCGCACGACCCTCGGGATCTGGGTCCGCATGGGCTTTGACCTTCCCCTCGAGGACAGAGTCGACGTTGATCCGATGGCGCCCGAACTTTTCGAGAGGATGCCCGTGCCCCACTCGATCGAGTCGGCCATCGCCTGCGTCGGCACCGTCCCGCAATCCATCATCGAGGCGCGCGAACTGGCCAAAGGAAACGAACTCCTTGGGGCGCTCCTGTTGGTCGTCCTCAACGACGAACTCCGCGACAGGTTAAACGAAGCCCTCCGCGAGAAGCAGGCCAACGTCATCAAGGCTTCCTACCGCCACTTTCTCCGCCTCCTCACCCATGCCTTTGACACCCTCCCCAAGTGCGAGACAGGCGTCGTCTACTGGGCTCTCTCCTATGACCTCTTTGAAGACTACATTGCAGGGGCCATCATGAACCACCGAGGGATCACATCGTGCACCACCAACGAGGCGCTCGCCCGACACTTTGCCGACCACGCCGGCGGAGCGCACGCGCCCGCGACCTTCGCCAAGATCAACACCGCCCGGGCCGTACCCGTCCCCTCGGGCCCCGACATCGCCGAATGCCTCCTCCCGCCCAACAGCAAGTTCAGGGTCATCACCTCCGTCCGCACCTCCCTGAAGCTCGTCGAGCTCGAGCTCGAGGAGTTCTTCGGCGACATCATCCCGATATCTCAATTCCTCAGAAACTTTTGAGGGCAGCCTACACTCTTCTTCTTCTTCTTCTTCTTCTTCGACACCGCGAATCTTCCCTCGTGTTCTTGTGTCCTGACCCTTCCGCTTCTTCTTCTTGTTCCTTCCCTTATTACTCTCCTGTATGGCCGGGGGGCGAAAACGGAAGGTTATCGACGAGTTGGTTGTCAGTCACATCGCGGTCTCCTCGTCGCATGGCGACAAGCTTGATGGTCACTCTCCGCCGACCGACCTTTCGGCGCTCCTCGTCTACAGGCCGGTGATTCCTGACTGGCTCCTGTCGGTCCGGCCTGGCTCCCATGCTCGAGAGAGGTCTGAAGTTAGTTAGTTAGTTAGTTACTCTCCTGTCCACCTTTGGTAGCTCCCTTCCGCCGAAACAACACGCACCATGCACCCGCCCCTCGATAAAGCAATAGTAGAGCCCCCTTGAAAGAACGAAAGTGGTGGTTGTTCCTCACCACGGCCACGGCGCTGGGATTTGGGATGAAACTCGAAGGTTATTAAAGGGCGGAGCGTGCGCTGATAAATGCAGCTTACGAGATTGGCAGGGGTCCGAGCGTCGAGCGGGAGAACAGGGGTGAGTGGAACGAAGGATTAGCCTACGCACCATGCAATGGGTTGGCCTCTACATAATTGTTAGTTCCTCACCATCGGACGCGCGCGCGACAGCCAGACCCCTGGCATCTTTCTACCCTTTCGCATTTTGCCCCATCAACGCTTTTAGTTCTGGAATATTGGGAAGGGCGCGGCCTCGTCGCGCCGAGTATGCTCGTCGTACCTGAGACATGTGCCACCGTGTTGGCCTTCCTGGGCGTAATGAATGCGGTCTCCTCGTCGCATGGCGACAAGCTTGATGGTCACTCTCCGCCGACCGACCTTTCGGCGCTCCTCGTCTACAGGCCCGTGATTCCGGACTGGCTCCTGTCGGTCCGGCCTGGCTCCCATGCTCGGGAGAGGTCTGAAGTTAGTTATGAATGAATGAGTCCCCTGGACCTGGAGAGATTTGACCCTCTCCGGGTACATGGTAGAGACTGCGTGCAGTCTTAGGCGTGTACATAGGCATGTACAGACCATTCCGCTTGTCACATGCTACTACACAAGGTAGGGATTTAGGCCCTAACTCCTTAAGGACATTAGGTCCCATTGAAGCGTTTACACTGACAACGGGGAACGAAGTCTCTGTTAATTAAACAGAAAACCCCGTACCCGACGGTACGCACCTGGAGGCCTACTCCATGTTGGAAAAGAGCTTCAGACAGGGTTCTTCATAGTCATGAAAGAAAAGGTGCGGAAGGGGTAAGGAAGAGAAAGAAAGATGGAAAGCCGTATTGCGGAGAGAAAACCCTCGTGTAGAGATAGGTGTGAAAATGTTCCAGTGTCGCACACGTAATAGTGTAGCTCTCTGCACCCCCTCAACGTGTGGAAACGGTTTATGCATTTCAGAAGTTCTTGAGGCGGAACTTGTGCAATATACATGAAAACAGTGGACAATGGAACAAACAACAACAGAACAGGGCAAACTAATTATGATGTCGAGCGTGTTGTAATGTTACGCAGAGAAGCTGTATCAGTATCCACATCAGATGTATGGTCCAATTCATCTTCGCTATTATCGTCCAGTTCCTTTAACTCTGGAGAAGATGAATTATGAACATCAGAGGGTATGTCGTTAGTAGTGTTAGTATTGTGCGTAGTCATTGCATCACTCAAGGTGACCAAGGGTGATATGACAGATGAAAGGAAAGACATTGCAGCATCGGGTGTAAGAGCGTGTAGATCCAATGCAGGAATAACACGATCATTTGCATCAGACATAGCTGTGTGGAGATGATGAGCTGCTGCGTCGATTTGAACTTGCTGAGCCTCATTATACGTATCTGGAGGGAGCTGTCCAATAGATGAGATAAGTGACAGAGAAGTGATATGGACAAATACAGCAGAGGACGGGATTATGATGTCCTGATGCACCTGAAGACTTGACAAGATGTTGTCTAATAGAGACACACGCTTGATGTTCTCAATCACTTGAGTGTTTAAATTTTCGTAAGTCTCTTGACAGACAACACGGAACTGAGATGTTGCACGTTGTCTACAAACTCTGTCTGTTGTGCTTCCGTAAGCAGCTGCTGCAAAGACTTAAGCCAGCACTGGGGGTCCTTGTGTTGCGGAATAAGAAAGTTGGGTGGTGATGAGCCAAGAGCAGTAACGTTCCCGGACATCATCGCTAATACGTCAAATTTACAATGTTTGAGCAGGAAATACTCAGACTTTGCTGCTTGCGATTTAGACTGTTCTTGGGCAGCTGCTTTGGGCATCACGGGCGTCGATTGATGTCCTTGCGCCACCGACAAATAGGTTTGATGTTTCCCATTATGGGGGGAACTAGTCGGTGCAACGCTTGGAGTTAGAGCATTAGAAGGTGGAGACAGTGACAGTATACCACCACCGCGACCACGGTTCATGGTAGAGTGGCGTCGGCTCGCAGCATCTTTGTTTTTAGTGGGATTCATCATGAGAGGAATCTCCACATCACATTTTATGTAGCATTTCACATTTTAGCAAGCCAGTATCCTGCGCATAGCAGGGTTAGTTTAAAGTCATTGCGGACATAATGGAGGGTAATGATTAACCGTCTTGTTGAGCTATGGGTTGTTGTAAGCCGAGTAACGTGCGAAATCTGCTGAAGAGTGGAGCTCCAAAGGGTTTGGTAAATCCATCGGCAATATTATGGGTACCGGAAACATGATGTAGGCGGATTCGTTTTAACTGTGCGTAGTCACATATACGAAACCAGCGTGTGCTGATAGCTTTAGCCTTAGTCGTGCTGTCGGGGTTGTTAGATAGATGAATAGCAGAGGCCGAAACTCCAAGTATAGGACTGTTACGTATGAACGACATGTCCGATGGGAGGGGATTGTCGCGAGCATCATAATCTAGTAGCAGATCTTTCCCTGAAGGTTGGCGGAGATAGAAGTGAGGGCTTATAACGAATGCCATTTCCGTTAGCAATTTGCGTAACCAAACCACATCATCGGCACACATATTGAGGGCGATAAGTTCACTCTCATGCGTAGAAGTAGCTGTTATAGGCTGTAGCTTAGACTTCCAAGTGATGAGGGAACCAAACATAAAGATAGCGTAGCCTGTTGTAGATTTGCGGTCTTGTTCATAAGAAGGTGCATTATCGGCATCAACGAATGCGACCAGTGGATCAAAATTACCTGAATTAACTTGTTCTTTAGTGTAGTCCAACATGGTGGCCATGTCAGTACGATTACCAATAAGAAGTCGAAGATGGTCCATTAGAGCGGAAGGACCAGAGTAGTAACAGAGGCAAAGATTACGATTTTCGGGCTTACGCAAGTAGCGGAGCGTTCCTGTTAGTACTTGAACATGCAGAAATGCTGGATTGTGCATTCCTCGAGAGCAACGACTAAGGCTTTGGGATAAATCAGGGCGACAAGCTAATTGGACAAAAGTAAGTTTGCCAAGTAAGGTAGAGAAAGTATGAAGAATAAACTTGTCCATATCAGAAGATGGCTCTCCAGTTTTATACGTGGTTGATGGTGACATCGGTGTAGAAGTGGGACGTAATTGCATTAAAATGGGGTACTCTTCGAACAATGCGTCAAGTTTAGCCTGACAATCCAGTGATATAGAGCCATCTGTTGTACGCGTTATGCGCATGCCTAGGAGAGTATGGACTTCCTCGAAGGTGTCGACTGAGTATTCCTTTTTCAGGGCTTGCTGGAACTCACGACGTAGAGTTTCCGAAGTACAAGTAATGACGACGACGTCGTCTACTGAGAGCGTGCAAATTAGAAATGTAGCGTCAGTTTGGACTTTAGCGTAAATGCATGTGTCTGTTCGAAATCATGTGTAGCCTAATGAATCAAAGAAGCTGTTTTATGGTTTGATTCCAAAGGGCAGGGCTCTGACGCAATCCATAGAGAGATTTGAGTAGCTTTGGGAGACGGCGGCCTTGGTATTTAGTATCTTCGGGATCGAGAAGGTAAATGCCCTGTGGCAGTTTAACGTAGACATGCGAATCGATGGGAGCTTGAACAAAAGCGTTAGGGACGTCGACATGATAGACGGGAAGTCGCAGATGAGCTCCTAGCGCCAAAACACAACGGATGCCGGTAAGCTGTGCAATAGGGCTGAATGTGTTGAAGAAATCGGTGCCCAGAGAGGCTAAGAATCCTCGTGGTACCAGGCGTGCTTTATGTTTAATGTACTGACCAGCAGCGTTGGTTTTTATACGTAGGACGAGACGGGTGTCAATAGGCTTTGAGTTGACCATTGGCAGCGCTAGTTTAAAGCAGCCAAACTCAACAATGTCAAAAATCTCTTTGGAGATGGCAGCAACATAAGCTTTGCGATCAGCGTCTGAGAGACCTTTGAGGCAGTTCAATTCATATTCATCAATTTTGATATCTTTGGCTTGAATCTTTTATATTCGTCCGAACCAACCGTGCTGGGGTCATGAGTCGTCGTCAGATGAGTAGTTGCGTAAGAAGCGTCATTATCGGGCAGATGAGCGTGATCGGGATCTTCGATGAGTTGAACGACTAGTAGAGGAGCATCACCAAGGTGGGCTTCAATGTAATGCGATTGCACGGTGATATAGTCTTCGATGGCGGAGAGATGAGGCTCGGAAGCACCAAAAGAAGCGTCATTATGATCCAAAATGGAGTGGGGCGTGAACAAAGCATAAGCATATTGAGCGGGAGGAACTTGAAAGGCGCGAGCATGTTCAGAAATTAAATGAACGAGAGCTCGAGGAAGGTGAAAGTCTGCAAGGTTGACGTCGTCGCAGAAGTGAACGTGAGGAGCATCAGGCGATGGGTGGCTATGGCTCCTATGACACATAACTGAAGAGGACTGTGAAAGCGCTTGGTGCACATGGTGATGAAGGGATGATGTAAATTCCCCCTCTGGAGGTATAGCCGTCCAGTGGATGCCATGAGCAAGATGAAGGGAGTGGAGGGCGGGGTCGCAGAAAGTGATGTACTGCTTGGAAAGGTCATACTTTAAGTCGGCAAGCGTACCACCGGCTTGTTTATAAGCGGCAACAGTAGGCGAAGCAATACGAGTAAGAACATCCTTGAGATTGGTTTTGCGATGAGGCTGAGGGTGATGAGGACCACGGGTGAAACAGAGGACATCCTGGGAATAGAGAGACCGATAAGATGGTAGAAGTGGCAGAGTGTCGGGAGACACTTCAGATGTAGGTGTGGTGGCGGAAGTAGCGGGTGCAGGAGCAGCTGGAGCACATGCGGGAGCGGGAGAGGGAGCATGGAGATGAGAAGAAGGAGTCCCCCTCTCATGGTCAGTGTCGGTAGGCATAGCATTCCCCCTCTGCGCCGCATCATTGGGGGTGCTGTGAACAGAGAAGGGAATGTCGGGTGAAGGTGCGGGAGGTGGATGTTGTTCATAATCAGGAGGAGATTTAGAAATAAGATGGGGGAAAGTCAGTTTAGAGGAAACACGGACTTGACCGTTTTCAGGATTAAGGACAACATCGGCTAAATGATTAACATGGGGTGTTATTAAAGGGTTTATAACGTTAGCACCGCATAAGTAGATGTAGGGACGGCATCGGGGTTCATATTTATGAAATTCGTTAGGTTCCAAATGCAAATAACAAACAGAACCAAAAGGCTTGAGGTAGTCTTGTTGGGGAACATTACATTGGTCTAACAAAACTTGTGAGGAAGCTATGACACTTACCCCTGCACCACGTCCCCATTATAGTTCTCTCATCCCCATTTCAGTTCGCACATGGTAGCAGCTGGTGTCCGTCACGGTCGCACGACTGCTTGACTTCACGGACAACGGCGACTCCTCCTCGGCTTCAGTTCATTGCTACGTGTTCGGTTCGTTATCGTTTATCATGTCCTCGATCGAAATTAAGGATAGCAGGCTTTCGCAAAAACTCGATGCCTTCAGTGGTGAGCGACATCTTTTTCACCAATGGACCCGGCGCCTGGAAAACATGATCATTTCCACCGGTGATCGCATTATCTTGACCACTGACACTTGGACTAGCATTTCCGCTTCTGGCTGCTCTGAAGAAGAATTTGGTCTCAAGCAGCAACGCTGGTACAGTGCACTCTTCATGGCACTACCAATGCATGATACTGATCGTGCGGATATCCGTAAAAACCGCGATATGAACTTCACGCGGCTTTACAAGCGCATTACTGATGTTTACATGGGTCATGGAGATCGTGTCGCTCAGTCTGCAATTGCTTCACTGCATTCCTTGGTGTGCAACAACATCGATGAACTTGAGTCTTTTCTTAACAAGTTCATCACTGGTGTTCAAGTTGCTCGGCATCATCAAGATTTCCCCGACTCTAGTGCATTGCAATTGCTTCAAACGAAAATCCCCGACTCGCTCTTGTCTAAGGATCTCATTGCACTTGATCCTAAATTGCGCACATATGATGGTTTCGTTGATCGCCTCCACAGTAAAGTTTTTGATTATCTTCAGACCAAGTCTGTGCACGTCCATGCTACGTTCCGTGAAAGTCCCCGTCATCGTGAACGTTCCAACTTTTACGGTCGCCATCCTTCTGAAAAGTACTTTCATCGCTTCAATGCTTTGCGCTCTCAACAACGTTCTAGCCCACGCCCCTCTTTTCGATCATCATTCCGTCGCCCACCTTCATCTTCACGTGGTTTTCATCGCAAGCGCCAACGCCATACTGATCTTTGTCACTTTTGTGGTATTCCTGGCCATCACCAGAAAAACTGTCATAAGCGTCAGCACTACTTCCTCTCACAAGCTACCGCCCGCCCACGGCATCAACACCAATACCCACGTCGGTTGCATTCCCAATACCCACCTCGGTCCACTCCCCAATACCCACCTAGGCCCCATCCACCCTTCTACCAACACCATCTTTTCACCCCCAATCCACCCTTGCCACCATCTCAATCCTCTCCGCCGCTTCTTGCATTGCCACCCTCCACCACACCCTCTGTCCCGCCTTCCACCGCTGTCACCCTTCCTGACCCATCCCTTTCTGCACCCACCTACCCGTCCTACAATTTCCACCTTCTTTCCATCTCCCCCTCCATTCACCAAGTCCTTTCCTCCACCAACGCCCTTACCGCTCTGCTCACCGCTCGTGAGCGCGACTACCTTCACAGCACCAACCTTCGTCTCGTTGTCTATGATACCGGCGCCAACGTCAGCCTTTTTAATTCTCCCGCTGGCTTCACTGACCTTGACAACACTCAACAGCATTCCATCACTTCTGCTATCGGCACTGGCTCTGTTTCCGGTTCTGGCACTGCTCACTTAACGTTCCCTTCAATTGGTCCTCTTGACAATCGTGGTCTTCCTTCTCCTGCACCCACTCTTTCCGCCCCTCGTGGTATACATGTCGCGTTCCCGCATACCTTCATCTCTCCTGGCCTTGGCGACAAACGGATTCTTTCGGATCATGCCCTTGAACAAGTTGGTTACGATTGCCATACCATTCAGGCCGTTGGCCCTGCTTATCCGCAACGTATTTTACGTCACCGCCAAACGCATCACGTTATTCCCCTGCTTCGTCGCTGTGGTCTTCTTTTGATCGTCTGTTGGATCGGCAATACGACCGCTGCGCCCTACGCGGACTACGTTTCACCTTTTGTGGCATTTTCTTCTTCCCCTCGTGTCCATGATCCTTGTGCGTTTCCCGCTGTGTCTCAACGCACTCAACTTACTTTCGACCTTTGGCAGCTCGTCTTGGTCATTATAGTCCTCCCTATCTTCGGCGTTTGTCTTCTCTTGGTGTTGGCGCACCGTTTTTCCCGAGCTCCGCGTCACTTTCTTTTTGTCCTGCTTGTGCTCTCGGTAAAATGCATGCTGCGCATGTTGGCCAACGTAAAGCTCATGCTTCCACTTCGTCTCCTTCCTCCGAGCCTTTGTCTCGTCCACGTGCCGTTGCGCCCTACCTTATTATCCACGCCGATCTCATGTTTGCTGGCGTCCCATCCTACATATATCAAGATCGCGCGATCCTCACGTTTGTCGATGATCATACGCGCCGCCGCACGCGTTACTTTGCTCCACGACACGATGCCCTTACGAACGCTCGTCAACTCGAACTTTTTCTGTCTACCGTGGTTCGCCCATTCGGATATCGCATTGCCCTCATCTACACCGATCGTGACCGCTCTCTTATGGGCCAATTCGAAACCTTCTGTCTGGGCAACAATATTGCGCTTCGGCGCGCTCCGGCAGCACAGTCCAAAACTTCACAGGCTCACGCTTTTTCCGGTGTTGTGGAACGCTCTCATCGCGCAACCGCGGATATTACTCGCACTCTTTTGGTACATGCGCACCGTCCACCTGATTTTTGGCGTTGGGCCATGGAAACGGCTGACTTCATCTCTGAGCGTATGCCAAATGCCTCTAATCCTGGATATATGACGCCATATGAAATGCTACATGAAACACTCCCGCGTGTCGATTTTCTTCGTGTTTGGGGCTGTCCTGCTGCAATTCTTACTGGCGACAAATGGCCTACCAAAGCTATAACCGGTATCTTCATTGGGTATCCCTCTGCAGGCCCTGGATATCGCATATTGCTTCAACGCCCCACAGGTCCTGTCATCCACACCTCGATTGATGTTGTTTTTGACGAAAATTTCGCTCTGCGTAAGTCACTGTCCACCCAACCCCTTCCTCCGTCTCTCGTGGATTCTCGTTTTCCTGACTTGTTTTATTACGACCCTCGTTTATCTTCGGCCGTAGCCCCAATATCGTCTGTTTTTGATGCTCCGGAGCCGGCCTTATCGGGACTGATCACCCCAGAGTCACTGCCTACACTGTTACCGGCCAATACGAAACGTGCACCATTACGTCGTGCCAAACGGGGCCGACCGCGCAAAGTCGACCAACGCGCGTTACAACAACCAACAAACTTTTTTACGGGCCATGTTTCATCCTGTCACAATGTTGATACGGGCCATTCTGATGTTGATACGGGCCATTCTGTTTCCTCTGTCGCTTCTGTTTCCCCCTGTAACTCTTTGTATGTCTCTTCTGTTAGCTTTCGTTTGTTAGTTCATTATGTCTTCCTTCCCCTTTGTTTAGCTAACACCCTTGTTGATCCTCATGCACACGTTTATTACTCTGCTTCCGAAGAAATGTCCCAGTATTCAGACCTTGACGAAACTACTATCACTTCCACCCATTTACGTGAAGCTTTAGCTCCGACCAATCCTGAGCGTCCTGGCTGGTTGCAAGCCATCGCTAAAGAATACAGCTCTCTTGGTCAACTTGGTTGTTGGGATGTGATTCGCCTCCCTCAGACTTTTTCTGGCAACATTTGTACCCTCAAGTGGATCCTCCGCAAGAAGTATGACTCTGGCCGCTTCAAATCGTACAAGGCTCGCCTTGTCGTCCGCGGTTACACCCAGGTTCACGGCATTGATTATCATGACACCTACTCACCGGTTGCCAACATCGTCACGATCCGTTTCTTTCTGACCTTTGTCGCTGTTCATGACTGGGATTTGCACAAGTTGGATGTCAGCTCCGCTTTTATTCAAGCTCCCATTGACGAAGACATCTATGTCTGGCCACCCGAAGGCTATGCTCCTCGCCAACCCACCGATGGTTCCAAAATCGTTTACAAGCTCCGTCGCTCTTGGTATGGTTGCAAACAAGCTTGTCGCAATTGGTGGCTTTATTTGGAACGCTTCCTTCTCAATGATTGTGGCTTCGTCCGCGGATCTGGTGACACTTGCCATTACAAGCTCGTGCTCAATTCTACCGTGGTCCTCCGTCTCGTTTTGGTCGTTGATGATCTTCTTGTGGCGCACCCTCGTCATTGCATTGGCCATTACCAAGCCTTTTTCCTCCGTTTCCGCGCTTTCACTGACGTCAATGAACTCGATCTCACCTCTTACGTTGGTCTTCGCATTACGCGTGATCGCCCTCGGAGAACCCTCACTCTTGACCAATCCCATGCTATCCGTGAAATCCTTACCGAACATCGCTTCATCAACAGTAAACCCGAACTCACTCCCGCTCCCAAAGGTCTTCATCTTTCTGCGGCTGATTGTCCGGCTCCTGGTTCTCCAGATCACATCTTCATGGCACGCATCCCTTTTCGCCGTATTGTTGGCTGTGTCCTCTTCATCTCCATCATGACTCGCCCTGATATCACTTGGTCCGTCAATCAGTGTGCGCGTTTTTTCCCACAATCCTGGTAAACCCCACTGGCACGCTTTATCCCACACTCTGTGTTATCTCAACGGTACTCAGGATCTTGCCCTTATTCTTGGTCGCGATTCTACCCTTCATCTCTGTGGTTATTCCGACTCCAGCTGGGCCGACGACCCTGATGACCGCCACTCTACAACTGGGTTTTGCTTCCTTCTCGCGGGCTCTATGATAGCCTACTGCTCCCGCTCGCAATACTTACTTGCTCGCTCTTCTTTTGAAGCTGAATTGCTTGCTCTTTACGCTGCTACTGCTGAGCTCTCTTGGCTTCTCAAACTTTTTGATGACTTTGATCTCCCTCGTCACACAGTCCCAATGTATGTTGATAATAGCACCACCGTCACCCAAGTTCGTCTCCAATGTCTCACACGGCGCACCCGCCATATTGACATTCGCTTTTACAGTACCGCCGAATATCATCGCAACCACATCATTGATCTCAAGCACATACCCCGCCTTCACAATCTTAGTGACATTTTCACCCGCAGTACGGAAGCTCCTTCCTTCCTCCGGCTTCGCGCTCTTTACCTCACTTCGTGATCTTCGCCCTGATCTCTGCTGTTTTCTTGCCACAATGCCTCTGTGACGTCTTCCTCAAAGCTTCTCCTCTGTGAGCGTCTCACTTACCCCTTTTGCCTTTTCTTTCTTTTCCAGCACCTGTGTGAGGACCTCACTTACCCCCTTTTCCTTTTCTTTCTTTTCCAGCACCTGTGTGAGGAAGCTATGACACTTACCCCTGCACCACGTCCCCATTATAGTTCTCTCATCCCCATTTCGGTTCTCACAAAACTTGTTGCCAATGTTGGGGGCTTAGGACTTTATTATAAATACGTTCGAGGGAAACGTTAGGGAGGAGATTATATGATTGGATAGCATGTATAACAGCCCACGGGTAGTGTGGTGCCGGATCTATTAGGGGGTGACCTTTATAGGAATACATTAAGCATATGCCTGAGTCGTGTAGACGCGGCAGTGGCTATGTGACCAACAGCGGCTTCGACTTCATGATTAAAAACATGTAAGTAAGGGGGGGACGCGGACATATTAATACCACGTTCCACACGGAAGGGGGTTGTAACATGCTGGGGTAAATAGGGTTTAAAGGAATCACAATAAACTTGTTTTAGTTGTACATGAACATAAGTAGAGCAAAAATTACGAACAAACTCAAGGGCGTTACAAAATTCGCTGGAGTTAGTGCTACGACAAAAGTACACTAACAGAAATTTAGAAATGAGACACTCGAAGACAATGATATGTCGAAAGGATCCCCTTTCCGAGAGCACAGAGACGTAACCACCGTCACATGCCCAAGCTTCACCAGGTTGAAAAATTTTTTCGAATGACGGTTGATTGACAAGATGGTGTGGATGAGGAAAGCGTTTTTTATGAATCGTACAATCCACACAGAACTTACGGTAGGGTACGTCAGATGGGCGGTGTCCCGGACTGGCAATAACCTGAACAGCTTTTATGGCTTGAGAATCACTGGAATGGTGAATGTTGTGAAAATTGGTAGCTCGTTGTTGCGCATCTCGAAATGCAAGGGTGCCCCTGGCATGGACTTTCTTATCGAAGGGCGCATGCTTCTCATGGAGCTGTCTTGGTGTTATAAGGGGTATTTGTTTTTCTTTAGTAGGAGACGATATATCTGCGGATAAGATGTTAGCGAGGAAAGCATGAGCTACTGAATCAGTATGAAAAGAAGTAAGTTCGTGGTTTGAAGTGATAGTATCACAGCATAAGAGTTTTTTATTAGACATGTAGAACATAGTAATAGAACTCTGGTGTAATGTTAAAGATGTATCTGTTGGGAATATATCTGTGAAGAAGGTTGAGCTATAGTTTTTGGTAAGAGGAGCGTGATCAGGGTCAAACGATGGTGATAGTGTTAATGTACGTAAGTCGTAAACAAGCTGACACAAGTGTTTATGAATTGTATGATATGTTCCAGCTGGAATAGCATTTGCGATGATATCGCAGCATAGGTCAGGGGACAAAGACAAAAGAAAATTGATTTGGTACGCTGTGAAGTTATTGGCGCGTGCCAATTTGCGAGTTGAGTAGTGTCGAATGCGATCGAGTCGTGGGTCGTACACCAGCATATTTGCAAATCCACGAATGGCTGGAGTGGGAGTATATATAGAGTGAACTTTGGCACCCATCTTCCTATCGCTTGATGTTATAAAGCCCAAATATCTGCTTTGGGACAAATGCATGTCACTTAAAGCAAATATTTTTGTCGATAAATTCAACACGATTTTCCTGAGGGTAGAAGACAAAAGAATCGTGAAATACAGGAGAGGTATATGAAACCAGTGCTTGTACTAGACGACGCGTGTCTTGATTTTCATTATGATGGTATGCTTGGCAAAGCCAAAGAAAAGCGGTAACTGGTTCGAGAGAAGTAGCCTTATCGATTCCGGCATCGTGTGTTAAAAGGGCGTAGGTTTCGCCAAAAGCATTTATGTGTGCCTGGTATTTAGAAGAAGAGTTAGAAACTGTTATGTCTCCGCCTGTATGTCTTCCACCAGTGATGTAAATGATGGATGAAGTAGAGGATTTATTTAAGAATAACCTGTGAGATGGTTGGTTAGATTCGATAGTTGTAATACGAAAGGACACTGGTAATGTGATGGATTTAGTGAATAATCGTCCCATAATATTATAGAGGAGCACAAAAGCTTTGAGTTCAATAGGGGATCTCATGCAAGCAAGTGGTTTTCTTGAATTAGTCAAGAATCCCAGGCGAAAGTTAGAAATGCCCTCCATTTCATCTTGACTGGGATGTTCGACTGTTTTATTAGAGTGCAGACGAAGGAACAGCATAGTTAAGGTTTCAAGCTCAGTCACAGTTAAGCGCACGGATCCTGTACGACTAAAAATATTGTAGGTTTTAGGTGTGGACACGAATGGTATGTCAGGAAAGACCTGCGTCCAAGGTTCGTCGACTATTAACTTGCGGCTAATGGAGTTAGCGTGGTCTGCAATATCCAGAAAAAAAGTGACTCGTTTATTAGGCCATGAAAGCAGATCAAGAGGGCCGGTGTTATATTTGCGTGCGACGAGGATCCATCTTTCTCTGGCTTGATAATCTCCACATAAATAGCATGGAAATCGGTCACATATGTCCACCGTATAGTGCATCGTTGAGAAGATGAGATTGGCAACTCGTATATGATCTTCGTATGATGCGGAGTGTGGTGGTGTCATTTCCATGAAGAGAACGAGCGGCTTTACAAGCTCAGTACACTTAGAGCACTTGGGAACAAAGAATCATCCATATCGCGCTCGAAGGTGGAAATGGATCTCCCATTGATTATGTTGCGATTTGTGCATGGTGATGTCAATTCCACTATGTCAGTGTAATATCGTGCACGTTCAACGTCCGATGCTCGATGGAGATATGTCAAAAACTTAGGTAAGGATGGGAAAACTTCGATGGAATTACCAAAACGTCTTCGTAGCATGTGCGTGATATTGTCGTCGCTCTCAACAAGAACTTTAACGTTGATGTTGATTTGCAAGTCATTAGAAGCGCAAGCCAAGAATGCAGGAGTGGACATCCCAGAGCAAAGTAAAGTTACTGTAGGTATTCGTGGGCTAGGAGATGAAGTTACTGTGGAGCAAACGTGTTGTAACCTTGCGTCATACAGGAGGTGGGAAATGCTTGCGTATGTAAGGCAGCTGCGAATGCATTGACTCCAGGATGGTTTTAAGCCATGGGACGTAAATTACTCGTTCCATGAGGGTGGAATATAGTTTGAGCATTTCGCGTTGTTCAATTAAAGCACATAGTCTGAACTGTAGTGAGCGAAGTTCCATTTTACGCGCTTTTGCTTGTTGTAGCGAGTAAATTGGTAGAGTTGGCAACAGGTTACTGAGTCTAAACAAAGTAATCTTGACATTATCATCAATTTTACTCTGGATAGATGATTGTCCTTTAAATTCAACTCCATAAAGGTGTATACCAAGTTTATTTTCTCCCCATTGAGTCATACTGATGATGTGCAGATCGGGATCGTTATGGTCGTTTTGCTCGAGTAGAAAAAGCGCAACGTCTAGCTTTACATATCCCACATTTGGATGCATTGGGAGAGCGGGAATGACGGTCCTTATAATCATAGCATGTGTGATTCTCTGCGTATCCGTAGCAGTCTGAATAGCAGGTGATAAGGACTCGGGTAGCTTTACGATGTGGATAGGATCAGCATAACGTTTAAAGTTAATTACATGTTGAGAAGCACATGTGTCAGCATATCCTGGCGTAGTCATTAGCGGCAAATTGTACTCGTTGTACAGTTTAAGCATTGTTGCATAACAGGCATGTGTTGAGCTTTGACCAAACACGTACTGTGTCATGAAACTTTGCGTTTGTTCGGAAGGCACAACGACGAGTGTAAAACCAGTATTTAATTTTGGTAGCAACACAGGGGGGTCTGTACCATCTTCATTATCTTCATTGGTTAAATTACTGGGGAGCTCAGAGTGCGAAGAAGTTTCCCGAGCTTGACGACGAACAATAGCATTCTGAGCTTTAGCATTTATGTGCTGCAATAGCGGCTGAGGGATGTTAACGATTTCATCATCTTTAATGAACAGGAAAGTGTGGAACATTTTCTCTGTATCAGCAGTCCCCCTCTGCTCCGCATCATTGGGGGACGCTTCAGGAGCAGATGTTTCAGTTTGATACTTATCTTCTGAAACAAGAGATTCCTTATCGGCTTCCAAGAGGTTCGATATGGTATTAGACATAGTATCAACTCGAGATAAGTAGAGATGAACTTGGGTGGCTTCATCAGGATCTAAGGACTGTGTTGAAGCTTGAGAAGCGTTTGTCCAAAGGGTTCTCAATAAGCTATTCATTTCCTCCTGTACCATTTTAGAGTCGGTGGAAGGATTGGGATTCGCTTCCTGCAATTTACCAAACAGGTGGCGAAGACGATCAACTTGATAAGTAGCCCGGTCCATAAGAGACATATTAGAGCGTGCATTACGGTTAGAGGAAGATGAGTAGACAGGACGATCGAAGCTGGTACCTTTGATGTTATAATTTGAGGGTGGACGATAGTACGACGTGTCTCGGGGTGAGATTGTCGATGCTTTATCTTTTGCATTACGAAGCTTACGGGCGTTGAAGCCAGACTGTCCAGCTACAGTGGCTAACAACGAGTAAGCGTTGTTTAGAGAGTCGTGGGATTGATGAATAGTATCCATCAATAATAGCGTAGGTTGGCACCTATTCGCCTCTCGGGCGGGCCGGTTGGCAGCCGGAACGTTCGCAGTGGGACGGGGTATGGCCGGGGGGCGCAGACGGAAGGTTATCGACGAGTTGGTTGTCAGTCACATCGCGGTCTCCTCGTCGCATGGCGACAAGCTTGATGATCACTCTCCGCCGACCCACCTTTCGGCGCCCCTCGTCTACAGGCCCGTGATTCCGGACTGGCTCCTGTCGGTCCGGCCTGGCTCCCATGCTCGGGAGAGGTCTGAAGTTAGTTAGTTAGTTATCCATCAATAATACTTTAGGTGGCTTGGTAGCGGTAGTACCAGGGATGTAAGGGATCCAGGAAGCGGGTTTATCCAAGCGTCGGTTAGAGGAAAAATTTGTTTCATTGTATATCTTTAACAAGAATTCCAATAGTGGACGAACGTCGTTAGGATCAACTAACTTTAACAATTCGGGATCGTGACTCGAGTTGTTACCAGAGCGTGTCTCGTAGAGTTTGCACCATCCCAATAAAGATTGAGAATAGCGCTCGTGATCGGAGGGATTATCATATAGACGGTAGATCTCCTCGTGAGCTTTAAGAGCGATTATGGAGTTATTAAATTGGATTGATGCTTCATCATTATTTAATTGCTTTGCCTGAGACTGGAAGGCAAGGAGTTGTTCGACAAAAACATGGGCATACCAATTGACATTTAGAGACATTCGATTAAACTGAGATTTAAGCTCAGTTACATCTGTACAAGACACTGTCTCATAGTAATGGTAAGCTAAAAGCATTATAGTACGTAATTTATTGGGATGTGCAGTAGTTGCATAAATCTTCTTTAGTTGAGGCCACATAGCGAGTGCGGGCTTTTCTTGGGACTCTACGTTAAAGAATGTGTACAAGAAACCAGCATAAGTTTCGCAGTGTTTGATCCAGTCGGCATTAGAGAGACCTGTGAAGGATATGTTAGTTAGAGATGAATCATACACAATTGATTTAGGGAATCGGGTATTTAATAAAGTGAGGACACGTTTGACATCCTCATTTAATTCGGGACGAATGATATTGTACGACTCTTGGTAGTAAAGTCGTTCAATTTTATTACGGACATCAACTGATCATTGATGCGATGAGTTGACGTGCCAAGTATAGATGGTCAGGGAGGGCATCGTCATCAGGTAAGTTTAAATCGTTTACTTGTTCGGCTTTCCATTGAGCGAAGATGATATCAACTTCTTGTTCAAGAAGTTGATTATATTCCGGAGCATTCCGGGTATAAGCTTCATATGAATCGAAGCAGAATAACGCGTCCACATATGGACTTGTCATATGCCTGCGAAGCACCTCAATTTGCAAGCTCACCTTGGTTGAATTGTCTTGGAAACGCAATCCTGCGCTAATCTTATCAACGAGGATTTGTTCTTGTTTATTGATATCCGTGGTGGATATTATTTTTTTGTTTTGACATGATTGCGACCTATTAAGAACTAGGTTATAGGATTGATAGACATATTCGACACATAAGAATGAGGGGTTTCTCAAGTGCGGGTTCTATGTACAGTACGCCATTTTAAACGTGGGCTTATTGACAAGACCAAACAAATCAACATGCTATTTAAAACAGGGTGACTTGAGACTGAAGAATGGATTAGTTCTCGAGCAGTCAGTCTTTTGTTGGGGAATGGAAGGAAAAACCCGTACAAGTTTCCGCGGCTTGTATAGGAAAAATTTTAATTTTATTAGATATGCGAGTGCATGTGACCAGTGACCGACCCAACTCGGTCACAAACCAATTTAATTGATGGGCACATACCGTCACACAACAAATATGTACAGTAGACCACCGCCAAACACATTGTCGCATTGTACTCGTGATCAGGCGTAAATTGATCATTCGATTTAGACGTACAACACAGTTGGGCTGACACACCTACGCATCTGGGCCCATAACCTGGAGAGATTTGACCCTCTCCGGGTACATGGTAGAGACTGCGTGCAGTCTTAGGCGTGTACAGACCATTCCGCTTGTCACATGCTACTACACAAGGTAGGGATTTAGGCCCTAACTCCTTAAGGACATTAGGTCCCATAGAAGATTTTACACTGACAACGGGGAACGAAGTCTCTGTTAATTAAACGGAAAACCCCGTACCCGACGGTACGCACCTGGAGGCCTACTCCATGTTGGAAAAGAGCTTCAGACTGGGTTCTTCATAGTCATGAAAGAAAAGGGGCGGAAGGGATAAGGAAGAGAAAGAAAGAGGGAAAGCCGTATTGCGGAGAGAAAACCCTCGTGTAGAGATAGGTGTGAAAATGTTCCAGTGTCGCACACATAATAGTGTAGCTCTCTGGAGGACCTGTACTACTGCAGCGACTCTGGTGTCAAGGCAAACAAGTTGCGCGCCACTTTGCATTGACTCTATTTGCGTCCCCGTCCCTCTCGTGGCGCAGCGCGTAGCTAATCAAATCGGCGGCAGACAGATGAGCGCTCGCTCGCTCGCTCGCTCGCTCGAAATGCTGCTGCTGATGCACATTCCGCCCATGATCAATGGCCCTCCGGGAGCTCACATAGAGCAGCTCCCCCATAATGGCACTCTGTGCTCGCCTTTGCCGCCGAAGCACGAACGACGACGAAAGATCTTAGTTTGGGGGGTAGTCCTGGTGGTTCATGGCCTGGTTGAGCGCGGAGGCGAGGGCGAACGCGTCGACGCCCCCGCCGCCGGCAGCGTGCGCAGGGGGACGAGGACTCCCCTGGTCTGGTGGAAGCGGGATGGGCTCGTGCAAGGCGCGGAGCTGGTCGAGATGGTCGAGCGAGGGAATGTGGGGAATGGTCGCGTCGGGCGGGGCGGGCGGCTGGACGGACGCGCCGTACGCGAGGGCGAGACTGAAGTCCTTGACTCCAGGCTCGCGGGAGAGGATGCAGAGGATCATGCGGGTGCGGGGCGGAATGATGTCTCTGGTCGCGAGGGCCCCCCTTGTGGAGACGAATCCCTTCGTGTGCTCGGTGCCGTCGACCTCGGCGACGACGACGGTGGTCGGCGCGCGATTCTCGGCGACCACGCAGTAGCCGGCTTCGTCGTCGAGGTTGTAGAAGACGAGAGCGTCCTGCTGGAGGAGCTGGTTGCGGAGCAATACTTGTTTGTCACCGAACTTGAGGGCGAGGTGGATGACGGCTCTCGCGAGGACTCTCGCGTCCAGCGGCGCGGCGCGAACGACGATGGCGGGTTGCGACGAGTGGACTGCAAAGTTGAACTTGCGAGGTTCGGTCGAGGCGACGTGGCCGAAACACAAGGGGACCACCAGGTACGTCGTCGGGAGATCGTCTTGCTCGAAGGTCGCGTCGCAGGTCGCGCCGGCCCGGTGGGTCATGCGCTTGGAGCTCGCGACGAGGGACCTGTTTTGGTCGAGCTTGACGACGGCGAGTCCGAGATCGACGGCCGTGTGTTCGGCCTCTTCGCCGCGGCGCGCGTGCGCTTCCTGGTGAACGGCGACTTCGACCGAAGTCCGCGAATAGACGTCGATACACACGGCGTCGCCGGCGCCGAAGCGCGACGCGAGCCAGCCGGCCGCTCGAGCGTCGAGGTACGACTCGGGGACGAGACGGCACACGGTGAGCTCGACGAAGTACTTGGCAAAGTCCGAGACCCGCATCCAAAAGACGCCCTGATCTTCCTTGTCGAGACCCAACTCTGATCGCGCGTGGGGCGATGGCTGCGAGTAGGCCCCGCGCCAGAGGGCGACGCCGTTGGGGTTGCGGAGTTTTACGAGAAGCTCGTCCTCGTACTGGCGCGCGTCGAGGACGCCGTACGCGTGGCGCGTCTGGAGACCGAGGCTCCGCATCTCGGCTTCGAACTCCCCGTCGTCGGCGTGCACGAACGTCGACGCCCCCACGGCAAACCTCGATTCGCGAAACGAATACAACTGCGCGAACAGCTCGAGCGTCGCGTCCGACGCCTCCGAGTAGCGCTCGTCGAAGCGCGCCGCGAGCTTGTCGCGCTTTTGCGACTGAGGGTCGTCGCGTGTCACCAATCGACCCGCCGCCCCGCCGTCCCGCGAATACCTGTCGAGCTGGATCCGCTTGACGGGCATGCCGGTCAACATGTTGAAGGCCTCGGCGAACGTCCCGCCCGCGAGCGCGACGTACGACCCGTGCAACTTGGCCGCCGCCTTCTCCAACAACGGCCCCCACAGGCTGCGGCGCGACGGTTTCAGGTAGGCCGCCGTATCCAAGGCGTTGACGGGGAGGGAGTCGTCGACGGTCACGGTCCGCCAGACGCCCTCTTGATTGAGGCGGATTCGGTACGCGCCCGCCGGATTGTAGAGTGGCGACAGCTCGAAGCGCTTGCGCAGCCGCTCGGGCGAAACCTCGGCGAGGACGCTCAACGCGCACACGAACCAGCAGTTTCCTAAACCGCCCTGCCTCAAGTCGTCGGGCCGCGGCTCGTCGCGAAACAGAGTCCACGGGACCGTCGACGTCTGCATGGTGAGGTCGTCGCGAATGTCGACCGGCCGCAGCCAGCGCGAGGGCCGCAGCCCGACTTCCAGCAAAGGCTGGCGTCGCCCGCACGTACCGCACGCGATCTCGCTCAACTGGTTGCGCCGGCGCTCTTCGATCAAGCGCAGGATCCCTTCCTTGGAGTTCGCGCGCTCGGGGATGGGATTTCGCGCCTGACACGCGACGCACGTCCACTTGTTTGGGTCCTCGTCGCCAAACACCGACGCTGGAGCCGGGGGAAACGACGGGTCCACAAACGTGATGCCCTCCTCCTTGTAGAGCACGTTGATCATTTCGATATTATCATCCCCGACAGCCTCGGGCGTGTCCATGCGCTCGAACCTCTGCAGTTCAGACGTTCGCTTCTTACGAGGAGGATTCGTCGTCGTCGTCGTCGTCGTCGTCGAAACGGGTTTCGCCTGTGCGAACTCGCGTTGCACCGTGCTCAGCGCCTCGGCCGCTGCCTCGTTCGGCGACTTGCCCGCCGCGCGCAACGACTCAAACAGTTGGGCCACGCGCCGCTCGAACCGCACCTTGGGATCCTCCTCCTCTTCCTTGGACGTGGCGATCGCGCGACCGAGGTCGCCGTCGGGCTCCGTCGACATGGCGATCGCCCGCGCGAGTTCATCGTCCTTCGACTCGTCGCTTTCCTTGGACATGGCGAGAGCGCGCTCGAGGTCGCCGTCGGGCTCCGTCGACATGGCGATCGCCCACGCGAGTTCATCGTCCTTCGACTCGTCGCTTTCCTTGGACATGGCGAGAGCGCGCTCGAGGTCGCCGTCGGGCTCCGTCGACATGGCGACGATCGCCCGCGCGAGTTCATCGTCCTTCGACGCGTCGCCCTCCTTGGACATGGCGACCGCGCGAGCGAGGTCTTCGTCGTCATCGTCCATCTGCGGAGCCGCCAGCCGCGCCT
Source organism: Chrysophaeum taylorii (assembly GCA_029834535.1). Taxonomy (NCBI): domain Eukaryota; class Pelagophyceae; order Pelagomonadales; family Pelagomonadaceae; genus Chrysophaeum; species Chrysophaeum taylorii. The sequence continues at coordinate 163,766 of JAQMWT010000393.1, forward strand.
CGATCATCTGCTGAGCTTCCTCTAAGCCACTCACACGGACGTCAGACATCGCGAACCGATCGTGCTCTCGCTCGAAGCCTAGCGCGCTCAGCAAGGCCTCGGCCTCGCGGCTTCCGAAGCGTTCTCGGTAAATCGCGCTCGTCGTTTTCAGCCGACGGAACTTTGGGTCGGCCGGGTGCAGCAGGATCTTCGACACAAGCTTCTCCACGTATCGCACTACCTCGTCCGAGGCCTTCCGCAATGCCTCCCGGAGTTCTTCCATCACCTCGAAGAATTCCGTCCGTCCTCCAGAGGATGATTGAAACCCTACACACAAAGGCAACAGAGGATCTTTTATTCTATGGGGATGGCGTTCGAAAGAAAGTCGTCAGCAGCAAGGTGCTGTATTAAGAGCTCGAATCCCTGAGCGAGCGCCTGAAGAAGCGTTAAGTAGAAGACTTTCGTGATTGAGGTGACGCACATCGCGCGCCTTTTTCGAGCCGGCTTGAAGATCGAGGCTATGTCTTTCCGTCGTCGCACTTGGACTTTGTTGTTGTTGTTGTTGTCGAATGAGCGAAAAGCAATGCGCAGTGGGCGCCTTGCTCGCTGCTCGACGAGACAAGGTCGAGGTCACCTTGCCGCGCTGGAGGCTAACGCCCTTGAGCGGAAAGCTCTTGGCGTCGTCGTCTTTGCCCGACGAGGACCACCAGAGCTCGTCGTCGCGGAGGTAGAAAATCCGGCGTTTCGGGTACCCCGAGCGGCCGTGCTTGACGAGCTCGAGGCCGTCCGCCAGCAGGCTCCGGATCTCTTCGAGTTTCGGCTTGGGATTCTTCTCATGTTTGGGCGGCGTCTCTGGCTCGGGCGGCGCCTTCTCCTCTGGCTTGCTCGGAGAAAGCGAGGCGACGATGGAGATCTGCGCCTCTCGGAGCTGCTCTCGCGTTCTACCGATCTCGGTTAGAACGCGTTCATCTTCTCGAGCTCGGAGTTTAGCCAGCTGGTCTTCTAAAACATAAACGCGCCCCCGGAATTCGTTCGCGGCGCGTTCGACGTCCGAACGTACCTTGCGCTCGTTCGCGACCTCCAGATGCGCTACCCGAGCTTGGTCGCGTAAAGACATTTCGCGGGCGTCTGCTTCAGCCTTGTCGCGCTCGCGTCGCTCCTCGAGCGCCGTGATCTCGCCGCGATATTTCAACACCGCGGCGTCGTACTGCGCGACGTGCTCGGCGACCCGCGACGTCGCGAGTCGCTCGGCGTCGCGCGCGGCGCTCGCCAGACGACGCAACTCCACGCACTCTGTTCGCGCGCGCGCCAAGGCCGCGTCCGTTTCTCTGTGCTTCTTCTGCTCGGCGTCGAGCGCCGCGCGCGCTTCCCCGAGCTCCTGGCGAAGATGCTGTGCGATGTTTTCGAGCTTCGTTACCTCCCCCCGTAGGCCTTTCGTCTCCTTCTCGACCTTCTTGTAGCGGCGCTCGAGCGCGGCGTGGGTTTGGATGCCCTTGCGCACCTTGGTCACCACGTCGTCGAAGAAGGCGCGCGCACGACGCCGCACGGCCTCGACGTCCGTTCGCCGCAATTCTTGCAGGCGCGCGATCTCCTCGCGCGCCAAACGCAACTCGTCGGCGACCTCTTCCTTGTCGTCCTTCGATGAGATGGACTGACAGCTCCGTGTCGATCCGCGCGCCGGCGACACCGAGTCCACTTGAGAGTCGAATGTCTCGACTTCCTCATCATTGGTGCTCGCTATTATCACTTCTCGCGTTGTCTTGCCGCGAGGCCCCTCTGCGCCCATCGGCCAGATCGCCCACTCCCGTGGCGACGTCGGCACGTCGGGGGCCTGGAGCCACTCCTCGCCGAAGACGTCGTCCATCGCCATGGGCTAACTAACATGAGTCTGGCGTCTTCTTAGAGACGTCGTCCATCGCCGCGTTGACGAAATAATATCTAACGTGGCCGGGCGTTACTACTACATGTCGATCCGTTGGTTTTTTTGGATCAACATGATGAGGGTTTTGAAGAAAAGTCGATAAGAGGGGGTCGAAGGGTTTGTGACGGACGACGCTAGTAATAAGAGAGGGGAGTGCGAAAGCGAGGCGGACGATGGGCGTTCAGTGGTTTGAGGGGCTGTGTGGAGACGTGAGTGGTGTCTAAAGGGAGGGAGGGGAGAAGGATCCCGTGGCCTCGAGGGTAATAAACTAAAGCACATTTTATCTCGAAGCACACCTTCCGAAATTGGTGGACCCGAGAGTGATCCGGCTTCATATCAGGGATGCTTGAGAGAAGAAGTCCTTTTAATTGACTCGGAAGCCGCCGGAGCCGGCTTTCCATCAGGACGGCGGTAAAAAGCAGCAGAGTGCGTGGTTTACGCTCTATGGCACCACCACCACCACCACCACCACCACCACCACCACCAGGCCGTTGGTGTTAGAAAAAGAAGGAAAATTGTCGGGGCGCGGGATGTGAAATAGAAGACGAGTCACGGCACGCTAGTTTGGGAAAAGAAGAGAAGAAGACAACCCGGTTTTTGGGCGGGCGAGCGAGCGAGCGAGCAAAAGCGGGGCGAGGAAGAGACGGGCTGGCGAGGAGGTGCAAGATAATGTACCGCGGATTATGAACGGCGAGGAGGGGTCGTAAACGTCTCAAGTAGGTAAAAATCGGTGCACTAGGGGAAAATTGGAAGAGGTGATTTGTGATCAGTCAGTAGGACATTGCACGGGCGGCGTAGACGTTGTTTAGGTGGACGAGCATCGTCGCGACTGGCGGGTAAGGCTTTGGCCAGCGAATGTGAGCGGCTTTGTGGTCGGCTAGATCGTCGCCAGAGGCGCTGCAGATGAGACCGCGGAAACCAGCGGCGACGAGCTGCGCCATGACGTCTCGTCCGCGGAGCAGGCCGCCGGCCGCGTCGAGATTTTCGTCGAGCGTGACGAGGACGTCGGTGCGATGCTTGAGGGTCGCGACGTGCGGCACGAAGGCCTCCGCCGTCGCGTGCTCGCAGATGGAGACTTGAACCCCCGCGCGCCGGCCGACGATCCGGAGCTTCTTGACGAGGCCGGCGCGGATAAGGGGCGAATCCTCGACGACGTGAACCTCGAGCGACGCCGGCAGCGCGCCGCGGGACGATATGGGCCGGTAGTACGCGAGGTCGCCCGGCATCGAGAAAGAAAACTCGGTGAACCCTTTCGTCGTCGTCGCCTTGGTATCTTCTTTCGTCGCGACGCGAGTCTTTTCGAGGCGAATTTCGCCGCCGATCGCGGCGAGAACGGCGAGGCACGCCGCGAGGCCCGTGCACTTGTCTGTTCCCTGGAAAAGGGCGTCCGTGTTTGAGATCCCTTCGCCGGTGTCGCGGACGAAGAAGGCGACTCGCCCGTCGTCGAGCGCGCTCTTCAGCCCGAAGACGACTTCGCCTTGGCGCGTATGGCGGCGAGCGTTCGAGAGCAGGTGGTTCGCGACGAGCCCAAAGACCCGCGTGTCGATGCTTAGAGTCGCGCCGTCGGGGCACTCGACGCGGAATGCGACACCCGGTGCCGCGAAAGCGGCTTCGGCACTCACGACGCGATTCATCTCTCGCGCGGCGTCGACCTCGCGCTTCTCCGACTCGTACGACCCCTCCCAGATCATGCTGAGCTGCAACCGCGTCGCCACAAGCTGGTCGGCCTCGCGTAGCAACCCGATGGACTCGGCGAGCTCACCCCTCATCTCGCGCATCTCGTTCCAAATCTCTTCTACGGGTCGCGACGACCCGAGCAGCTCGTGCATCTGCTCGAGTACGAGAGACGCCGCCGCCGTCTTGTTCCGCGACTCTCGAATGACGTTCGCCAGAATTTTCGCCTGATGCACAACCTTGGCCGCGGGGTTCTTTATCATCCTACCGCTTCCTTCGCCTCCACCTAAATTCGAGACTTCGTCTCTACCTAGGAGGTGTCCGATGGATAACGTTAGCAACTATTCATTTACGTGCGTACAAGAGCACCCACCACCACTACGGTATCCTGTCTGTCTATGGGCACCCACCAACATACACCGCGACTCGAGTAGTTTCGCAGAAATTTCTGTGACCGGCGGCTTTTTACCACTCTCTCCGACAAAAGCCGTTCTTCGCCAAAAAATAAGACACAAGGGTTTCGTCGTCAAAATAACGCAGGAAGAAAGAAGCGTGGTTAGTAGTGTGAGATGCGATAGCATGCGCAGTCGGGGCGCGGTCGCCCAGGCGGCGGCGGCGGCGGCGGCGGCGTCCGTGGCGCCGCCGCTGGTGCCACCGCGGGGTCGGCCATGGAGTCTCAAGGTTGCCGCGTGTGCATGCCTGTGGGTGTGCGGGGTGTTGTGCCTGTTGTTTACCACCGCATGGCTCCACTTGTCCATCAAAGACAACAATGACGAGGCACTAGACATCGTCGAGTGCGTCGTGCGCGTCAACACCTTCCGTCGCGACGACCTGCTCGCGCAGTTCGTTAACCATTACGCCAAGTGCCCGTGCGTCCACGAGATCGCTGTCGTGTGGTCGGACGTCGAACGACGACCGCCCGAATGGCTGAAAGAGATGCCAAAAGTGCGCGTCGAGCGGCACGCCCAAGACTCGCTCAACAACCGCTTTAACGCCCTCCAAGTCCCGACGCGTCCCGCTATCTTTTCGGTCGACGACGACATCTTCATCACGTGCGAGGGCCTTCTCGGCGCGCTCGAGGCCTGGCGCGCCGCGCCCTCGCAAATGGTTGGTCCTGCCCCACGACTCATCGCGCCCGACGACGACCACCGCGGCTTCCGATACCTCCGCTGGTGGCACGTCTGGTGGAACGGCCGATACTCCCTCGTTCTCACCAAGGTCGCCGTCTTCCACCGAGACTACCTCGCGATCTACGCCGACCGAGCAGATCCCGTCCTGCGCGAGGTGCGCGCGCACGTCGACGCCCACCGGAACTGCGAGGACATCGCCATGTCTTTCGTCGTCGCCAACCGCACGCGCGCCCCGCCGATTTGGGTGCGCCTCCATTACGATGACTACGGCCAGTCCTTCGCGTCTCACGCCGGCATCTCGGCCGCCAAGGACCACGTCGCCGTCCGTGAAGCCTGCATCCAACGTTTCGCCGAGCTTTTCGGCCGCTTTCCCCTCGTCACTGCTCACCACAAAACCATCGACGCTCGATCCTCGTGGATATGGTAGCGCATATCTCTCGAGTTCGTTTTTTGACGGATCGCACTTCGAACGGTAGCTCACTGCGCTCCACGGTAGGCCGTTGCGTATCGGCGCCACCGCATCACTACGTAGCTCATTTGCTTGTCGCTCGGGGTTGACCTCTTTCCGATCGTCGTTTACAGTACTGCGTCTACATCCAAGCGCGGTGGAGAAGTCTGGCCGGCGGCTATCGGCTGTCGCCCATTGCCAGCAAGCTTCCCTTGTCTGCTGGTGTTCAAGGGGGGACTCAAAGCGAGCGCCGATATTCCATCCCTGCGAAGAATATTACTTTTTGGACTTAGGGGGCCGACGCCAGAGATATGGCTATTCGGAGGAGTTCACTACGGCGCTATCTGCTTTTTCATGGAAGTCAGCCGCATCGATAAGTCGCGTTGGAGGCCCACTGCCCGTGTGTCGACTTTCGTGCATGACTCACCTTCACCCTCATCCACCTCCCTTGTCGCCTAAAAAAAATCATTCAACTCATTTCTTTCTCTCTCTCCCTCTCTCTCTCTCTCTCTTTCGGCGCACTACAAAAAAAATCCACCCACGGGTATGCTTTCAAAAGAAAGCAAGCAAGCAAGCTTAACTATTAATGGGTCCTGCGACGGACATTTCTTTGCCCCACTAGGATGTTTTCCAAGACGCAATCCGATTACCAAAGACGAGAAATTTAATACACTTCAATATTCACAACTATTTCAAAGCGCGCAAGCGTCACTATCGCTACTATCGAGCCGTGGCTAGCTTGGTTAACTAGGGAGATGAAGAGGCGGCGGACGTGTAGGACTTGACGAACCAGGCGAGCACACGACCAGAATCATCTCCTAGACATTTCTATAAAGGGACTCCATAGGTACACTCTCTGTCGTAAATATCTGCGAGTACGCAAGTTCATAAACCAAAAACTCGCTGTCTAAGAGCAACGCGTTACTCGACACTTTCAATTCGACATGCTGCGCATGAACCGCGACTTCATGTAATATACGCACCGAAATTGTATTCGAAGTCGCAAAGACCACCATAGTACATTTTTTGTATAGGACTCTTAGGAGTAACGATATTTACTTATTAATTATTTTCTTGTAATAATCCATGACTTATCGTGCCTGAACTATTCACAAACTCAAGCCTAATCTTATTGCGAGCTCGTTTGAACACGGCCCGTAACGGGCCCGCGGAGTACTTACTGCCCGTCGTAAAAAAGAAATCCTGCTCCATTTCAACGGATTCTTGTGGACATAAGTTATGCAAGCATCGCAGGATCACAGTGAGTTCCGCGCTTTGGACGGTTTCCGAGACACAGATCGTGCAGAGGCAGCGCGGGTGCACGCTGGGAGTGTTCCGTGCCTTTGACGGTTGCCGAGACTTTCTGACTTTTTGGAGGCAGTGCGGTTCGGGCATGATACATGGCTCAATGTCGCTTGAAAGAAAGAGTTCCGCAATTTCCGAGACAGTTCACTGCGAGGACCCAGCGCGGTTCGGGCACACGGTAGCTCGGGAGATCGTCGAGGAACTTCGAGTGGAAGAGGCGCGGTTTGGACACCCATTTGTAAGTTTGCGGACAGTTACTCATATGGAGCGAATTAGTAATGGTTTAGCAGTGACGCAACCCATATAGACGGCGCGACGTCGGACGCGGCCGGCTGTATTGCAAGCGGCATATTTTCCCGTTGTCTTTTCGGCTCGAGCTTGGGTATTCGGTGCACCGCGCCGGATGGCGGTCACAGCGGGGATGTTGGCCGTGACGTCCAGATGGATCAGGATCACGGGCCAGGTGTGGGTGGTGATGCAATGATGCAATCGCGAAATTGAACGAGGTGGAGTTTTGGCTCGTACTCAGCGATGGAGGGAGAAACGCCTCCCAAAGAGAATGAGGTGAAGAAGCAAGATCAGGTGACACCAGGTAAGTTTGATGAGCTCGATGCAGCGTGATGACTCGCCGTGTTTGTTGAGTTTGAGAGCGAAATGCTTTATGATACCTCTTGGTGTATTTGAGGTTTTTGTATTTGTCCATACATTATCTTGTGGGTTTGCCGCTGCGTTCGTGGGAGCGCCTTTTTTAATTTGTTGGAATAGTCTGGTGGGCTTGTTGCCACGGCTTTGTGGAGTCTTGGCAACATGGCTCTTCGTGAAAGATGCACCTTTTTTTGTTGTCATTTCTTGTCTTTCATTGCGATGTTTCTTCTAGCTTCCCATGAGTCTCCCTGCCACTACTTCCGCTCATTTCTAAATGAGAATTTCGACATTATATGACATTTCAAAATGCGCATTTAGGAGTGATTGGCGGTTATAGCATGCAAGCGGGGTCCAGACAAACAGACTGGATATGGTATCGTGATAGAGGAACCTAGGGCAGTTCGACGGGGATTTTGGAATGTTGGACGGAAAGGGGGGCACTATGGAGAGGGAGGAAAAGGGTCCTGCTTTGCGAGGGTCTATATCGGACCAACACGTTAGCGCAGGTGCCCAAATTAAAGATTTGAAGAAGGCGGAAAGGAAGACAGACGGAAGCCGCAAAGGCAGGGGGCGCAGACACGGAAATCAAGCCAGACGGGGCAAGGCTATCAGTGCAAGCGAGCACAAGCATACGGGGGCACGAGGCAGAAAAAAACACAATTCCAGCAATCACAGCAATGGAGTTGCAAGTCACAGGGGGGAATTGAAAACCGTGCTTCGCGCTAAGTCCAAGACTTGCTTAAAGGCAGACAAGGCCGATCCTCTATTCTGGCTTTTTAGGTGTGGAAGTTGTTTGCCATAAAGATCATAGTGGCGGAAAATCTAGCTAGGTGGCTATCGAGGCAGCTTTGAAGTCGACCTTAGACCTCAGTGCAAGGACATCCAGCAGGCCCCGTCACTCCTGCACGCCCGAGATTTTTCACTCGTAAGCTGGACACCAGCTAGCTTGTTATTAGATTTCCGCTGTTCCGTCTTTTTTAGTTCAGATCGCCCACGTCCCTATGAAGACGATCTAGCAGGAGAGCTACGCCGTAGTTCAAGACGGGGGGCACCTTAAGGTCGACTGCTAAGGGGGGGGGGGGGTGGTGCGGATGTGAGGGCGCAGGCGGAGGGTTTGATGTAGCCCGGTCCTGGTGGAACTTGGCAGTCGGCCATTAAAACCCATTGATGTCGTGACGTTCGATGTACAGCATCCCGGGATGCGCGCTAGCCTCTGATGCCCTCCGCCGTCTTCCCCACTCTGTCTTTTCGCACTTCCCTCCCACGTTTAGGAGTCGGCTGCGAGTTAGAACAACCATTGTGACGCATCCGACGTCGCCCGACCTGCTAGTTGATGAAGGACTTGATCTACGAGCGAGCCACACGGCCGAGCGTCTTCTCCAGATTCGACCGCGACTTGCACCAGCCGCGAGGCCGGACCAAACGACATGGCCGCCGATGCTGCGGGGGCGAACGCCCCGAAGCAGGAGGAGGTGCCGGCGCCGAAGGCGCAGGCGCAAAAACCGGAAAGGATCGAAAAAAAATCTCCAAACGCGTCGCGGTGAGGCCGCGCCGTCGAGCAGACACCAAATCGCGATCGCAGTGCAGAAATCCAGAAAATCGGTCCAAAGGGGCGTATCTTGCAAGTCCAATTGAATCTCTTACAAACTATTTCATGTCCACCGCAAATGATGCCCATCCGCGTTCCAAGAAATATTATTCTGGGATTTATTTACCACCGGATTGAACTTTTTCCGAGTGTAGTCCATGGTATGTGGAAACTTACTGAGCAACGTACTTAAGAATTACCGTCACGCAAGTCCCAGAATCTTGAATAGGTTTGTTTTTTGGCGGGCCCCGTGGTGGGCGGCAAAATCGTAGGCCGATGAGGATCGCAGTGCCGCTGTGGGAGGCGGCACTCACATCGGCGGTTGGCAGCGAGGTCGGGCATACATACGAGTGAGCTGAGCAACTAGTGGATCGTGGCCTTGAAATCATCAGTGGTGGATGATGCGCGTAGGCACCTCGTCGATGTGGTGCGGGGGTGAATGAATGAATGACTTAGGCCATGTCCACGCGCGGGACACGGACGACGTGTTCTTTTTGTTTTGTTTTGTGTATCCCCAGCGGGCATCGAGAGTGCTCAGGCTCCTTTGGAGGTGAAGCAACGCGGGCGTGTGTGCATACAGATGGCTGTTGCTCTTTGTCGTCGCCCAGCGTGAACTTTAGTTTGCTGGGGAAGGGAGGTCGGTTTGGAGACGCACTTGGACGGCCTTGACGCGGCCCTTGTACTCGGCTAGCTGGAATGTGACTTGCTGCCGGGCTTTGAGTTCGAAGTCGACGTCGGCGCGGTAGACGAAGATGTCGCCGACGCGCTTGGCGTGCTTCGCCGACCGCGCCGAGTCGGGTCGGGGCAAAATTGGGGGATCGGTACGAACAAAGGCGTAGTGCGACTGCACGTTGACGACGCGCCCGCAAAAACGCTCAGTCGACCGCGGAAGTTCCGGGCGCGTCCACGACGTCGTCGCGAGCGTCGGGTTGACGTAAATGGGCCAGCCATCGGGCGCGGCGAGCTCGAGCCAGCCGTCGGGCAGTCGGCTCGAGGCGCGCGCTCTCGTTCTAGGACTTGTTGTTGTCGTTGCCGGGACCAATCCTGCGGCGGGAAACTTGGCCCACCGCTGATCCTCGTTTTCCTTGTTAGAGGAGGGTGGCGACGACGACGCCGTCGACCACGTGTCTCCAAACGAGGTCTCTTCGTGTTCCACCAGCGTTGTCGTCGGGCTTCCTCCCGATGATGCCACCGCCGCTTCCTCAGCAGCGAAATACGCCAGGCTGCGTTCGTCGCAGAGGGCCTGCCAGGCTTCGGCGGCGCGGGCGCAGGCGCTGCAGGCCGCGACGCACGCCTCTACGGCAGCCACCAGCCCGCGTTCCACCGCCATCCAAGCCTCGCGGATGCAAGATTGCGACGAGGAGTTGCGACTCCCGAAGCTTTCTCTGCCGCCTGCTGCGATCGTTTGGCGCGCGCAGCCAGGCGCCTTAATTAATTATCAAGCATGTAATGAGCGAGTACAAGAGAATTCAATAAGTGTATAACCGTGGCAAGATCCGCGGCATCTTGATTTCAAAACCAAGCCTTTAAGGGATGTCGCTTTCCCACACAAAAACCGAGAATCAAAATCCTACACCACAAATCTTTAATAATAATTACGATCTTCTTCTTAGATTCTCGCTGCTGGACGGATTATGTATCCGTTGGAGGCGGGGCAACCACGGGAGGAGACTGACCGATGGGTGCGAACCACGTTGGCTCCCGTCGGCAGTGACGACGCGACGACCACCTCCACGGTTCTGCCGCTGGAGGAGGAGGAGGAGGAAAAGTACTCTTTAAACGTCCGGCGACGAAATCGTCTGCAAGAAAGACAGCTTGGCGACCGGGCTGGCCGCAGCCGCAGGCGACGGTGGCGGTTCGGAGGGAGTCGTCGAAGACGGTGGGCGCCTGGGGGCCGAGAGGACCGACGGAGCCACGTTCGAAGCCGAAGCGAGGCAGGAGCTCATCCTGCGCGGCGAGGCGGACGTCTGCACCGACGACAGCGGCTAGCTTGGCGATATCGAGACGCGCGTCGACGGGCAAGACTGCGAGGACGCGAAGCCAGGACCGGTCTTTTCCCACGAAAGCGAGCGTCTTGGCGGCAACAATAGTCGTCGTCGTCGTCGACGACGGGTCTACGATTTCGGGCACGCCGTCGACGATACACGGGTAGTCGAAGACGCGAATCGTCGACGCGATTGCCAGCAAGACGAAGGCGTCCAGCGCGGCGTAGTGGATCTGGCTCTCTGTGAGTGGTCGTCGTCCCCAGTCCGAGCACTGCTCGTCTTTCCGGAGCCGGGCGCCGAGCGTCTGCTGCGCGAGGACGGCCAGCGACGAGCGTCGCTTGAGGTCGACGACCTTCAAAGAGCCGTCGAGGTCGGCGAACTCGGGATACGAGGCGCGTAGCTTTCCAATGTCCGTATCAAGGCCAAAGCCGAACACCGTCGTCTTCGAGCGAAGGTACTCTGCGAGCGTCGCCTTGTCGTTCATCGCCGGGAGATCGAAGAGGAAGACCTCTTCGGACGTGGCCAGCTGCAGCAGCGACGCCGGCGCCGACGCGTCAAACGGCGGCCACTCGACGTCGATGGCAACGACACTATGATCCCGTAGGAGGAGGAGGCGCGTCGGAAAGGTCGATACCACATGGACGGGCACCGCCAGGCGCAGAAAGCCGTCCGCCGAGAGGTCGAGCGCGTCGGACCGAATTAAGACGCCCGGGACGTCGTCCTCGGGAGGCAGGCCGCGGAAGTAGGACTTTTCGAGCTTTTTGGCTTTGGTCGCGTGGCCGAGGGCGACGCACTCGTCCACGAGAGCGCGCGCGGCTTGGACGTCGTAGGACGCCAAGGAGGCGCCGCCGCCGTCGTCGTCGTCGGGGCACGCGACGAGCTTCTCGGCCACGTCGATCGCGCCCTCGCGAGCCAGACGACGCACGCAGCGCGCCAGCAATCGCGACGGCACCCGTGGTCGTTCTCCCGCCGTCGCGAGGAGGAGCTTCGCGGCGACGACGACGCGCTGCTTGTCGTCGCCCTCGAGCGCGCGTTCGAGGCGATCAATCGCCGAAAGCGCCGAGATCGCTCGCGGCGCGAATCGCCTCGCGCACTTGAGAGCAACGTCGAACGAGAGGCCGCCGCGCAAGCGGCCGTCGACCACGTCGTGGAAAAGCCGCTCCGCGAGCTCCTCCTTCTCCTCCTCCTCTTCTTCTTCTTCTTCTTCTGAAACCCCCGGTGGCTCGTCGACGGCGGCGACGAGAGCGTCGCCGAGCCTCGCGGCGACGGCCCGCGGGTAGCCGCCGTGTTCGAGGAGACATCGGACGCACCGGAGCGCGAGGTCGCAGCGACTTGCCGCATCCTCCTCGGTCGCGGCCAACAACGCCGCGGCGCGCTTGGCAAGCGCCTTGGCGTCTCGCACCTTGCGACCTTTTTTGTCGTGGTCGTGTCGTCGCCCGTCGAGGCGTCGCAGGAGGTCCTGGGGGCTCTCGGCAGCCTCCTCGACGTCGACCTCGACGGTGGACGACGGCGTCGCGATAGCACAACAACTACCGCTGGTGTTTTCCCCGCCGTCGTCCTCGTCGGTGTTGCGCCTGCTTGCGGTCGCGGCGGCGCCGCCGCCGCCGCGTTTTTTAGGTCGAAGCTTGAGCGAGTCCCAATCGCCCGGGAGCAGAAATCCGCGGCGAGTCTCGACGAGCGACGACCCGTCGTGCGGCTCGAGCGCGGCCAACATCACGGGGGTGTCGACCCCGAGGTCCACGACGGCCTCGAGGTCCGGCAGCACTTCCAAACAGCCGCCTGCTTCGGGGGGCGCCGAAACGATCCAACTTCCCTCTCCGTCGAGCTCGGCTCGACACGGCGCGAGCCAGTGCGGCTTGGGGAGGACGACCCAGCGCGTCGCGCGAGGACAGTCGTCGATCGAGCGCGCCCAGAAGCCGCGACCGTGGTCTTTCGCCAGGGCCTCCGGCGTCTCGACCGCGTCGCCTCGGTAAAAGAGATAGCCCCGGAGCGCGCACATCGCCGAGAGGCGACGGACTCGGTGTGGATCCTGGTCGCCTGCGAGCTCGCGCGACGCCCACCGCCTGACGCTCGTCTCGCGCGATAATGCCATCTTGCGGCCGCAGGTCTCGACGCGCGACGCGAGGTTTTCGTGGAGGAAGGGCCCGACATACCTCGCGAGCGGGTCGCCCGGCCCGCGGACGTGCACGAAGAACTTTATCGACGCTTCCCAGTGGCACAACGCGGGGCGCCCGGGGACCTCGGCGACGCCCGGGGGGTCGAGCCTCAGGGCGCGGCGAACCCCGAGGTCGGTCGGGGCGCAGAAAAACACGAATTTCAACGAGCCTACGACTTCGCCGTTCCGGACGAGCTGCTGGCTCGCGACGAGCTTGCGCGTCGCGAGCGCCGGGCACTCCTGGACGAAAAATTCGAGCAACGCCGACATGTAGAACCCGAGCCGCTGCGCGTTTCGTCGGCTGCGTAGAAACGCGACCAGCCCTTGGGAGTCGGCGTCGAGCCCGCGGAGCCACGCCATCGAGGCGCCAGCGAGCCGCAGCCCGACATCGTCCGGCATGGCGCTAATCTCCTCGCGCCGATGCTCGGCGCAGAGGAGGTTCGGGCTCGCGACGCTCCACACGAGGTCGCGGACGACCTTGCTCCTGAGCTCACGAAGAATATCATTCATTTACATTTTATTTTACAACCGATTCTCTCTCATTCATTGTAAAGTACGAAGTGAAAAAATAATAAATCACTTTTGCTTTAAGTGAAAAAAAAACCTCCCGCATGGATGATCGCACGCTGCTCGTGCGCATGCTCCGGGACGTGGATAGGGCGACGGAGCGCGTCATCGAGGAGGAGGTAATGATCGAGTTCGAAGATTGGTTGGTGAAGAAAGATGAGTAGGCGGCGACGAGAGCGGCCGAGGCCGCGGCGGAGGCCGCGGTAGCCAAATCCTGTCTGCTTCGGCGCCGGCTGCTCGAGTTGCGCGTCGCGTTAGCCATTCGCGACGCCGAGCGCTTGTGCGAAGAGAATCGGTTGGACCGGCGGGCGCGGGCGCTCGAGGCACAGCTCAATGCTCTGGGAGTTCGCGGCGACGCGGCCAAACTCGAACGCGAGCGATGGAAGCCCGTGCTCGATCGCGAAAACGAGGCCATAGAGATGCGGTGCGCCGAGGCCCGTGCTCGCGCCGAGGCCGAGGCACGCCGCGTTGCGTCACGGCGAGTCGATGAAGAGGGCGCACGGATGAAGCGCGAACTGCTAGAGGCTAAGCGAGCGCGCGACGACGCTCAGCTGTGGAGCGACGAGGCCGATCGCGCGCTCGAGGCGGCGAACGTCGATGTCGCCGCCAGCTTGCGTGCCGAGGACGAGGCTCTCACCCAACCGGTCTCTGAGGAGGAGGAGGAGGCTAGTACGCCTTCGGACGCGCGGCTCGGAGAAGAGTACGGGTGCATCGAACGGACGGTGTTCGCGTTGTTCGAGGCTTTGGGAACGTCGCCGCGGGAGAAATTCGAGTTTGCGTGGGCGGTCGAGGAGGCTTTGCCCGCAGACCCCCGTGTTCTCCACGAACTACTAAAGAAGAAAGCGTAGTACCCTCTTTTCTTTCGCGAGCTTGACGGCCTCGCAGGGCTCCCCCACCGTCAGTCAACGCGCGGAGGCAGGCCGCCGATAGACGGCGAGAACATCCAGCGCGGGTCGTGGGGGGGGACTATTATTATGGGTGGAGCCTTCTGGGAGTTGCCAACCATAGTTATAGTAGTAAGTAAAACGGGTTGTTCCGGTCCGACCAAGTACCTTTTCTGGTGCACACATTTTTTTTTGATTCCAAATAGAGAATCGCGCGACAAGCTGCAAGCCCGACGACGACGACGACGACGACGACGACGATATGAGCAACGAAAGAGCGTCATCCCGCTTGTAGTAGTCGTGCGAGGAGCATCCGGGGATACATATATGTGTGGAAATTGGGAAAATGTGGTACTCAACGACGAGCGGGGGCTGCGGATGCGGGCGCATATATGTATATCATATATATGTCTCCATCGTTGTGGGGCGCCATGACGGTTCTCTCGGCGGCTGTGTCTTCTGGCGATGGTGGTTTGAGTGGAAATCCTCTAACGTGATCGATCACCCCGGTCCGGTCCCTCCTCCGAGTGTACCGTGGCGGCATCCGAAGACCGGTACTACCTTCGTGAAGAACCGGAACCGAGGAGCGGAAGTATGCCTGAACACGCGCGGCGCTGACAATCGTCGAAGTGATGTCTGGTGAGAAGCGGCGTTTCGTGATCAAGCCGTTCCGGCCGCATAGCCAGATGGACGAGGAGCAGGCGAAAAAGATCTGGGGCTCGCTGCGCGAGGCGATCGCAGAGATCTATAACAAAAATGCGAGCGTCCTGTCGTTCGAGCAGCTGTACCGGAACGCGTACAACCTCGTGCTGCACAAGCACGGGGATTTGCTGTACGAGGGCGTGCGCGAGACGATTCGCGAGCGGCTGCAAACCGTGGCGTCGAGGATCACGCAAACGCCGAGCGACCAGCTCGTCGCGGAGGTGTGTCTCAAATGGGAGGAGCACAAAACAACAATGGAGATGATTAAGGACATATTGATGTACATGGACCGGACCTACGTGACCCAGCAGCGCAAGTTGCCCGTGTATGATTTGGGACTGGTGGAGTTCCGCGACGCGATTAGAGACGAGAGCAAATCGCGGCTTCAGACGCTGTTGTTGGAAGCGGTGGCCTCGGAAAGGACGGCGTCGAGGATCGTGGACCGCGCCTCGATGAAGACCGCGCTACATATGTTGGCGCAGCTGGGCGCGGTGGACTCGACGCCGATGTACGAGGACGACTTCGAGTCGCCCTTTTTGGACGAGTCGAGAGCGTTTTATCAGCGCGAGGCGCTCGAGAATCTCAAGCTGCCTTGCCCCGAATACGTGCGCAAGGTGGAAGCGCGGTTATGCGAGGAGCAGGAGCGCGAATATTTGCACCCCTCGTCGAGACCGAAAATTCTGCGATTGACCGAAAGGGAACTCGTCGAGGCGCACTCGAAACATCTCATCGACGGGTTTTGCGCGCTGTTGAAGGACAACGACGTCGCCGAGCTCCGACGAATGCGAAACTTGTTTTCGCGGTGCGCTTCGACGATGGAATCGTTGCGAGACGCGTTTTACGACCACGTGCGACGAGAGGGGGAGGAGCTGTTGAACCAGGAACACGAGCCGGTCAAGCCGCTGCTGGCGATGCGCGACAAGTACCACAACGTCGTCAACGACGCGTTCCAGGCCGAGACGGCGGCGCAAAAGAAGCTCAAGGACGCCTTCGAGGGATTTATTAATCGCGACTCGACGTGTGCGCAAGCCTTGGTCGTATTCATCGACGAGCTCATGCGGTCCGGGTTCAAGACGGTCGCCGAGGCCGACGTCGAGGCGCAGCTCGAGCGGATCATCGTCATCTTTCGTTACATCCAGGACAAGGACGTGTTCGAAAACGTCTACAAGCTCTACCTGTCGAAAAGACTGTTGTCGTCGAGATCCGTGTCGCACGAATATGAAAAGCAAATGCTGGCTAAATTCAAGTCGGAGTGCGGGTACCAGTTCACGACCAAGCTCGAGGGCATGTTCGCCGACGTTCGCTTTTCCAAAGACGTCATGGACAAGTACGCCCAGAAGGACCACCCCGAATTGGACGTGACCATGTTGACGCAGGGCTTTTGGCCGCTGTCCTTGACCTCCTCGAGATGCGTGTTGCCCGCGATCGTCGAGGACCAGTGCGTCGCGCCGTTCGAGGCGTTTTACTTGAGGTTGCACTCGGGCCGCAAGCTCGCGTGGCAGACTTCCTGCGGTACTGCAGAGGTCGCGCGGCTCGGTGCGAACTCCAAGCACGAGTTGACCGTGACAACCCACATGATGTGCGTCTTGATGTTGTTCAACGACCGCCGAACCCTGAGCCTCAAGGAGATGGCGGCGATGACAAAAATCCAGCCGACGAACGAGCTCAAACGCCACGTCGTGAGCCTCTGCACGCCCAAGCACCGCGTCCTTCTTAAAAAATCAAAAGGCAAGGGCGTCGCCGACGACGACGAGTTTCGGGTCAACCCCGACTTCACATCCAAACTCAAGCGCGTCAAAATCCCGCTCGTGGCAGCCAAGGAGAGCTCGTCGTCGTCCGCGCAAGCCGCGGCCTCGGCGTCCTCGCCCGGACGCGCCGGCTCGGGCATCGCCGAGATACCGCGTGCCGTCGAGGAAGATCGTCGCCACCTCGTCGAGGCAAATATCGTCCGCATCATGAAGGCCCGCAAGAAACTCCAGCACAACGACCTCATCGCCGAGGTCACGCGACAGCTTACGCACCGCTTTTTCCCGCAACCACAGTTCATCAAAAAGTGCATCGAGTCGCTCCTCGACCGAGAATACATCGAGCGCGACAACCACGACTCGCGAACCTACAACTATCTCGCCTAGGAACACTAGCCGCCGCCGCCGCCGCCGCCCTTCGGCCGCTTGTAGGTCCCACTCCCCTTCTTTCCTCCGAAAGAGCAAACAAACGAACGCAGCACGTCCGACGACTTAGTTACTTCTCCTCGCGGGTTTCTCTCATTTCGCATTTTTTAGCGAAGGGAGCGCGCGACGAGGAGGACGAGGACGGACGTCGACGAGGCCGCGTCCCTCGAGCACGCGCGCTCCTCGCAGCTTGAATGCTCGGCGGCATTCGTCCAACCCGGTCTTCCTCTTTCACCCCGCCCCGCCGAAGGAGAAAGATTAGAAAGAGGAGGTGGTCCTCTCCCTTTCGCCATCGCAGCCGTCAGCGTGCGCCAGCATCTCGGGAAATTGTTCTAATATATATATTCTCAAGTGACCACGAGGAGGGTTTAGGATTGGGTGGTTCCTGAGGTCGACTCGACGACGCTTGGGGGCGTCGCGCTCCGGAGCTGGTCGACTTGACGTCGTCGTGCACCTGTGAGCGTGGTAAATTTATGATGGAAGAGCGGCGGCTTGAGGAAGGAAGGAAGGAAGGGAGGAAGGAAGGGAGGAAGGAAGGAAGGCGCGGGCAAGGTGGGGTTTTTGTTTAAGCGTCGGCCGTGGTGGATCGGCGGGATGCTCTCGCAACCAAGGCCTCCTCGACAGACTTTCTTCGTTCTTCGGCAATCTTACGACGTTTGGTCGATAAGTATTTCCCGAGACCCTTGTCCTTATTCACGTCGACGTATGGTTCGTTTCCGTCGCCGTCACCACGAAGTGCGTAGTCGGCGTCGTGGGATTGTGGTCGCTCGGTGTTCGACCAGCGTCGTTGGACGCCCGTCGCGTTCGCGAGAGCATTCTGCGCCAGGATCCGAGACGCGAGCACGTCGCGTCGATGCATCACGTGGCACGACGTGCAGTAGGAAGTGCCGTGTGCCTTCCACGACCCGTGGACGTACTGCTTCACAACCCCCCCACAAAAACAGCAGGTCCAGTTGGACCGGTGTTCGCCGGTGTATGCCGACGAGACGTTGTCGCGCTGGGTGATCTCCTTGGCCACCTGCTTCTCGGGCGCGCTGTCAACGCTGACTTTGATTGCTTGCTTCGGCCCGAGAAACTTCGCGGCACGGTCGCCGTACCCGAGGCTTACCCGCATTCGCGGCGGCGCGACGCGGTTTGCCACGCCCGCCCGCCACGACTGCTTGCGCTGGATCAGCGCCATGCGCTGGCGCTTGGACCTGTTGCTGTTCTCGATGATGTTGCCTCGGTCGTGGTTTTTGAGGTACGTCTTGAGCGCGTCGAGCACATCCTCCTTTGTCTGGGGGTTGCGGCGCCGCTCGTCGTCGATGTCAATTTCCAACGGCGCTTGCATATCGTCTTTCCGAGCTTCTTGCTCCCTTGCCCAGCGGCTGTTGCGCCTCCTGACGTGATTCTCGATTCGGGCTTTGTTGCGCATGTCCCTCGCAGAAACCCGCAACGTCGTCCACAACGCGCTCTGGTCCCGCGGGTCGCGGAAGTGCGAGCGTATGCGTCGCGATCGACGTCCTTAGGCTCGGGCCTTTTCGTGCAGACGCGCACGTTTCGAGTTGAGCTCGCAATCGGCTCGCAGGCCAACACCCTCGGCCTTGCCACGATCGACCACGTGCATGCAGACGGGGTACTTGATCCCCGGATCAATCGCCCAGAAGATGTCGCAGTCGTCGAGGTTCAAGCCGCCATCGCCGTCCGCTTCCGCCGGTGGCTGTTCGGGCGGCCGGGGTCGCATGGGCGGCTGGATCAGTGGGCGTCCCAAATGGGGGCGTTGCGCTGACAGTCGCTCCGCGAGCAACTGGTGTTGCGCGAGTTGCTCGTGCATCGGCGTTCTCGCGCCCGCTCGAGGACTCTCGGACTCGCCGGCGTCGGCGTGTCTGTTTTTGGTTTTGCGCTACGTTTATAGCGATCTCGGCGTCGATGGGCGCAAAGTCCATCTTCGCTTCGGCAGCGCACATCCTGAGCTCGTCGAAGGTCGTCGGATTCTCGTTTAGAACAGACGTAACGGCTTCGACCGTGCCTTGGGATAAAGACGGGCGACAGCGTGAAGTACTCGCGCTGTTACCGTCGAACGCCGCATCGAGGGCCCTGCATGCCCCGACGTACGCACGTGGCGTCGGATATTTCGAATCCGCGTTGTCGACATCCGCCAGCACGTCGTACGCGAGGGCATGCATTGCGATGTTTCGCCGAGTGTGCGAGAGGTGGACCAACGAATTCAACCCGCGTCGCCAGATGCCGATCACGAGTGCGATTTGCCCAGGTTGTCCTCGAAGACGGGCCCGCTTTCGCGGTAAAACGATGAGAGGTAGTCAATGTGCGTGCGGGCCTCGTACGCCGAGTGCCATGCCGCGAAGCGCTTGCTCTGGGCATTTCCTGTGTCATACCACACTACACGACACGCGATGATGCGACTCTACCTTTTCGCTTTGGCCGGTCCTCCTCTCCTTCCGACACCGATGGACTCGAACCTGCCGTAAGGTTGCCCCCCTTGGTTCTCGGGCGCCCGCTCGCCATCGGTACTTCTTCTTCTCTCACCCTCCATTCATCAAGTCCTTTTCCTCCACCAATGCCCTTACCGCTCTGCTCACTGCTCGTGAGCGCGACTACCTGCACAGCACCAACCTTCGCCTCGTCGTCTACGATACCGGGGCCAACGTCAATCTCTTCAATTCTCCTGCTGGTTTCACTGACCTTGACAACACTCAACAGCACTCAATCACTTCTGCTATCGGCTCTGGCTCTGTTTCTGGTTCTAGTACTGCTCACTTAACGTTCCCTTCCATTGGTCCTCTCGACAATCGTGGTCTTCCTTCTCCTGCACCCACTCTTTCCGCCCCTCATGCTATCCATGTCGCGTTCCCGCATACCCTCATCTCTCCTGGCCTTGGTGACAAACGGATTCTTTCGGATCATGCCCTTGAGCAAGTTGGTTACGATTGTCATACGATTCAGGCTGTTGGCCCTACTCATCCGCAACGAATTTTACGTCACCGTCAAACGCATCACGTTATTCCCCTGCTTCGTCGCTGTGGTCTTCTTTTGATCGTCTGTTGGATCGGCAATACGACTGCTGCGCCCTATGCGAACTTCGTTTCACCTTTTGTGGCATTTTCTTCTTACCCTCGCGTACATGACCCTTGTGCGTTTCCCGTTGTGTCACAACGCACTCAACTTACTTTCGACCTTTGGCATGCTCGTCTTGGTCATTATAGTCCCTCTTATATCCGACGTCTGTCTTCTCTCGCTGTTGGCGCACCGTTTTTCCCCAGCTCCGCGTCGCTTTCTTTTTGTCCTGCTTGTGCTCTAGGTAAAATGCATGCTGCGCATGTTGGCCAACGTAAAGCACATGCCACCACTTCCACCTCGCTTCCTGCCTCCGAGCCTTTGTCTCGTCCACGTGCCGTTGCGACCTATCTTATTATCCACGCCGATCTCATGTTCACGGGCGTTCCTTCTTTCATTTATCAAGACCGAGCCATCCTTACGTTTGTCGATGATCATACGCGCCGCCGCACACAATACTTTGCTCCACGACACGACGCACTTACGAACGCTCGTCAACTCGAACTTTTTCTGTCTACCGTGGTTCGCCCATTTGGATATCGTATCGCCCTCATCTACACCGATCGTGACCGCTCTCTTATGGGCCAATTCGAAACCTTCTGTCTGGGCAACAACATCGCCCTCAAACGGGCTCCTGCTGCTCAGTCCAAAACTTCACAGGCGCACGCTTTTTCTGGTGTTGTGGAACGCTCTCATCGCGCAACTGCTGATATTACTCGCACTCTTTTGGTGCATGCGCAACGTCCACCCGATTTTTGGCGTTGGGCCATGGAAACGGCTGACTTCATCTCCGAGCGCATACCAAACGCCTCTAACCCTGGTTACATGACGCCATATGAAATGCTACATGAAACTCTCCCCCGTGTCGATTTTCTTCGTGTTTGGGGCTGTCATGCTACAATTCTTACTGGCGACAAATGGCCTACCAAAACTATAACAGGTATCTTCATTGGGTATCCCTCTGCCGGAACTGGTTATCGCATATTGCTTCAACGCTTCACTGGACCGGTCATCCGTACGTCTATTGACGTTGTTTTTGACGAAAATTTTGCTATGCGTAAGTCTCTGTCCTCCCAACCCCTTCCTCCTCCTCTTGTGGATTCTCGTTTTCCTGACTTATTTTATTATGACCCTCGTTTGTCTTCCGCTGTTGCTCCCTTGTCTCCTGTTTCTTGATGCTCAGGAGCCGGCCTTATCGGGACTGATCACCCCAGAAACATGACCACAACCGTCAACGGACAATACGAAACGTGCACCATTACGTCGAGCCACACGGGGCCGACCGCGCAAAGTCGACCAAAGCGCATTACAAACAAACACTCAACCAACGAACTTTCATTCTGGCGTTTGTCCACAACGCAGTGTCGATTCTGTTCCCTCCTGTCACAATGTCGATTCTGTTTGCTCTGTCGCTTCTGTTTCCTCCTGTCTCTTCGCATGTCTCTTATTCTAGCTTTCGTTTGTTAGTTCATTATGTCTTCCTTCCCCTTTGTCTAGCTAACACCCTTGTAGATCCCCGTGCACATGTTTATTACTCTGCTTCCGAAGAAACCTCTCAGTATTCATACATTGACGAGTCAACCGTTACTTCCACCCATTTACGTGAAGCTTTAGCTCAGACCAATCCTGAGCGTCCTGGCTGGTTGCAAGCCATCGCCAAAGAATATCATTCCCTCGGTCAGCTTGGTTGCTGGGATGTTGATCGCGTTCCTTCGACTTTTTCTGGCAACATCTGTACCCTCAAGTGGATCCTCCGCAAGAAGTATGACTCTGGCCGCTTCAAATCGTACAAGGCTCGCCTCGTTGTCCGCGGTTACACCCAGGTTCGCGGCATTGATTATCACGACACCTACTCGCCGGTTGCTAACATCGTCACGATACGCTTCTTTCTAACTTTTGTTGCTGTTCATGACTGGGATCTGCACAAGTTGGATGTCAGCTCCGCTTTTATCCAAGCTCCCATTGACGAAGACATCTATGTCTGGCCACCCGAAGGCTATGCTCCTCGCCAACCCACCGATGGTTCCAAAATCGTTTACAAGCTCCGTCGCTCTTGGTATGGTTGCAAACAAGCTTGTCGTAATTGGTGGCTTTATTTGGAACGCTTCCTTGTCAGTGATTGTGGCTTCGTCCGCGGATCTGGTGACACTTGCAATTACAAGCTCGTGCTTAATTCTACCGTCGTCCTACGTCTCGTTCTTGTCGTTGATGATCTTCTTGTGGCGCACCCTCGCCATTGCATTGGCCATTACCAAGCCTTCTTTTTCCGTTTCCGAACCTTCACTGACGTCAACGAGCTTGATCTCACCACTTACGTTGGTCTTCGCATTACGCGTGACCGCCCTCGACGCACGTTCACTCTTGACCAATCCCATGCTATCCGTGAAATCCTTACCGAACATCGCTTCATCAACAGTAAACCCGAACTGACTCCCGCTCCCAAAGGTCTTCATCTTTCTGCGGCTGATTGTCCTGCTCCTGGTTCTCCAGATCACATCTTCATGGGGCGCATCCCTTTTCGTCGTATTGTTGGTTGCGTTCTATTTATTTCCATTAAGACTCGCCCTGATATCACTTGGTCCGTCAATCAGTGTGCGCGTTTGGTCCGTCAATCAGTGTGCGCGTTTTTCACACAATCCTGGTAAACCCCACTGGCACGCTTTATCCCACACTCTGCGTTATCTCAACGGTTCTCAGGATCTTCCCCTTATTCTTGGTCGTGATTCTACCCTTCGTCTCTGTGGTTATTCCGACTCCAGCTGGGCCGACGACCCTGATGACCGCCACTCCACTACTGATTTTTGTTTTCTCCTTGCTGGCTCTATGATAGCCTACTGCTCCCGCTCGCAGTACCTCCTCGCCCGCTCTTCTTTTGAAGCTGAATTGCTCGCTCTTTACGCCGCTACTGCCGAGCTCTCTTGGCTTCTCAAACTTTTTGATGACTTTGATCTCCCTCGTCACACGGTCCCAATGTATGTCGATAATAGCACCACCGTCACCCAAGTCCGTCTCCAATCTCTCACGCGGCGCACCCGCCATATTGATATTCGCTTTTACAGCACCGCCGAATATCATCGCAACCACATCATTGATCTCCAACACATTACTCGCCTTGACAACCTTAGCGATATCTTCACCCGCAGTACGGAAGCTCCTTCCTTCCTCCGGCTTCGTGCTCGTTACCTCACCTCGTGACTTCGCCCTGATATCTCCTGTTTCTTTCTGCCACAATGCCTCTACTGACGTCTTTACATGTCGACTGCTAAGAGGGGGGTGTGTGTGGTGAGCATGAAGGATGTGGGTGGGTTTGTGAGGTATGAGGGATGTGCCTGACGGGCGGAGATAAGTACCCGGGACCTAGTCGGGGTCATCGCCGAGGCGTCTTCCTCAAAGCTTCTCCTCTGTGAGCGTCTCACTTACCCCTTTTTCCTTCTTCCTTTTTCTTTCTTTTCCAGCACCTGTGTGAGAACCTCACACTTACCCCTTTTTCCTTTTCTTTAATTTCCAGCACCTGTGTAAGGAAGCTATGACACTTACCCCTGCACCACGTATCCAGTATCCCTACGTCATTCCCTTATCGCTAGTCTAACGCCCCATTCCAGTTGTAACAATTTTATTGTACAACAAGTGCAGGCCAGTAAGTTCAACTAGTCCCAATCTCTAACCCCTGGTCAGTAAGTTCACCTCGTCCAAATCTCTAACCCCAGTAAGTTCGGCGTAAACCCGCTCGGGCTCTCACACCCACTCCTTCGAGCTCGTCGCTCTCACCTCCGCCAATCTAAGCTGCTTTGATACGCACACGCCGCTAACCTTTGAGTTTACTCTAAAACCCCCAGTAAGTTCACCTGGCCCCAGTAAGTTCACCTATAACTAACTAACTTCAGACCTCTCCCGAGCATGGGAGCCAGGCCGGACCGACAGGAGTCTTACTCCAGTAAGTTCACCTGGTCCAAACAAGCTCACCTGGTCCCAGTTATAGTTCACCTACAGTGCGCGTATAGACGCCGGGAGGGGGCTTATCGGTATTGCGCAGCACGTGTGGGGTAGGGTGGAGTCTTCGACTCAGAAGATCATATCCTCGGGGTTGCCGATCGACAGAGAGCCACGTAGAGCTGGACGTGGCAGAAGACGGGCTTGGGCAAGAGGACGCCGACCTCGCGGGGTGTCTGGCCCTGGCTCTTGTTGATCGTTTGGCGTCGGCGGGGCTTAAGAGATACAGGTTGGAGGAGCTCGGTGACAACGACACGATCGATCATGTATCTGGTACCGTTGGCCGTGCGACGGGTCGAGGTTGCGAAGACTTTAAGCTCGCGATCAAAGTCAGCATGCCGTTGGTTGTCAGGGAGTTGAAAACTCGACTGTAAAGAGCGAGGCGTCGTCTTCCGACCCAACCTAGTCGGCCGAAAAGAACTCCGACGCCTCGTCTCCGGGAAAAAAGGCCGCGGTCATGCGCGCGTTGTCAGCATCGACAACATCGTTTCGACGGGGCGTGAGAATGGCGCGCTGAAAGAGCCGCCGCGGGTCGTGGAAACAGTCTGCGAGGTCGCCGTAGACGGATTGGGAGGATCAATGTCTGGCTCGCGCGCCTACCTGATCCTTACCCTGAATCTTTTGACATCCATTAAAGACATCCTTCATGCTCCCCACACACACCCCCCTCTTAGCAGTCGACATTTAAAGGCAAAGAGACCCCCCCTCTTAGCAGTCGACATTTAAAGACAAAGAGACACCCACACACACACCCCTCTTAGCAGTCGACGTTTAAAGACAAAGAGACAGACTCTCACTGTCGATGACCCCGACTAGGTCCAGCGAACTTATCTCCGCCCGTCAGGCACATCCCTCCTACCCCACAAACCCACCCACATCCTTCGTGCCCCCCCCCACACACCCCTCTCTTAGCAGTCGACATTTAAAGACAAAGAGACAGACACACACGTACTTATCTCCGCCCGTCAGGCACATCCCTCCTCCCCCACAAACCCACCCACACCCTTCATGCCCCCCCCCCCCCCCCCCCTCTTAGCAGTCGACATTTACAGACACACAACCCCCTCTTAGGAGTCGACCTTTAAAGACAAACAGACAGACAAACAAACAAACATCCGTAAATATATTACACACACATTGTGGTGGTCCCTCGGCCTCTTGGTCATCATCATCATCATCATCTTCATCACCTTTTCATCGACGAGGGGGACGCGCAAGGAACAGCAACGATGAGCGCCACGGAGGCGCCCGTGGTCGTGACGCGGGAGTCGTCGTCGGCGACGCTAACGCCGCCGGGGAAGGACGGCACGAGCAGCAGCAGCAGCAGCAGCGCCCTAAAAAACCAGCAGCAGACCCTCGCAACGCAGCGGCGGCGAGTGCGCACGCCGCACTGCACGCCGTTCGCGCAGCAGCTGACGCGGTGCCGGCAGTGCAAGCGGTCCAAGCAGGGCGCCGTGTTTTGCCGGGTGGTGCGGTCGCACCGCGAGGACGGGTGGGTGCCTCCCGAGGGGTTCGAGGAGTGGCTCGCCGAGTGGAACGCCGAGACGAGCGCCGACGAGCGTCACCAGCTGCGGCGGCGCGCGGGGACGACGAAACGACGGTGCGCAGCTGACCTGTGGCCGCCGGCACGGCGGCGACGCGTCGTCGAGGACGAGGATCGCGGACGGTGGGTGTGGAAGGCGGGCGTCGTCGAGGAGGGCGCACTCGAAGCGTACCTGCGCGAGGTCCACGCCCCCGAAGACGTGGCGCTCCGCGCGCTTCTGGTCGCCGACTACGACATGTCCGCCGCCAAGGCGGCTCTCGGGCACACGCCGCGGCCGTTGGTGCCGGCGGCGATGCCCGCCGAGGCGGACGCGGTGCTGGCCGTCGCGAGTTGGATCGCCGGGCGAGGCGCCCCGGCGACGGCGCCCGCGGGCGTCGCCGAGAACAAGCGACGGCTGCGATGGAGCGCCGAGGACGTGTTTCGGTTCGGCGAGGCGATGCTCGAGTGCGATCGCGATTGCCGCGCGGCGTGGAAGAAGCTGCGGCGGCGCGATTCGTTCGCGTCGGCGACGACGGGCGACGTCTTGGACTTGTACTACGGCGTCTTCAAGCAGTCGGGGCACTATGCCGACTGGAAGGAGCGCCTCGCGTGGCGCCGTCGGGGGCCCTCCTCCTCCGGCACGCCGCCGCCGCCACAATCGCAGGGCCGAGAGCTCCAACGCACCGCGACCCACTCGTCGTCGTCGGACGAGCCCGCGCTCGTGTCGTCGTCCGACTCGTCGACGTCGGACGAAAAGCTCGTCTTCGAGTGTCCGTGCGGGTGCGGCGCCGTCGTGGACAATCGCGGGAGGCCAAGCTCGCATCGGCGCAAGTGGGCCACGCGGAGCTGTCGCGACCGCGCCGCCCGGTCGTCCCAGCGCCACACGGAGGACGAAGCATCGGAGGAAGACGTCGCCGACGTGACCCCGTGCCTCTGCGGGTGCGGCGAGACGGTCGACAACCGTGGGCGCCCGTCGAGCCACCGCAAGAAGTGGGCCTCGGCCGCGTGCCGCCAGCGCGCGCACTCGGAGCGCGCCAAGGAGTTGCGCCGCACGAACCGAGCCGCGGGCCATCATCGCGCGCGCGCCGCGGGCGCCGACGGTCGCCACGCGCTCGTGCACGCTGGTATCATGATCGCGATCACCGCGTCGTCGAAGCCCGACGACGGCGCCGCGCGTTTCGGACGCGTGGCCGGCCGCTGCGACGACGGCTGGCTCGTCGAGGTGGCCGACGGCACCGACGCCGTCGCGTCGGCCGTCGAGATCGCCCGGCTCGGCCTCCGGGACGCCAAGCCCGCGGCGCCGCAGACCGAACAGTACCGCGGCGTCACGCGCAAGGCCTACGGCGACTGCGCGCGCTACAACGCATCGTTCTCGCTCCTCGGCGACCGCTTCAGCCTCGGCGGCTACGAGACAGCCTACCAGGCCGCGCGCGCCTGGGACGTCGTCGCTTGGGCGGCCGGCCGCGACGACCTCAACGTCCTGACCTTCGCCCACCCAAAGCCGCGGCCCACGCGCGAGGACCTCCAGCTCCTCGCGCACGCCTTGCGCGAACACATGCGCCTCCGCTCGGCACCGCTCTCCTCTCTCAAGCACCAGACAATCGACCTAGACGCCGTTACGGCAGACGGCGAAGTGCTGTGCCTCGTCGATTCGCGGACCACCGAAAAAACGACGACCGCGACGACAAAGCGCAGCTTCGACGACGAGGGCGACGACGAAGACGAGTGCGACGACAACCACCAACACCACCACCAACGGCAGAGACAGATGCCGCCGAGGCGCGTCGAGCTCCTGGCCGCCGAACGCTTCGCGCCCCTCGTCGGCGCGACGCTCGTCGTCCGCGGCGCCGTCTACGTCATCACGGCGCGCCTCTCGCGCCGGTGGCTCCTCCAGCGTCTCGACGGCGCCGAGCCATCCCTCCTGGAGATGACCGGCGCCGACGTCGAGCGAAACGGGCACGCGTCCTTTCCGCTCCTCTCCCGAGGCATCGTCGGCTCTGCCGACTCCGACGCTCTCGACGCGGCGATCAAGTTCCTCGACGCCCAGTTCGTTGGGAAACGCGTCGCGCGAGGCCTCGTCGTGACCGATGTCGAGTTTGACGCTTCGCGAAACCTCCTCGTCGCGCGCGCACAGAGCCCCGACGGCAACGCCCCTCATCACCTCGACATTTTCGAGTGCCGCCGCGACCTCGCGAGAGACGATCGCTCGCTTCTCGCCAACCAAAGACAAGTCCCCATCTTGCCGGCCTTGCTCGCGTCCTGAGTTATATATCGCGAGTCGTATGCGCCCTTGTCTTGTTGTTTATGTCCTCTGGCGCCGAGCGCGCGCGGTCTCCCTTGATCCATCAACTCTCCTCCGCCCGCGCCGCGCTACTAGCACAGCTTCTTCTCGTCACCCCTTCGACGACAACCAACCAACCAACCAACCAACCAACAAGAAGCTCTCTTTTTCTTCTTCTTCGAGGTGGTGCCGCTGCTCTTCTCTGCGCGTGCGAGATTCCCGATTTACGACCCACCCCGCAGACAGAGCATTTTTTTCTTCTCCATTTTTCATCGGGGAGGGAGCCACCATTATTTTTTCGCGAAAAAAACCTTGCTGCGAAGAACGACGGCGCCTTTCGCACCGAAACCACACGCGATAACGTTCAGCAGCAACAGACGACGACGACTAGCGTGCTACCTTCCTCCACTCGGAGGAGGAGGAGGAGGGGTGGAGCGCACGCGCGAACCAACCGACGGGACAGACCAGACGAACGAGCGCGCGCCCTGACAAAAAACAATCCGGTGCACCACCAGAGAAACAACGTCCTCGGTCGGCGTCTATGTAGTAAAATAACAAACATGCCGAGCACGCAGAAAGGAGAGTCTGTTAGCATAGTTAAGCGAGTCGTCGTCCCTCCCTCCGCAACGTGAGTTTTCATCCGTCGACTCGGCGGTCGCGCCCCTCCGCAAGACGCGACAACACAAAACCATCATCGTCCGACAACACGAAATCATCATCATCGTCCGCAAGTAAAGAGTGGTAGTGGTCTTCCTCGTCACGCACAGGGTCGATGCGACCAAAACGAAGGAATCGCGTCAACGTCGGCGCGGGTCGACGAAAACCACCGCCGCGAAAAACCTCCTCTCTCAATTTCTCTCTTGCAGAGTAGGCGTCGACAATGACCGATGCCGTCTTTCCGCAAATCGCGCCGGCAACTGGAAGGTCCTTGGTGACCTCGAAGCTCAACTTGACGACGAATTGGGACGCAGACGCGGCCGCGAGGACGTCGCGCGGGACGTCGCTTTCAAAAGCCATGCCATCGAGGTTGCAGGCTCGAAGCGCCTCGAGCGTCGTCGAAACGGAGCCGCGGAAGCGGACGCGATCGGGATGCGTTCTAATCGCGGCGCACTCGCGAACGTACTGCGTGGTGATACCGTCCGGCCCTTGGACCGCGAGCGTCCAGCGATAGCTCGGGTCGAGACTCGCCGCGACGTGGTGGCAACTGAAGCGATACTCGCTGTCGCGGAGCGCGTACGTCAACACGAACTCCTCGTTGCCGAACTCGGCAAAGAAGAAGACGCGGAAATACCGTCCCGCCGATTCGCGATAGCAGTGGTAGATGTCCAGCGCGCTGCTCGAAGCGACCGGCGAGCGAGCCTCGTGCTCGGACGCGCAGTGCCCGCGCCAGTCGGCGAGCGGTCCCTGCCACGAGCACTCGGGGCACGAGAACGGCCGCCACCGACACATGTCGTAGTGGGCGGCCAACGCTTTGTGCTTGACCTGCTCGTGACATTCCGAGAACCGGCACTCGAACTCGACGTCGGCCGCAATCTGCTCGAGTGGCAGGTTTCGCGACGGGTTCGCGAGCCCGGCGCGACACGTCGGGCAGATCGTCAGCCGATCCAGACACTGTTCGCACACAGGATGCCCGTTCTCGCACTGGAAGATCTTGGGCGCCATCGGGTATAGGCACACGGGGCACGTCGCGAAATCCCGTATCCGCCCCTTCAAGTCTGCGGCCTCATCTCCGACCGCGGCGGGCCGCGCTCGTTTCGTCGACCCACCCATCCAGACTAGATTACTCTCTTCTCTTCTTTAAATTTTCTTTGATTCTCTAGGGGACTCCCTCCTCCGCGCAGGCGCCGCCGCCGCGATCTTCTTCTTATTCTGTGTCTTTTTGTTTGGCTCTTCGGCGTCTTCCAGGAGATGACGTCATTTCTTCAAACGGTCAAATCCTTCTAGCGGCGGGGAGCGTGCAGTAATAATACCACCCCCGCGCGAACCACATACCGATGAGCGGCGATAGCGCTTTGGCTGCGGGGGCTTCGACGGGCTCACTGGATTTGGACGGAGAGGACTGCGGATTTTGCTTATTTATGCGCGCTGGTGCGATTCTATCGTCGCGGCCCGAGTCGCTCTTGATTGTGCACGCAGGTCCTTGCGGCGCGGATTTTCGCAGTTGGGAGGCGTGCGTCAAGGCATACCAAAATGAGGACTTTGCTCGGAAGTGTATGGGCGCGACGTCCAAGCTGACGAAATGCATGCAACAGAATAAGGACTATTACGACCTGCCCGGCCTCAACACCGACACCGCAAATCCGACCGAAAAACAACACGAATCTGGACGACGACGATAAAAATGGGAGCTCACTTCTTCTTTCTTTGCTTCTTCCTCCCTTTCTTCGACGGGGTTTTGCAGGGTCTGTCCTTTGGGGGGCTTGTAGCATTTTGGGCGCATTGTATACACTCAAGAGCGCTTCGCAGGAGCGCCTCGGGCAGTTGATATTAGCTCTAGTTCGCCGACGATTCCTCGTTTCCGACGTGGCCCACTGACGGCGGGAGCGGGGCTCTTTTCATTCGAGCTGCCTCCCAGGAAGGATTCTATGGGTGCGGCAAGGAAGGTGGGGTCAGAGCCCTCGGCGCCGACACTCACACAGAACCCAACCTTCACGCCGACGTGTTTAGCGGGACAACAACAAGCAGGGCAACAGCGCGCTTCAACTCTTTTGAGGAGCGGAGCGCTGTGTGCAGCCCAACCCTTACGGAGGGAAGGTAGAGCTATACTGTTCTTCGCTGCATTGTAGTAACACATGATTAAGGATATTCGTAGTATCCACTTGAATACGGCGTGTCGCAGACGTCCTAAGGCGCGGACGCACGACCCCTCCCCGAGTGGCGGCGAGGGCGCCTTGAAGGAAAGAAGACTGGTGTGCGTGGTGAAGAAGGGATCGAAGAAGAGAAGGCCGCGCCTTCCTTCCTTCCTTCCTTCCTTCCTCCCTTCCTTCCTCCCTCCCTTCCTCCCTCCCTCCCTCCCTCCCTCCCTCCCGTCCTTCCTTCCTCCCTTCCTTCCTAAAAAGATAGATCGATCGAGAGCCGGGAAGAAGATGCGTGGAATGTCGGCGGGGGGCGCCGTGATGTGGTGGTACGAACAGAACACATGGTGGCGCACGAAGACGAGAGAGGCCGAGGGCGATTTTAAAGGGGAGAACGCGGCGGCGGACGGGAGAATAATCGAGCGCGAGGCCGGCGTGCGTCTGTTACACCCACTCCAATAATTAGGCGCGGGCGGCCCCCTGCTTGGTGAACAAGCCGAAGAACCAAGAAGTTGAGGCGCCGAGATCGGCGCGAGCTCTGTCCCTGAGCACCCGACCGGCGCGCTCTTCGACGAAACTGACAAAGTTCGCGACGGCGTTTAAGCAGAGATCGTCGGGCATGTCGTGATGGCCGGCGCCTTCGATCCAGAGGGGCGGGTGCTTGTCGCGTATTTGCGGAAAGAGCATCTGGGCGTGATCGAACGGAACCATGGTATCGTTCTTGCCGTGTATGACGAGCGTCCGGCAACGGACTTTATCGATTTTTTCGTAATTCCGGAAGAGGTCGAAGGAGGCGAGGACCTTGCAGAGCGAGGGCGGGAGGACGACGAGGCCAGCTGAGGCGATAGGACTCTGCAGAATCATGCCGCCGAGGTTTGGCGTTCGCGAGGCGAGGTCGACCGTCGGTCCGCTTCCGATCGAGCGGCCGTAGGCGATAATTCGTTGCGCGGGGACGTGGCACTCGTCGACGAGGTAAGCGAGCGCGGCGTCGATGCAGTTGATGCACCCCTCCTCGCTCGGCTCGCCCGAGCTGATCGAGTACCCGCTGTATTCGTACGCGAGGACGTCGGCGCCGCAGAATCGTGACAAAACGTCGAGAAACGGCAGCGAGAGACCCAGGTCCTCGGCGTTGGCGTGCGAATACAAAATCGTGACCGGCCGCGATCCGAGCCGTCGTTTGTTCCGGATGTGGACGGCAGCAGTCGTTTCGTTGTTCTTCGTGTGCAAGATGATAAGGTCCGACCGTCGTCGCAATATGGCCGCCGACCACGTCCGCGGCGGCACCGGGAAAGCGATGGCGTTCACCGCGCTCATCATCGTCCTCCAGACTGCGCGTCCTCGTGCCGCAGCTGCTGCGATGCTTGGGGGAGTTTTTGACACCCTCGTTTCGTAAAATACCCTAGCTTCAAAAAAAGCCCCTTCGTATACCCCCGTCGTCCTAACTACTAATCGACAGATGTTTGTCTGTCTTTAAATGTCGACTGCAAAGAGGGGGGGGTGTGTGTGGGGAGCATGAAGGATGTGGGTGGGTTTGTGGGGTATGAGGGATGTGCCTGACGGGCGGAGATAAGTACGCGGGACCTAGTCGGGGTCATCGCCGAGGCGTGGGGCAGGCGAAGAGAGGACGGGCCCCGCCCGTAGGTCGTACGCATGCTGCCGCCGGACGTATGTGCGACGAAGGGCGACGTCCTGCTGGGATCGGGCGGCCTGGGTGGGGTTCCCCGAGGCGGCGACATGGGTGAGGGCGGTGAGGGCACAGCGAGCCCGGCCTAATGCGTTGGCGATCCCCCACTCACGGTAGATGCGGCGAGTTTGGGCCGCCTTTGCCTCTGTGAAGTTGTCGCAGCCGCTTGTCACCCAGGTTCGCTAAGCGATGCGCTCTGCGCATGTTTGGGCGAGAGCGTGGCACGCCGCGCTGGCCTCACCGAAGGCACCAAAGACGAGGCCGGCGACGGTGCCGTAGCTACGTAGCCGCTGTTCGACAGGACCCAAGAAGCCAGGCGGTGGTGCCGTACCCGGCTGGGGGATGATGGCGTCGATGCCGCGGGCGTGAGCGAGGTATTCGGAGTGGACTTGCGCTGCGCGCCGATCGACAGGCGACGGGTGGGAGGGATGGAGGGCGTGGGCGGTGTACAACGAACCCCAAGCGAGGGTTTTGATGTCGTAGAGTTGCTCCTTGTTGTCGAGCGTGGTGAGGATGTCTGGGACGACTTGGCGTCGGGCGAGATTGCCTCGGTACCGGCCGTAGAGGCGCGTGCGAATGGTAGGGGCGACGACGTCAGCAAAGATGCCGACCCCCGATTTAGGGTAAGGATCAGGTAGGCCCGCGAGGCAGGCATTGATCCTCCAAGCCGTCTACAGCGACCTCGCAGACTATTTCCACGACCCGCGGCGGCTCTTTCAGCGCGCCATTCTCACGCCCCGTCGAAACGATGTTGTCGATGCTGACAACGCGCGCGTGACCGCGGCCTTTTTTTCCCGGAGACGAGGCGTCGGAGTTCTTTTCGGCCGACTAGGTTGGGTCGGAATACGACGCCTCGCTCTTTACAGTCGAGTTTTTAACTCCCTGACAGCCAACGGCATGCTGACTTTGATCGCGAGCTTAAAGTCTTCGCAACCTCGACCCGTCGCACGGCCACTGCAACGGTACCAGATACCGATAAGCCCCCTCCCGGCGTCTACACGCGCACTGTAGGTGAGCTTACTGGGCCAGGTGAACTTACTGGGTTTGAGATTGGGACTAGGTGAACTGAGTGACCAGGTGAACTTACTGGGACCAGGTGAACTTACTGAGGGTCTTCGAGTAAACTCAAAGGTTGGCGGCGTGTGCGGATCAAAGCAGCTTAGATTGGCGGAGGCGAGAGCGACGAGCTCGAAGGAGTGGGTGTGAGCTAGGTGAACTTACTGACCAGGTTAACTTATATGAAACTTACTGGGACCAGGTGAACTTACTGGGGTTAGAGATTTGGACTAGGTGAACTTACTGACCAGGTGAACTTATATGAAACTTATTGGGATTAGGTGAACTTGCTGGGGTTAGAGATTGGGACTAGGTGAACTTACTGGCCTTCACTTGTATTTATTTATGAGTTTAGACCACCACCACCTCAGTTCTGAAAAGAAAACCCTAGCCAGGGCTATGATCTTTTTCGTTCACGGAAGCCACCACGATGCGGGATACTGGACCGGCATGCAGGCCGAGTTTTCTCGAAGGGGCTTCGAGAGTCGCGCGCTCGACCTTGGGTCCTCGCGCTGGGCGACGGTGGCGTCGCTAGTGCGACGTTTGCGCGACGAGATCCACGATGAATCTGATGGTGGTGCAGATGCTGTCTACGTCGGTCATTCGCAGGGCGCGCTCGTGGTGCAGTCGCACCTCGCCACGGGGGGCCGCGCCCGCGCCGCCATCTTGATGGCGCCCGTGCCGCTTGATACCTTGTTGTGGTTGAGACACTCGCGGTCACTCGCGACCTCGGTGCCACCAGCGAACTTGGTCGCGTCCGCGCTCACGCTCAACTCGAAATACGTCGTCGCGCCAGATGTGGAAACGATGCGGGCAAATTTCTTTTTGCCCACGACCAAAAGTACTACGCGGTCAGAGTTCGGGAACTCGTTGGAAGAGTACTTTCTCCACGAGATCACGCCCGAAGACACGGTTGTTGGCTCGCTCTTTTCCCGAGGGAACGCCCGAGACATTTCCGTCCCGACGCTCCTCGTCGCAGCAGAACAGGACAAGTTGGTGGGAGTTGACACCGTTGTCGCGCTGGGACGCCTCATCCCAAACGCGGCCGAAGTTTGCGTAGTCTCCGAGCAGGCCCACGCCTTCTCCGACCCGGGCTGGGAGGATTCGGTCTGTGGTCCAATGGAGACCTTCCTCCGATCCACCGCGGGCGTGCCTTGACGGTCGTTGTTTTATTGCTAGATTCGTGTTATAATCCAATCCTCCGATCGTGGGACCAACTACTCGCGAGAAAGTGCCCGAGAATGGTTGCACGTCGACAAGATGACGCCGCCGGTCAAGAATCAAAAGAAATGAGTTTTTAGTGGTGTCCTCCTCCGTGGTGAGCATCGTATTCCTTGAGCGCGGCATCGATCTTGGCTTTCTTGTGAGCAACGTGGTACCCTGCGACGCGTCGTCGCTCGACGCACAAACCCGAGAGCACGCACTGCCGACGGCGAAGTACTCGATGAAGTAGCCCGTAAAGCCGATGGTAACCATCATGCTCACGATCGGCTGGGCCATCCTGGGAGTCTTCTTTTTAAGGTGGAACACACGAAACGCCAAAAATACGCACTTCCCGGGACGGATGTAGGTCTCGATGTACCACTTGGAAAAACCCGCGTAGGCCTCGCGGTAGGTCGCGGGCGACACCGCGACCTTCAACGCTGCGCGACAAAACAAAATCACGACGTATCATGGGATGATGTACCACCTGCTTGGACGGCTGCTACGGACATAATGCGATGATACACCAAGTCAACACGTCGTTTTGTCGTCAAGCAACACTGACACTGCAGGGGGCGGGGTCCGGTCCGTTCCGTCCGTTGAAGGCGGATCTATCTCTTCCCCCATTTTCCGGGGCAGAACGGCAAAATCCGCTGCGACGACTATGGGCCAGTAGTATGGCGTCGTCGTCGTCGTGTGGCGGCTGCTACTACCGATGAAGAGGCGTTACCTATTAAGGGGGAAGTCATTTTGCGGGCGGCGCGGTCTACAGATGTCGAAGGAAGAGGAGGAGATATACGAATGGACCCACTGGTGCCCCTCGGGGGGGTGACAAAACAGACGTCCTCGTACCCAAAGTGCGCACAGGTGGAGACGGTGGCGCCACTTTGAAACAAGGCAAGAACAGAGAAACACAAAAGAAACAGCGAGGAAGGAAAGAAGCCCAGCGGGTTGATTTGAGAGAGAGAAGGCGCTGCCGTGGGGGGTAGCCGGGAAGTCGCGGACGAGACGCGGCACCATACCTAGTGCTCGGAAGCGTGCGACGAGAAACCGCGTGTAGCTGCTAGTCACACGGGTGTGGAGCGTCATGTCGTTCGTGCGAGATCGACAAACGACAAGGCGCAACCCTAGAGTGTTTGTGTACTTTTGATTTGTAGGACAAAAATGGTGGCGCTCGCGCGCGGGGAAAGAAAGAAAGAAAGAGACGCGCGCGCGTCTTAATCGCGTCGAAGGTACAACCGCCGAAAAAGAACTTTAGCGCGACGCGCCCTTTTCGTCTTTGATTTTCTGCACGAGGACTTTGAAGGCAGCGCTGAGCTTCTTTGCTTCGAGCTCGGTCGGCAATTCAATATCTGCTCGGGGAAAGCGACGTCTTCGACAAAAAAAGACGCTCTCGTACGTACCGAGTGTTCTTCCGCGCAGGATGAGCGAGAAGGCGCGCTTGGCGACAGCGAGGCCATCGCACGTTTTTCGAAGGGTCTCGGTGCCCGCCATGCCCTTGGGCCGTTCTGCATCGCCGACTGTATTAGGGTCGAGCTCGGTCGCGTTGCGGACCTCGAGGACCTCCGCGAGGTCGATCATCGTGTCGGGATTCTGATTCTTTTTCCACCCTATCTTCTTGCCCGAGGCGTCGAGCAGGAGGGTCCGTTTGCGGATGCGACCATCGCGGCAGTGCTTCTTGATCGGGATGCCCGCCTTGAGATCCTGCTTGAACTGCGCGAGCTCGACGACGATGTCGCGCGGTTTGTCCTTGGGGAGCGGCTTGCTCGGCACCTTATCGGCGACCTCGGCCGGTTTGGCCGGCTTGGGTGGCAACTCCGTCGTAGGCACGCCATCCGCAGGCTTTTTCCCGACTTGCTTGATATCGACCCCGGGCTCGGTCTCGAGGAAGGTCTCGACGGGCGCGGGCGCGACCTTGGTGTCGGCCGCGGCGGCCACCGCGCCAGCCGGCTCAGAAGCAACCGGCGCCGCTTCCTTTGCGTCGGTCTCGGGCGGCACGGATTGGAAGTCGGCCGGACCTAAGCCTGGGTGCACAATTACGACGACGACGACGTAGAACCGCTCAACACACCTGCGGCAGTTTTAACCAGTGGCTTGTCGACGTCCACGATTTCGCCATTTTCATCCACGACGGCGATGGACGCCGCCTCGGGCAGTTGCGTGTCCTCGTCGCCGGCGGCGAGGCAAGTGCACTGGTAAAACCACGAACTAGTGTCGAACATCTCCTTTTCACGGATGATGGATGATGTCCCGTAGCGTCTCGTTCCCGTGACGAGTGCGCTCTGCTCGCCCAGGTACCAATTCAAATGTGTTACCAGTAGGCAAGACCAATCTCTATATTATCTGCAACCTAAATTTTTCCAACGGTAAGCGATAAGATGTCGGTCCTTTTTTCATTTCTGGAACAACAAAACACGTCGTGCCAGAGTTGATCGGCGGCGGCCCTTCTTGTAATAATAATAACCGAGGCGAATCTTGGGAAGAAGAGTTAAAAAAAAACAAGCTGAGACACGGCGATATAATACTCTGCGCATATCGTCGTGCGATCCGATCCGCGCGCGCTCTCGTGGGTCTCGCTAACAACGGCCGCGCGGGAGGAAGGGCTGAACGAACGCCCATGGCAATGCCCTAATCACGAGGATCCTGGCTAACGTATGGTACTTCGCGAGGGTAGGGCGGCGTTGGCGTTAAATAATTATAAATGGGCTAGGTCCATCGGAGACAACGTGGGGGGAAGCGACGTGGCTCTCGCGCAACTGGGAGGGACTTTGTGAAGGTCGAGTGCGAAGAAAGGGGGGGGGGCGCGCAGGAGTTCACTATGCTGGCAGAGCAGCATCGGCGCGGCTGGCAAGTGCAACCGCAATACAAGACAGATATTTTATTTCACCGCTCCCCGGCTCAACGCTCCAAAAAACCCCTCTCTGCTCCTTCCTGGCTTGTAATAATTAGTGCCGCCACGTGTTTTGACGTGTTTTGAAGGGAGACATGACGTCAAGCGAAGAAAAAAAAACTGGCGCTGGTCCACGAGGCGGGGTGGCTCGACGTGCGGGCGTTCCTCGACCCGGTCTCGCTGGCCATGATGATGGCGTCGGCGTCGTGGTGGATCACGTCGACAAAGGTGCGGCGCGAGATGGAGTGCGAGTCCTGGGAGGCGACGCTCCGGCAGTGGTTCCCGAGGATGGTGATGATGCGGCGCGATTGGCTCGGGTGGTTGTGCCGGTCGATTATCGCAGGGAGCAGGCCTTTGGAGGTGCTCAACCGCCTGATGCGCACCCACGTGCGCGACGCCGGGGTGCGGTTGCTGCCGTTCGTTCGGCGCGACGATCTCGTCGCGGGCGTCGTCGGCGGATGCGCTTTGTATTACTACCTCGACGCCCCCCCGCGATGGTCGCCGAATTGCATCGACGTGGTCATGGCGTCACGTCATGGCGTCACCAACGCGGCCGAGCTGCAGCAGCTCCGGCGCGAATGGCAGCGTCGCATGATCTCGACCGTCTTTCGGGCCGCGCCGACAGACCTCGACGCGATCGAGCTCGACGGCGGCGGCTTTGAGGGCGCGGCGGTTGGCGTCCGGGACGTGGTCCAGATCGAGTGGTACGTCAAGCGCGTCGGCCGTCCGCGGGTGCGGCACGGCGTGTCGTTCGTCGACCTTTCGCTCCCAGCTTTCCGCTTCGTCGAGATCGTCGTCGACGATCCGCAACCCAGCGTTCGCCCCGTCCTCGAAAGCTTCGACCTCTCGGTGCGCGCAATCGCGCTCCTCGCCGCACCCACAGACCACGAGCCTGCTCGCTTCGACCTCGCCGACGATGTAAAGGCCCATATCGCCGCTCGACGCGTCGAGGTTCGTCGGGGCAACATTGATATACGCACCCGCGACCGCATCGACAAGTACCGCGCGCGCGGCTTTGTGTTCGACCAAGCCGATCTCACCGCTGTCGACTTTTTTTTTAATGACAACAACCCGCTGGCCTCCTTACTGCCGCTGAGCTACCCCAACTGTGGACGGCGCGTGCCAGGAAAAAATGCCGTCTCATAAAAATATTATTATCCATATTATTTTCTCGCACGCCCTGTTTTCCTCATCGTCTCACAAAAAAAATCCCTTTTTTGAGTTGCGGCTAACCAGCCAGCCACTTGTACGTATGAAATAAGTGTTGTTGTCGAAATGGAGAGGACGATGGCCGGTCGGTCTTCCCATGCTGGAAAACTGGCTTCCACAGACAGTAGTACTTCGTGCAATAGTACTATTATGTAAGTAAGTAATTAATTAGCCACTTATTACTTCCACAAAGAGGCGAGGCGGATGCGCATGGTGTTACAACAACAAGCCTCCAGAAGCGGGTAGCGAGGGGGAGCATGGTCTTTTTTTGGACTTGGGAGCACGGCGGGGATTCGCGGTGCATAGAGGATCCAGAAGGGAGCCGGCGAAGAAAAGAAGAAGCGAGGGGAGCAGTAAACGAAATGGAAAGAATAGAAATGCGCGGCAGGTAACACGGCACATAGAAGTAGAGAATGTGGAATATAGAATGAAAAGAGAGTTGGGGTGGTGGACGGCACGTCGGGACGCGGGCACCAGATGATTACAATTCGGCCGCCTGGGTGATCTTCTGGAGCTCCTGCGGCTGGTCGTCCTCGAGGGGAATGAGTTCACCTTCCTCGACGCCGGCGTTCGAGAGTACGATGGCGCCCTCGGCGCCCTCTTTTTCCTCTTCCTCAGTTTCTTCCTCGACGGCAACAATCTCGTCCGCGTCGGGCAGATTGGCCTCGTCGGTGAACATGGTCGAGATGTCCCAGGAGTCTTTGCGTTCGGTGATCTTGCGTTGTCGCTGCTGCCGATAGTAAAGCCCGCAGCAGCAACACAGCAGGAGGAGAACAACGATGACAACGATGATGATAATGAGAAGGAAGTTGTCGTTGCTGCTCTTTTTTTTGGACCCTCCCGAAGGAATTGTTGGTTGGGATGTGGGCGTCGCGGTCTCGGTGGGCGCGGACACCGGCGCGATAGTGGGGACGACGGCCACCGTCGGCGCGGGCACCGGCGCGACGGGCGAGGTGCTGAGCGTTGGCTTGGGGCTCTCCGTTGGTCGCGGCGAAGCCGTGGGCTTGGGCGAAGCCGTGGGCTTGGGCGAAGCCGTGGGCTTGGGCGAAGCCGTGGGCTTGGCGCTCGCCGTAGGCTTGGGTGAAGCCGTGGGCTTGGGCGAAGCCGTGGGCTTGGGGCTCGCCGTAGGCGCAAAATTTTCGGTAGGCTTGTGGCTTGACGAAGGTTTCGGGCTGGACGTAGGCGCAGGCGATGCCGTAGGCACCGGGGAATCGGTTGGTTTCGGGCTATCCGTGGGCTTGGGACTTCCTGAAGGAGCGGGCGTCGCAGTGGGCATCGGAGTGCCCGTGGGCGATGCGGTCGGCAGGCTGTCGGTCGGCTTTGGGGTGAGGGTAGGCATTGGCGTTGCCGTCGGGGACGTCGACGTCGGAGATAACGTTGGGTCCATGGTTCCAGTGGGTGCGGGCGAAGACGTCGGCATCGGCGTACCCGTTGGCGTCATCGTTGGCGCGGACGTTGGGGCGAAGTTCCACGACGTGACGTTGGGCGTGACCGTGACGGTGCCGTTCGCGTTGGCGAGGCCGAAGTAGCTCGCCCAGTACGCGATGCGCTCAGCGAGCTCCCCGGACGCAGCGGCATCGGCCAGCTCGTCGTCGAAGGCATCCGTACACGCGTCGTTCGTCGTAAAATTAAACTCGCCGCACGTATCGATGAGCGCGGTGAAATCGATGGTCGCCGTCGAACCGTCGTCGAGAAGTCGGCGCCTGCGCCTCGAGAACGTCACGTCGGCGTCCAGAACAAAGTCCGCGCTCTCGATCAGGCTTATCACGTCGCTCAGGGCGTTTTGGATTACCAACCTAGGAGAGCGGTGAGAGATTACGCAGAAGACGACACAGTCACTCACAATGCGATGTCGTCGGGCTCGAAGAAACCTTCGCTCGTGTCGGTAATCGTCACCGACGACGAGACGACGACCGCCTGGGTGACTTCAAAGGCGGTCGGCGTGATCGTCGGAGACGCTGCCACGGGTGCCGCCGTTGGCCCGTCGACACCGACCGACGGCGCCATCGTCGGAAGCGACGAGGACATGATGGTAGGGAGCGGCGTCGGAAGAGGCGAAGGAAACGGCGACGGCATGGCGGTTGGCTCCTCGGAAGGTTCCATGGTAGGCGCCTCGGTAGGAACAGAGGGCGAGGAGAACGACATCGAAAACGAAAACTCCGAGGGGCTCAGCTGCCGTCGCATGAGGTCACCCATGCGTCGCAGCTCCTGCGCGGCCGCTCTTCTTTCGTTACGTTGGAACTGCGGTTCCCAGCTCTGCGGCTTGGAACCCCACCAGCTGCGCTCGGGCGTGAACGACACCTCGTCCTCCTCTTCCAGCCGCAGATACCTCGACGCCATCACCTCGTCCATCGTCCGGTGTCCCTCGCCCTTGATGGCCCACTCCCCCCGCCGGGCCTGGTCGTGTACCTCATAAAACTCTTCCGCTGACAGCGCCGCCAAAGCTGATCGAGCCCCTCCCTCGAGACCCGCGGCGCACCTTAGCGCGACGATTACGACCACGGGCCGCATCGCGGCACGCCAATCTCGCCCCATCTGACCACCAGGCGACCTTCTTGGCCCCCTCTTTGGCGCACGCAAGTTTTTTTGAGCGGCTCACGTCTAGGGCCCTCCACAATTTTTCTCTCCAGTACAAATTTTAGCATTTTTGCCAGAAACCAAAAGACTCTACTTGAACCTACATACGGGCTTTCCTATACATCATCTAGCTGCTATAAAAAACTCCACAGATTAATTTCCACTCATCAGAGGATAAGGAGGTGTTTTACGTATGTGTGGATCCGTTTCAACTACGGGGCCCCAACCAACCCCTTGTTTGGCCACGGGGGGAGTTATTACAAATGGTAGGCGATTGTCGCAACCACGACGATCAGGCCTGCGTTCCACCGCTCCATGCATTTCGATATTCCGGGCGTAGCTCATTGACCTCTCTCTCTCTCTCTCTCTCTCTCTCTCTCTCTCTCGTATCCGGGCGATCCCTGTGCCGGGCACACGCGCGTCGTCTCGTGATCGCGGTGACTAGTCGCCAACAGCCAGCCCCCCCACTAGGAAACGGGCATTCTTGCAATCTCGCCGCACAATATTATTGTGCGCATGCACATATCCGGCGCGCGCTCGTTCGCTTGAGCTCGCTGCAGTCCCCCGGCGTGTATTGTTCTCAGTATTTGGGCACGCAACCCCGAATTCAAAAAAAGGCCAGCTCGCGGGATCGCCAGAAAAAATCAGTGACAGTCGCAACAGGCTGGGTGTCCGTCCGCGGCTTTACTGTATCGCAGGTATGTTAGTTGGGAGGAAAAGCTGGTCTCCATTCTGTGCGGAGCGATTACGAAGGGCCACGGCGAGAGAGCCGTCAACTACGGCTGACTCGTGGGATTCTTCCAAGCATGACAGTGGTCTAGACCATATTGGGAGTGACTGTAGCCTTGGATAGCTGCGGGCCGGCGGGTCGCTCGAGGTGAACTGCGAGCGCAGCTCGTAGGTCGTTCGTGTCGACCGAAAGCGACTTTGCGAGCGGCACGACGTCGGTCGTCGTTCGGTGTCGCAGGACCTCGAGCTCGGCGCGCGTCGCCTCGAGCTCGTCTTCGACGGCAGTCTTTTCCATCTTCAGACGCACCACCTGGCTTGACAACAAGACCGTCAGCGCCGACACGGCAACGTTGAATACATGCTGCCGATAGCTGCCGCTCCAGCGCAAGAGACGTGCCAGGCGTCCCTCCTCGGGATGAGCAGCGGTCGACAACCCGCACCGGCGCAACGCGCAGCCGCCGCCACGCAGGAGCAACATTCGCGTCGACTTCCTAGCCTTACCCTCCTTGCTCGCATATCGGCGCGATTTCCGCACTAAAACATTCGGCTTAAAAAATTCCGTGTAGCCTTAGCTACCGGAGAATCACGGTCACCTTGTAACGGTCGCGGCAGGTTGTGTTCACCCGGTCTCGACGGCCGGTCGTACGTCTTAGTGCCTAGGAAGAGGAAAAGTATGAGGCGTGCGGACATGCAAGCTGAGGCTGGTATCCCTTCACCTGCGAGAGGAATAGGGTCGCTAGCAGGCTTCGCGGCTCTGCCTGCTCGACGTAAGCGCTCGAATTAGGTACAAGCCAGCGCAGCGGGCGGGAGGACGCCGAGACGAATTACCAGCCATGATCATGATATCCTGCGCAATGAGACGAGGCTCCACGACAGAGCATGACCTCTTCTACAATCGATGTCCGTACATTCATGCCCTCCGCCGTCGATTAACGCCTATGTCACGTTCCGTTTCACTTCCATCCATAGCTTCATTGGTGCTCAGTCAGGTGGGACTGTTCTCATGTTTCTGGTTTCGAAACTAGCTTCTGAGCATGGCTCTCGCGCAGTGCCGGTGACTGGGAGTTTCGCGCGATATCTCACGTCGTTGGTTTCCGGACCGAGGTTCCTCTGAGCTTGGGCGCCCAGCTTGCATAGCGCCCATTTTCGGCGGAACTTTCGCTTAGGGAAAAACCGTTCGTAAACTAGAATCCAATCGCAACGACTACACTTAAGCTCACACGAGCCAAACTTATCTCACACGATTTCACGATAA
Source organism: Chrysophaeum taylorii (assembly GCA_029834535.1). Classification (NCBI taxonomy): domain Eukaryota; class Pelagophyceae; order Pelagomonadales; family Pelagomonadaceae; genus Chrysophaeum; species Chrysophaeum taylorii. The sequence goes on from JAQMWT010000393.1 coordinate 207,165, forward strand.
CATCTTCCTTCACTTGGGTCCGCATCAATGGTGCGCGGGCTTTTGTTGTGATTTCACACCTTCCTTCGCGTCTATTTCGGCTCATTGCTGCTACAATGCCCTGCCCACCTTTGTCTTCGTTGAAAAATTCGCATTTTCTAGAGCTACTGCGGCAGTTTGATCCGTTTTCAAAGAGACGAGAAGGGGTATTGTTTGCATCCTGTTAAGGTGCATTGTTCGCAACCTGTTAGCTGTCAAGTGGCAAATGCTAATTGTGTTAGTTCCTGGCGGACGCAAATGGTAGTGAGCTCACTTTTTACCAGCGCACGTTTACTCGCGGATTCGGTCATCCTGAATGGCTCGAGTTCTGAATCGTATGTCCCTTTGTTCCATTAGGTGTGCTTTAAATTTCAAGACCAGTGCCTTCGGCGCTGGATTCATGTTGCAGCGCTGTGTGACGCGCCTGTGGATCGCTTAAAAGGTTACGGCTCATGAAATCGCAGAAGGAGCAGGATTGTAAGGTACCGTGGGCCATTACGAAGAGCGAACACTTGAACGGCGCACCTCGCACACCGTTCAGTGCGGAATGCAAAGGCCTAACTGGGGTGGCGACGTGCGCGTGGCGGCGCCTGAGCACGAGTGGCGACACGAGTGGCGACGCTGCAAACCGAGTGGCAAGTATCAGTACCGAGCGCTCCTCGTCGGACATCCGACCCCCCGGTATCGCAAAAAGCGCACAACGGAACTGCAGTCTAAGTTTTTGGATATCGCTTTTGCCACACGAACTGAATGCAGTATAGGACTTAGTAGAAGTGAGTTATTGTCGTCGAGCCCACTTGGAGCGACTTCTGTGTGTGCGCTCCTCGACGGCCACGCCACCCAAAGAACACCTGGCAAAGTGCGACAAAGTCCAAAGAGTACAAAAAGTGGGTGACAGTGTCACAAGTCGAATCGATCTTGGAGCGGAATTCCATTTAGATCCACGAAGTTCCAAGGTTGGTTCCGGCTCTGCCTTCACGAATACCGCCAAACCTGAGCTGCCCTCAAGAAATGTGGTGCGCCGGACCCAAAACCGTTCAGTGCCAAGGCTCCAAGAAAAAGAAGAAGCTGGCGACGAAGAGGGCGCGATAGTCTAGAGTTCGAGTTTGGCTCTAGTAGTGAACATAGAGCCTTTTTGAGGCTTTGATGCCAATGCACTGGTCGCGAGGAACCGAGTGGCGATTTCGCCCTTCGCCGCCCCCTGGCCGCCGCCCGACAGGAGTGGCGAATCACAGAGGCTATCTATCGCCTTTAATTCGCCTCCCAACCCACTAGCTTTGCATTCCACACTGACACTATGTCACCGCTGCCCCGTATAGTCCTCGCTGTACGTTTCGTACCGCGGCATCGCGTTGCATTGATCGCGGTAGGCTTCAGTGAGAGATCGATTCCGTGTCGATGGAGCAGACGAGACCTAACCTGACAATGTCCCTCATTGTTGATCGACGCAGTCATTTACACTGCCGATGTTGATCCACTCCAGAAAAAAGAAATAAACCGGGCAGTGGACTCGTCTGGTTAATTTGCGTATTCTTTTTATACGATGTTGAGTGGCATGCTGCACCGCATACAATATGGAAAAAAAAAAATAGGCTTGGCCACTGCGAGGGTCATGGATCCCGTTTGCAGCTTATTTATGAAGTGCAACATCGCATTGCTGTCTCTAGAGCGAGCTTTGTCAGCCGACCCATGCTGTGCAGTGTTCCACGGTCATGGTCGCCACCGCGGCGAACCTTTGCGAATAAAGTAAGAGTGCTTTGTTTAGCAAGTTATTGTGTAAGAGTGGCCGAATAGCAGAATTGTCGTACACCGCTTTCACAAGATTTGACCTCAGAATCTGCCCATATACGTTCTCGCCATCTTACTCGCTCCAAGTTCTCGAGTGAGAAGCCCGTATGACCAAGCAAGCCTTTCGTGGCTTCTAGACACCACCCGCTGCGTACCTGTATCTATGAGCTCCCCCGTCACTAACACCTCACAAAACTCTTCGTGGCTGCGCTAAGGGTTGTTCACGAGAATCGGCGGGGCGGTGGGAGGTTGTGCACAGTCAGTGTTTGTATCTATGAGCTCCCCCGTCACTAACACCTCACAAAACTCTTCGTGGCTGCGCTAAGGGTTGTTCACGAGAATCGGCGGGGCGGTGGGAGGCTGTGCACAGTCAGTGTTTGCGAAGGTTGTGGCAATTGCGATACAGGAGACTGCGCAGCACAAGCTTGGACCGAAGAAGGAACTCGAGCGGTCTGAAGCCGAAGATCCTGGGGAGATACAGACGCGGGGATTTTGCGAGTGTGGCTCGCAATCGAACGATCGGATCTCCCGGCGTGGGCGGTAAGGACCAATTGCCGCCACGGTAATGTCGGCTGACTTGAGCGCGACAAGCCGCCCTTTCGGTGAGAGCGCCTGGGTTAGTGCGCGTGCCCAGGCTTCGGGCGGCGTCGTGGGTGTCGTGGGTTCGAGAAGTTGATCCTCCTCGGGGACAACGACGACGCCGGCGCCATCGTCGTCGAGTCCGCGAGAGTCAACCAAGGCGTGGTGGAGGTTGATCAGATGGGTGAGTCGGGGGGTGGCGCCGGAAAGCAACGTCGGGAGTGCTTTTCGCTCAAGAGGCAGCTCCTCCTCGTCTTCGTCGTCGTCGCTCAAACCCTCCATTGGAATTGGGCACGTCTTGGTGGATCTGCGAAAAAGCTTGGGAAGACAAATTCCAAGGACCTTGGCTAGCTGGCGACGGTCGTCACCTCGAAAATGGGCCAGCAGCGCGTATCGGCGCTCAGGTTGAAGCTCCGTATCAGGCAACTTTTTCAATCGCAACAATCTAGAAGCGACCCCAGGTTGTCTCTCGGTGTCTGCGACCACGCCGCGCCAGGTATCAACCGCGGGTTTGCTCAGTCTCCGTTTGGTGCGCTGCCGCCGCGTCGCGCAATGAGTCGCAGGCCACGCGACTTTCGAGCCATCGTCGGTGTGTAGTCCTTGCAGCCGGTGTACCCCAGAAGCACAGCGAGTCATTGTCGATAATACTAGATACTAACTACTGCAAGTTGTTCTATACTAAAAACGGTGGTGCTGCGTCCCTAAAGCCAGTCTGTGGTGGTGCTGCGTCCCTAAAGCCAGTCCCTTGCGCACATCACGGTCATCACACTATCGCGCCCCCCCAGCTGGGGTGCGATGAAGATTTCGTGCGCGTTTAAAGATAGCTGCGTTCACCACCAGATGTCAGACAATACGACGCGCAATCTATAGACTCCGGAGCTAGCTCCTCTTGGCTGCGCTTGCTCTGGCGCCGCTCGCGGCTGAACGTCGCTTAAACGTACGAAAACTGACTGACTTGTCTGACTTTCTAAATTCGGTGTTTTGGTTTCTAGGAAGGTGACGACGATGGTAGCAGGGAAGACTTTCATTAGAGTATAATGTGCAGATTTCCGTTTTGACTCCAAATTCACCGTCGACGGGAAACGGCGCGCCGCGCCCCCCGCGCCCTTCATCTTATTCTGGACGGTGAGAACGACGTCCTGGGACCTTCCTTGCTTAGGCCGTCGTGCCGGCGACGACAATTGAGCGCATGGGTGCTGCCGGGTAGTTGTTTAGAGCCGGTGTGTTCGCAGGCGGGGCGTCGAAAACCGACGCGGCTACTCGGGCAGCACAGCCCCGCATCCGAGATAGACGACGACAAAGCCAGTGGCATCAGGGGTGGTATTGGGGATGCCGGCATCGCAGTCGACGCACTCCGTGTCTTCGTCGCGGGCGCGGTCGTTGGGGAACGGACGTCAGCGCGGGCGTCGGCGCGCACGGCGAGTTGGCGATGTTTGAAGGGCGATGCGGGCTTCTTCGACAAGGGGCTTTCGGCCGTCGACCACCTCTCAGCCGAGATCTGGGCCGCCGCTGCCGTCTGCTCCCCCTCGCCCCGCTGGTAGCCTAGCCTCCAACATTTCGGCCGCAATTTACGCTGCCTGCTGCGCCGTCGCCAATTCCGCCTTCACGAGGCGTATGTGCTCGGAGTCGTCCGTCTCGTGATCTGACTTGCGCTTGCGGAGCATCGCGTCTATCGTGGCCGCCATTTTTTGCTTTTTCGCACGACGCTCCCGGGCCTCGACCACCGCGCGGCTTGGCGGCAGCGCGATGGGCACCACTCGTGGCGTGGCTGTCAAGGCCTTGCTCGCCCTGCTCCTGGCTCCAGTCGCCCGCCGATCCGCCCATGTGAGGGGCTGGTGGTCACGTTGCTCGTCCACCATAAACCATAGCTCAACGGATCTTGACGGAAGAACGGATCAAAATTCACGCAACATCCCAAAAATGCGGCGACTTCTTTGCGAACTCGTGGCGTTGATCGTCGGCGTGTCGAGCTTCGCGCTTCAGGGCAGCGTCGCGCGATCGACAACACTCTATGCCGAGCCTGTTCAGGTCAAATTTCGAATTCACCCAGATGGGCGGATCGAGGAGACCGTGTTGGGCATAAAAGGAACTGACTGCGAAAAGGTGACCGAGGCGCTCAACGAGAAGCTCGGCAGTATCATCAGCTCCGCGCCTACCGAGGAGAGGTTCGAAGAAAAGGTCGAAGACACGAATAACGTCTACGAGACGAAGTTCACCGAGTGGTGAGCCGCCTTTGTACAGAGTCAGCCGGCGCACCTTACCGGCTCACAAATTACACTCAACGAGCCTCTCGACTCTATGTATGAATTCCCCATGTAGCGACAGCCGCCATTGTCGTCGCGAATCCTCTTATTAATTTGTCTCCTTTATGTTTCCCTAGAAATCAGCCCTGCGTATCGAGTACGAGACTGCACTGTGAATGTCCCGTACGAGGAATGATGAAGCGGCGCGCTCGATCGCCGAGGATGGAGACGGGCTGTAAAATTGGACTGAACTATAAGTTATTTGTTTGGGATGTTTTCTTTATATGCCGAGGTGGGCCGAGGAATGCGTAAGGCGACTGCAATAAGGGGATGGGGACAGGCTGGGGAGTGGCGAGGGTGGAAGGGCAGTTTGTACCCGAAAGACGGTTTAGGAGTAAACTCAAAGGTTAGAGCGCTGATCAAAGCAGCTTAGATTGGCGGGGGTGAGAGCGTCGAGCTGAAAGGAGAGTGGGGTGAGTGGGTGGAAGGATGTTGATTATACCGGACGGCCAGGCGCTAGCCTAACCGTCCGGGCGCCGCCAGGGATCCGGCGGCCGGCCGAGAGGCGTAGGAGCCGTTGGCGTTTCTGTGAGCGTCTTGGCGCTCCCTGAAGTGTGCCTGTACGTAATGCCGTTGCTGGAGGTGGGCGGTGGCTGCACCGCCTTCGACATCGTGGAGGCCCGCTAGAAGGAGACGGGCACGCTCACGGTGCACCGTGATGGAGAGACGCCGGTAGAGGCGCGTTGTATGAGACGCTGAGGCTGTGCCACGAGGGAAGGAGCACCCTCCTTGAGGCCAGTGTTGATGCCAATTTGACGGGCAACCCGGTGATGAAGGCCACGTAGGTTGTCACTACCCTCCGCGACGTTACCAACTACAAACCCCAGCACGGGCCCAAATTCCGCGAGGCGGTCCCGGAACGGGTCCCGCGAGGCTGCCGGGTTGACCCCGCAGAATTACCTGTCGGCGTACGCAGCGTGCGTGACGTATTCGCGTTGGATGTCGTTGGCCCGCTCGTCGACAGGGCTCGGGGTACCATCGTGGCGGCGATCGACAGTAGCGGTCGGATATCGCGACGGGCAGAAGACAATCGTTTTGACCTCGCCGAGGCGGAGACCGCCCGGAGTAGGCGTTCCCGGTGGCTCCGCGATAGAAAAGTCACGAATTCAGGAACGAGCCTTGACGTGGACTCGAAAGAATGGAAAGGGCGAAGGGCGAGGGGTGGGACGCAATTCCAACAGGCCCGAAGGCTCGACCGTGTGCCGGACGCCCCCCTCGTGCGTGAGGCCACTCAACACGTAAAGCACCGAGTCGTGCATTCAGGACCGAGCTCCGTTGCGGTTGACCAAGCGATTGTCCGTGAGCAAGACGTTGCCGTACGGGTCGAGAAACCGCTGGGTGTCGCCAGGAATGCCACGCCCGGAGAGCGGTACGCAGGCCGGCGACGGCAGACGGAGGAAGATGGCAACGACTTTCGGGAAGTCGCTGTTCGAGAATGCCAGATATCGCGAGGGCCATGAAGCCACCCACGCGGTGGAGAGCTGCCGAAGATGGTTTGGTCGGGCGCCCCAGATGGGTCGCCGAAGAGCTGCGAGGCAGGCGAAGACAAACGAGGAAGAAGTTAGAGAATAGAGTACCCTATTTCGCGAGACGGCTGCAGCCTTTGGACGATCTCGAGCGGGCAAAAGCGTCTGCCTGCGATACGACTTGTGTTTCGTTTTGGCTCGTCTACGACCTCGATCTCGCGTCGGCTGCCGCCGGGCCGCTTGGCGTCGATGGTTGCGCAGTTCGTGCTAGGGATTGGATTCGAGCGGCTTCGGCACCGCACCGCCGCTGCGACGGATCGGCGCGTCAGACTGACTTCGGAAGTCATCGGCGGCAGCGTTACGGTCAAGATGTTTGGATGGCAACGTCCGTTCTTTGGGGCGATTACAGGCTTTAGGATGGACACGAAGCTGCGTCGATTCGAAAAGCACAACGCTTGCGCGCGCTGGGGTTTGCTTTGCGACGACGCCGCTCTCGGCCCTCGCCGCGTTCACGGTACGCGTCGTTCGGTCGCCACGCGATGGGTGGGGGCTGACCGTCGGAAAGGCGACCACCGCCTCGTTGCGAACTGCGCATCGCCGACTTTCTCAAAGTACCCGAAGTCGGCTGCAAATGTACGCCTGCTCATGCAACAACAGACCTCGCGGCCACGATCGACAACGCGACTTTCGCTCGCGGTTCGGACGACGAGCCGGTGCTGCTCGACTTGACGTTCGAGCGCGCCCGGGTGATTTGGTGTTGCCTTCAGGCCTGGTCGGAAGCGGGAAAAGTACTGTTCTGATGGCGCTGGCCAACGAGCTCAACCTCCTCAAGGGGACGCGCGGCATCACCGGTTCGGTCGCCTTGTGCCCGCAGCTCGCCTGGGACTTCTCGGGCACCGTAAAACAAAACGTCATGTCAGGGGACGAGTTTGACGCCGTTCGGCGCCGTACTTCGCGTGACTGCGCTCGGCGCCGACGTCCGCACCTGGCCCGCAGGCGTCGAGACGCGCGTCGGCAAAAAGGGTGTCGTGCTCAGGGGCTGTCAAAGCACACGGCTGACTTTTGTGTGGTGCGTCTACGCGTACTGTAGAGGAGCTAAGCTCGCTCTCTTAGACGACCCGCTTTCGGCCGTCGAGGTCCACGTCGCGGCGCACATTGTTGACCACGGCATTTGCGGATATCTGTCCCGTGGCCTCGGTGTCGGTGTCATTCTCGCAACGCACCGTTGCCAACTCGTGCAGCAGCACGCCGACGCGGTCACCTCCCTCTGTCCGGATGGATCCACGCTCTCCTCTTCTTCCTCTTCACAGACCAAGAACTGCACCAAGCCGTCTGTTGTTGTTGTTGTTGTTGTTGTTGTTGTTGACAAACCGGCCGCTCCTTCTTCAACAAAGAAGATGGAGAGCAGCCTTCGCGAAAATCGTCGGATGTTCTCCATGGCTGAGCAGTACATGACGAGCGTCGAATGCTTGTTGGCCTACGCGCGCATCGACGATGTCGAGCCCACGATGATTACCGACGGCCAGCCACCGCGCGGGTGCCCCAACGCGGCGAGGTCTCGCTCGAGGCACTCGAGTATCGCTACCATTCCGACGACCCGCTCGTCCTCAAGGGCATTACGCGTCGTTTGGAAGTGGGAAGCAAGAATGGTGTGGTAGGCCGGACGGGATCAGGGAAATGAAGCCTCCTCGCGGCCCTTTCGAGGCTCCAGGGCGTGTGCGGGGGCCCTGTCATCGTCGACGGCGTGGACGTCGCGTCGATTCCTCTCTCTCGACTACAGAGCATCGTCGCGACGATACCTCAGGTGGGCTGCGTCCCTAGGCCGGCTCTCGAATTCCAACAATGTACCTAGGATCCACGCCTCTTTTCGGGGACACACTTCGATTTAATTCGGATCCTCTCATGGCGAGCTCATGGCGGTGATGGCGAGCTCATGGCGGTGTTGACCGCCGAGACTAGGCTCGTTTCCAAGATTGTTGTTGGTCGGACGACGGCGACGATGTCCTGGAGAGTGGCGTCGAGGAGGGCGGCGCAAACTGGAGCGAAACAGCTACTTTTTGCTTCTCTCACGCCCTTCTCCTCAAGCGAAAAATCGTAGCGATCGACGAGGCAACCGCCTTCTTTGACCACGAGACAGATGCGGCCGTCCAGCCGACGTTGCGGTCGAGCCCCGCCTTTAAGAGCGCGACGTTGATCGTCGTCGCTCACCGGCTGCAAAGGATCATGGATAGCGTCCAGGTTTTCGTCCTCCAGGACGGCCTTCTTATCGAGAGTGGTGCGCCGGAAGTCCTCGGCGTTGCGCCGAGGTTCGGGCTTCGAGCCGCCGATTGTAAATCCGGAGCCGATAGGGCAAGAGGGCACGCGCATGGTATATCCGTATCGATATCGGACGACGTAGCTGCCGCATAGATAGATTAGAAACGCGAACGGAAGAGGGACGGACTCCGCGCCAGTCAGTCTGTGGGGCAGAGGAGGGCGGCGTGGAGGATGCGGTTGTAGAAGGCCGGCGGGAGCGCGGACGCAAATCTTTGTTGGAAGAGACGGCGCGCGACGGTGGGTCCGTCATGGTCGTAGGGAGGCCTGGCGCGGAGAAAGGCATCGCAGCAGGACGTCAAGGCGGGGGGCTCGAAAGCCCAGACGACGGCGGCGCGGTGGAGGTGGTCGGAGGCAAGGTGGATGTCGACGAGATCTTCGGCGTAGGCGGGGGGGGTCCTCACGTCGGAGAGCAGCACGAGGGTGCGGTCGTCCCGGGCGACGAAATCGCGAAACGTGTCGCCGTCGACGTCGCGCGCGCGCAGCACGCGAGCGGCGGCCTTCTGGAGGCTGTCGAAGGCGGCCCCGATGAGTCTCGCGTCGCCGGCGATGACGAGCGAGGCGACGTGACGCCGGCGCGTCGAGGCCCACGACTGCAAGAAGGCCCCGATCTGCTCGACAGCGTCGTCTGCCGTCGCGGCGCGTCGCACGCTCGCGGCCACGTTCGCGCGCAAAGCGGCGACGTCAAACGCGGCGTGCCGTGGTCGCCACGGGAAGAGCGTTGCCGCGACCGCGACCGCGAGAACGGCTCCCGCGCGTCGCCGTCGCCGCACGCGATTTTCCACTTCATCTAGTCGTTGAGCACTGGCTCGTCGTTCCACCTCCACGCGTTCGCGTCGTTCCACCTCCGCGCGTTCGGTTCGTTCTGCCTCGGCGGCGCGATGTCTTTCTCTTTCCGTGGCGCGAAGCCAGCGCGAGAGCTTCCCGCGGAGGCGCGCGGGGCTCTCGGAGTTGGTCGTGTTGATGCCATAGGCCTCGCAGGCAGCGATGAGCTTTTCCCGGTGCGCCGGCGTCGCCGTCTGGTCGCGGCAGAGCGCCGTGAGAGCGTCGAGGTCCTCGCGCGATACAACCATCGGAAACAACCAGCGTTGCACCTTCACACAGTATAAGGAATAGGGCAAAAAAGCCAAGTTTTACTTGATTTTCCTTTACTTAACCTTATACTTTTACCCCTCTCGCGCGTTGTGCCTCGAGTCCGAACTACTAATCGACAGATGTTTGTCTGTCTGTCTGTCTTTAAAATGTCGACTGCTAAGAGGGGGGGGTGCGTGTGGGGAGCATGAAGGATGTGGTTTGTCCCTCGATTTAGGGTAAGGATAAGGTAGGCGCGAGAGTAAGGATCAGGTAGGTGCGAGAGCCAGACAGTGATCCTCCAAGCCGTCTACGGCGACCTCGCAGACTATTTCCACGAACCGCGGCGGCTCTTTCAGCCAGCGCGCCATTCTCACGCCCCGTCGAAATGATGTTGTCGATGCTGACAACGCGCCCATGACCGCGGCCCTTTTTTCCCGGAGACGAGGCGTCGGAGTTCTTTTCGGCAGACTAGGTTGAGTCGGAAGACGACGCCTCGCTCTCAAGAGTCGAGTTTTGAACTCTCTGACAACCAACGGCATGCTGACTTTGATCGCGAGCTTAGAGTCTTCGCAACCTCGACCCGTCGCACGGCGACTGCAACGGTACCAGATACATGATCGATAGTGTCGTGTCACCGAGGCTCCTCCAACCTGTATCCCTCAAGCCCCACCGACGCCAAACGATCAACAAGAGCCAGAGGCAGACGCCCCGCAAGGTCGGCGTCCTCTTGCCCAAGCCCGTCTTCTGCCACGTCCAGCTCTACGTGGCTCTCTGTCGATCGGCAACCCCGAGGATATCCTCTTCTGAGTCGACGACTCCACCCTACCCCACACGTGCTGCGCAATACCGATAAGCCCTCACCCGCACTGTAGGTGAACTTACTGGGACCAGGTGAACTTACTGGAGCCAGGTGAACTTGCGGAGGTTAGAGATTGGGACTAGGTGAAATTAGTGACCAGGCGAACTAACTGGGACCAAGTGAACTTACTGGGGTTTTTAGAGTAAACTCAAAGGTTAGCGGCGTGTGCGGATCAAAGCAGCTTAGATTGGCGAGGTCGAGAGGGACGAGTTCAAAGGAGAGGGGTGAGTGGTTGTGAGCACGAGTGGGCTTACGTCGAACTTACTGGGGTTAGAGATTGGGACCAGGTGAACTTACTGGAAACAACTTACTGGGGTTAGAGATTGGGAGTAAGTGAACTTACTGGCCTGCACTTGTCAAGGATTTAACTTTACCCTTGTGATGAGCTGGCGAGAAAGACACCAAGTACGACTTCCTCCCCAAACTCGCCACATCTTCACGCGGCCCCATCGACACGCTTCCTGCCGAGAGCTTCTGCGAACGAATCATCTCGGCCTGCAACATCGTCCTGACCGAGGGTAACTCGAGGCTCGACGTCGAACAACGCGACATGCTTGTCCTCTTGCGCATGAACCGCGAGTTCATAGAGTGAGCCCGTGGCAAAAAAATGCAAGATCGCCAACGTCGCCGATGAGACCACGATCCTTGCCGAAGAAAACCTAGATGACGACACGGACTCGCCGGAAGAGTAGGCGGCTTTTGCGGCGGCTTGCGAATGCCATACAAATGGTTTTTCGGCGGATACGAAAAAGAGTGCATGAATATTTTACTATTTTACTTTATTTTACTTTACCCTGATAAACGTTAACCTAGCCACCACTTGATTTTACTTTGAACGTTACCTCAGAGTAATGTATTTTTACTTTACCCTTAACTTAGAGTAAAAGTGCAGCTCTGGAAACAACGGACCACAGATATGACCGATGTCGACGCAGCCGTTGAGCAAGTGCGGCGATGTCCGCGCAACGCGCAGTGCAGGCTCGATCTCGCCCACGCGCTCGAGGAGCGGGGGGAGGCGCGGCGGGCGCTCGCCGAGGCGCGCGAGGCGACGCGGCTCGTGCGGACCTACGGACGCGCATGGAAGACGGTGCGGAGGCTCGAGGCACATCTCGATAACCCCACCGACGACGACGACGAGGCTTACGTCGTGGTCGTCGACGACGAGGGCGACGCCCCCGCGCGCTTGGAATCTGACGACGACGCGTGGCGCGTCGCGGCCGATCGCAAAGCGGCGGGCAACGAGCTCTTCGGCGAGAAGCGCTACGCCGAGGCCGCCGACGAGTACACTGCGGCCATCGAAGCACTCGCCTCGCGCGGTCTCCACGACGCCAAGCTCTACTCAAACCGCGCCGCCGTCTCGTTGAACCTCAGGCGCCTCGTCACGGCCGCGTCAGACGGTCGCGCTTCGGCGAACGCCGACGCCGCGTGGTGGAAGGGCCACTGGTACCTCGGCCAGGCCCTCATGGCCATTCTTAAACACTCCTCCCACGGGGTGTGTTCGGCCAACGCCGAGCGCGCCCAAGAGGCCTTTCGGGCCTTTGACAGATGTCTCACCTGCGCCTCGCTCCCCGACGCAAAACGGCCGGAGGTCCTCCTGTCCAAAGAGCTCGCGCAGGCCAAGATCTGCGAGATGACCCAAGCCGGCTGTTCGATCCAATAATATTACTTTTTTAGTGTTTCGGTTCTTCTTGCCTGGGTCTTCTTCATGGTGTCGCGGCTTTACCGGTGCTTGCATTCTCTCCGGGGCTCCCCGTGCTCAACCTCCCCTTTGGTTTCCGCTCGACGCACGTCTCGACGCGTGCGGTCGCCTCTTCACCCATGTCAATCGCGAGGCGGCGCGGGCACTCTGGTAAGGCGGCATGATTCTCCGCCGCATCATCGACACAACCAACCCTCCTCCGCGAGGCCGGCGCAACTATCCTGTCGTCCGAGGTCTTCGGCACCTCCTACGTTGCCGACGTCGTCCGCTCAAAACGCTATGGCCGGTACCGCGGCAACCTTGCCCCAAACTGCATCTCGTGCCCGTCTCGGTCAACCGTCAGCACTCGTGCGACGACAACAACGTTAAGACGCTCGCCTTTAGCTCGACGTATTAGGCCTGGGCCTGGGCCTGGGCCTGGGCCTGGGGCCCCCCCCCCCCCTCTCGACAAGCGCGGCGTGCGCACAAGTCCACAGCGACTACGTTCGCCGCGCTTGCGACGACGCCTGCCCACGGCCCGCCATAACCCTGTTTCTCCCTCGAGCAGCGCAGCTTCGGTTGTACTACCACCGATGGCCTCGTGTCCCGGAGCGCCGTCGGCGCTCGCAACACCAGCGAGAGTGCCACAACACGTGCACACGACACAGATCGGCGAGCGGGCGCGGGTCGACGGCGCTTGCGCCAGCGTGACCGAGGCCACGGCGCCCAGCTTCGCCGCCTCGCAGCTGCCTCGAGTGGGGCTCGCGGCGCTCGCACCTCCTTCAGCCACGTCGCCGCCACGAGACATCCCTGGAACCGTCGCGCCAAGCAGGACGGTGCACGCCATGTCTGGCGGCGGCAGGACGCGGGCGTCCACGCCCTGTCCTTTCCCCGCGTGCATCTCGGCGGCGGCGGGGCCTTCTCTTTCACAACTGCCCTCCGAGAGTAAAAAATCGAAGCAAAGCATATGCGAGACGAGCGAGAAAACTATAGCCGGCGCGAGGAGAACGTGCCGTCGTACCGGCCACCGCCGCGGGGTGTGGGCGCGACGTGGGGCTCCGGGTCGCGGCGGTCTCGGAGCTTGGAGCGGCGGCGGCGGAGTCCGAGTCCGCGGCGGCGGAGGTCGCGGTCGCGCGAGCGGCGACGCGGCGGCAGGCGGTACCGCTCGCCGTCGGAGGAAGGTGCGAGGGTCGGTGATGGTTGTAATAATTGTTGTTTGTCAGATCGGTTTCGGCCGCGGCGGCGACGGCCGCCGCCCAAGGAGGAGAAGTCAAAGTCGCGATCAAAGTCGCGATCTTTGTCTTGGAGTCCTCCGCCGGCGGTGCGGCGGCAGATGGCCGAGGCCAAGGCGCGGCGAGCGCGCGAGGAGAAGGAGGGCCGAGTCAAGCAAGGAAAGTTCTGGGACGGGTTCCGGTGGGTGGAGCATACCCCCGCGAGTCAGATGCCGTCGAATCCCGCGACCCGCAAGGAGCGGAGGTTGTACGTCGGAAACCTGCCCAACACCTTCGACTCGGACCAGCTCCGCGTCTTCCTGAACGAGGCCCTGCGACACTGCGGGGCTGTGCCACAGGGCGTCGACGAGGTGGTTGTCTCGTCTTGGGTCTCGCCCGACAAAAAGTTCGCCTTCGTCGAACTCTCGACCGTCGAGGCCGCTACTACCGCGCTCGGCCTCTCCGGCATCTCCTGCATGGGCTGCTCTCTCAAGATTTGCCACCCGAACAACTACCAGATCTCGCAACCCTTGCTCGCCAACACCGACATCACGGCCGCCAGGTGAGGACGGCTACTAAGGTAACGCGACTGACGATTGATTACCCGCAGCCTCGCGGCCCAAAACCCCGAGCTCGTTGCGGCCGCGCTCGCGGCCATCAACTCCGCCGGCCTCAACGCGTTCCCGAGCGATACTACCGGTTTTGGCCCACCGCGCCCCCCTACTACTTAAGCCGCGCGGACACACAACGTCAAAGATTCTGCTCATAGGGCATCGGTCCGTCGTCGCCTGCCCAGCTACCTCGACGACGACGACGACGACGACACACGCTGCTTCACCAACGCATGGACGCTCACTTCGAATGATGATGACGATGATGATGATTCTCACCACAGGTCAAAATGCTTGTCACCGGCCCTCGTTTCTGCGCGTCGTGCTTTTCCGTTTCTTTTGCTTTTCCCGGGTATTTTTCTCCACTTTGTGTTCGGCGCTGCTGCTGCTGCTACTGCTGCCGCCGCCGCTCAGGTCGATTGTTCGTGTTTCTCTGCTGCGCATTATCGTCCATGTTTCCCTTGCTTCTTGGACGTTGTTGGCGGTGTCTCCTGGGCTTCTCCGCTCCGCTGCTTGGAAGAACGATGTCGTCGAGAGCCTTGCGGTGTCGTCTCTTTGGGCATCTTCGCTGCTTCTTGGGAGATCCATCGACCGACCGACGACGTCGCGCGCGACACGTCTCGATGCGTGTCGAGGCCAGCACCAGCATCCACATACCACTAAATACCCCCGGCGGGAACCTGATTATTCCGTTGAGGCCTTACTAACGGTTAAAGAACCTTCCTCCCACCTTTTTGCTGAAAGTCTTTTCGAAGTCTTGAAGATCATTCACGAAGAAGAACAAGATGGTTTATCCGCTGTTTGAAGCATTGTACATCACGAACGCCGCCATCTTCGGCGGGCTGCTAGCGTACATCGGGTACCACTCGATGCGGCGGCGTGGAAACTACGACGTCTACGAAGGCGAGGGCGTTATCATCATCAACGACCAGACAGGCCAAGTCGTCGAACTGCGAACGATGCCCGTCGACACCACCCCCCGCGTGGTGGTACAGGTGCACTTCGCCGAAAATCTTAAGCACGCGGCATGGATGGGCAAGCAAAACGTCTTGGCCGAGGTCGAGGTCATCGACTGCGGAGTCGCGGGCCTCGGTCGCGTGCGCACGCGCGTCTGCTATGATGGCGGTACTAATCCAAAGTGGACCGGCGACCGCGGCCGCGTGCAAGTTCTTATGCCGGCACCCCAGCTCGATCTCTCGCGCCTCACGCTCCGTGTCCGCCTTTACTGCAAGAACAGCTTCGCTCCCGACACTGAGCTCGCCGCGGTCAACCTCGGCACGCTCGCTGATATTGGCGACGGCATGCCTCGCGAGGTGGCCCTAGCACCGCAGGGCACACTCACGTTCTCGGTCGGGACCACCAACGTCAACGTGAGCCAGCGACCCGGCAACGCGCGTCTTTCGTTGTTCCCCCTTGCTACTGGCGATCTTGACCCCCGCATGCCTGTGGCGATCGCCAGGCCCCTCACAACCGAGTCCGCTGAGTCCACGACACTCACGACGGCGACGCCCGCCTCTTCGTGATATCCAAGGACACGTGCCCACCTACCCCAACCACCCCCCCCGCAGCAATATATTCCTCCTTGTCGCTGCGCATTAGATAAATGCCCGAATTCTTAGGTTAGGGTCGGATAAGAAAGTTCGTACGAGCCGTTAACTATGTTTCAGTTTGTACTAAGACATACTCAACGGATCGCTGAGCTATGTTCATTTGTCCTCAAGCAGTATCGTCGCGATGGAACTAGTCCCCATAGTGAAGTCGGCATCCTTTCGTCCCCTCACGCAAAAAAAGGAAAAAGCCCACGCGTTGTAGGACCCGTCGTTGCGGCGCGGGCTAGTCTCGTTTTCTTATCCGACCCTACTTAGGTAAATTCACGACCCAGAAGCAGAGCGGGCCCGCTGCCCCAAAGGCGCACATGGGGCGGTGTGTTGCACGAAGAGGGGGCGGCACGAGGTCATGTGCACTCCGCAGTCACATCCGCGGGAACGCGGCACAGTCACGGTTCGCGTAGTCGTTCGGGTGCTCTCTCTCCGGTTGGCATGCGGTCAGTGGGCGATGCGAAAATAGCAGAGACGACTCACAATTGGGGATGGCGACTTAAGTCTTGGGCACCGGATTCCGTCGGTCCCATAGTCAAACGTCGCTACAGCGCGTTCTCACGACAACGCGCCCCCTGGAGTTTTCTTTCGCGATCCTTCGAGTTCCTCGCCTGCGCTGATCTTTCGCGTTGTCCAGCTGCGCATTCGGCGCTGGCACCTGCTTCGGTTCGCCCGGCTCCTGCTTCGCACCACAACGCCGTGGCTTGGGGGCTGGAGCCGCTACGCAGTTCACAGCCTCGTGATCGAGCACCCCATAGCCTGGCGACGTAACGTTGCCGCTCGAAGGGCCGCCGTTCGCCGTCAAGTGGTCGATCCCGGTACGCGGCTTATGCGCAGGTGAACTTAGAAGCACTTCGAGGCTGCCGGACTGAGTTTGTTGCGCCTTTTCCGCCGGAAACAGCGTCAGTTTGGAAGACGCCGCCGCACCGCTCTTTCCACGCCGGCGGACACAGACTGGTCGTAGCTCCAATCGGCCAGTTGACTCTTCTTCTCTGCGGTCTGGTCTTTTGCCCCAGACAGTTGGCTGCGGCGGCTCATCGTCGCCCGTCCTCACCGGGCTTGACATTTTCCGCGCCGGCTGATGGGCCGATAGGCTCCGCGCGTCGCCCCTTTCCTGCCCTCCATAACCCTCCGCTCCGCCTACCAGGTAACTGCTGCCCTCCACCCCGGCTACTCTCCAAGCATTTCGCCGCCCCCCGCCAATTCAGCACGTGCCCTTTACAAACCCTTGCCTGTCACTTTTGCAGCACACGACTTTCGAAATGTGGGGGTACGGGAAGTGCCGCATACAGTCGTAATAAAGACCGCGATGCAGTACGAAGAGAGTGTCTCGCTCGGAGTGTGGCTCGTTCGATGGAGATTGTTGCGTGTTGCCAGGAGCAGGGTGCAAAGGCAGGTGAAGGTTTTAAAGGTCGACTGCCAAGAGTGAAGGTTCCGTTTGCACTCTTGTTTCCGGTAGTCGACCCGGATGTCACAACGGAAGGAGTGATGTTTAATGGGAGGGAAAGCGCGAAGGTGCGCAACCCTCAAGCTCTTGCTCTCTTCGCCTGCCCCGCAGCTTGGCGATGACCCCGACTAGGCCCCGCATACCCATCTACGCCGCTCAGGCACATCCTGCGTGTCCCCGCACAACGCACCAAAAACCTTTGTAGTGGTTTTCTCAGATACCCGCCCCTCCTGGCCGGACCAGGGGCCTCAACAACCCTTTCTCCCAACCCGAACCGCGGGTGAAACCACCACACGCCCGATCTCAGCGTAATACCTCACGCCATCACGAAATCGGACAATCAAAAGAGGGTAATATCAAGAAGACCGCAAGGAAGCAATACAAATGCCTGGTACATTGGGTTCAGTGGAAGCGCAGGTGAGGGTGTCAAGATGACACCCCCCCCCCATAATTGCAAGGTCAATACCAGAGCAACAACCAGGGTAAGTCAGGTGGCAGGCAGGCAAGTGGGGGGAATGGGCGTTACTGCCACAGGAGCCCCCTACTTGAGATGAAGCCGTCCTCGACTTCAAGGGTGACGAAGGTCACGCTCACGAATGGTACGATAAGCTCGTTCAGCTACATCAGCAAGAACTTTATTGCTGTGGAGGCCGAAGTTAGTGACGAGAACATCAATTTCATCCGGGCGAAAATCAGTCACACAGGGTTCACAGCCCTCCATATTTGGTCGTAGGCGTGTGAAGCTACCTCCGTCAGGATCTTTGTATTCTGGTCTAAAGCGTCGCTCAGCCAGAGGCTTAGTATGATCAAAGACGCGAGGATCATCGCGCGGTCCCAAATCAGTATAGTAGTGAAGCGCAACTGTATCATTGTCGTGGTCAAATTCTTCGTAGGCTTCGGCAACATAGATACGCTTCTTCCACGCGTTGGATCGTCCTTTCACCCTGAAAATCACGAACTTACCATGTTTGAACCGGTCACGGTCCGAAGGTAAATGCAGAAGGGCTGAAGAAGAGTCGATGGTTGGCACTTTCAAAGGCACAACCTGTTGTACAGATACTACAACCGATTCAGCATCATCGTCGTTGACGTCTTGAATTTCGTAAACGACGGGAGAGATCTTTCTAGTAACCATGTAAGGTCCGCGCCAAATGGGCCGTAGCTTGTGGCGTGTCTTAGGCACGAAACGCAGAACATAATCACCTGGGGAAAACTGGATGTCAATTTGGTGGGCATCATAGTTGAGTTTTTGACTCTCCTGTGCTTTCTGGTGAGCTCGTGTAACGAGTCGACTATAAAATTCAAACTTGTTCTTAAAGTCCACCAAAATCTGATGACGTGATTGTGGTAGATCACGCTGTTCACTCAAAAGATTGTAATCGGGTGGTAACAGGGGTTGCTTGCCAGTACGCATCATGAAAGGTGAAATCTTCGTTCCCGGAATGTACATCCTATTGTACATGAATGACACATATGGGAGGAAAATCGACCAATCTGGCTGACGCTGTTCATCGATCGCAGCTCGCAAGAAGGCTTTGATGAATCGATTGACACGCTCAGTATGATTACTCTGAGGGTGATACGGAAGGGTAGTACGATAATGTACGTTGAATTGACGAACAAACGTGCGAAATAACCTGTTCGCGAACTCATTTCCATTATCCGTGACTATGCACCGTGGGAGACATCCCTCAAGTAAAATCTTGTCCACAAACGCGTTCAAAATCGAATAGTCATGTTTTGTGTTGATCAGAGCTAATTTCAAGAAATGCGATACTGCATCGTACATTGCGAGTATGTACGTGTACAGGTCAGCGCCTCGCAGAGGTCCAATCAAATCCATACCTATGACATAGCTATCTCCGACGCGATTCGGTTGACAGAACAAGCCATGACGTCTAGGCATGGTGGATCGAATCTTCTGGCAAATAATGCAGGCATTGACGAACTCATCAACTGATGATGAGACGTTTGGCCACCAATACCGTTCTAAGATTTGATTCGCTGTGGAGTCTCGTCCTACATGGCCTCCGAACAATCCTCGGTGATGCATGGCGATCACACGCTTTAGCATAGACTGAGGGACCACAATAAGACGTTGAGACGCTGAATCATCGACCTTATACAACACGTTGTCATCAACCTCATATGGTACGGATGACTGCTCGTCTTGATCTTTCTGTTCAGAGTCGAGATTTCGTCTGATGCGCTTGCATGTTTCATCCTCAGCTTGTTCTTTCGCTATCTCATTGAGAGTGATCTCATCCTCCGCTTGATCCGCAAAAGGGAGACGTTCGACGGAGTCAATTGGCTCAGACTCGTACGAGAATTGAGGCGGTTGTGCGTTCTGTCGCGTACTAACTGCTACCATAGCTGCGGTGGGTCCGCTGTCCGTCAGCATAGGCATCGTCACCGAAGAGAAGGTGAAGCAAGCTGTGCCAGGTACATCGGTGGGGATTTCTTGGAAAATCAAAAAAGCTTCATTGATCGGTTCCCCGTCTTCGTCTTTCTCGATCAATTTGTCGATAGGGTTGCGCGACAGACAATCCGGAATACGCATGCCAGGGGAGCTTCCAGGCTTGTATCCGAGCTCCCGGTCGAACGCAGCAAGCCGCATAGCCCATCGTGCTAACTGTCCAGACGTATGATTCGAATCCCGAAGAAACGTTAAATTACGATGATCCGTCACTAACTTCGTCTGATGACCTTCGATTTAAAATCGGAAATTTACGAGAGCAGAGAGTACTGCGAGGAGTTCCAAGCGCCGGGGATCGTGCTTCCTCATCGACTTAGGCACGGTTCGACTCCAGTACTCGATAACTCTCTCTTCGATTCTTTCTCTTCCATCGTCGTCAACGACTGGTACCTTTTGAAATAGGTAAGCACCCAACCCATGCGCGGAAGCATCAGTTCGAATGTAAAAAGGTAACGAGTAATCAGGATGATAGACGCCCTTCGAAGTGACAATAGCCTCGATTATGGCATCCCAAGCTTCCTGACACTCTTTCGTCCACTTGAATTTCACGTCCGGCAACGTCAGTTGTCTTAATGGCTCTGCAACTTTCGCAATATTCCTTACATAACGCCGGCAAAAACTCCCCATTCCAAGGAAAGATCGCACTTGCTTCTTAGGGTCAGCATCGGACAAAGTGCCAGGAATTGGCATGTGTCTGATGGCTTCTAAAGACCTTGGTGATGGAAGAAGTCCGTTCGGGGTAGATAAATGACCCGAAAACTCAATGACTTTTTGCATAAAATGAATCTTCTTGATCTTGGCGCTGTACCCCTTCAAGGCGAGATGGGGAATAACTTGCGCAAGGCACTGCAAGTGATTCTTTGCATCTGCGTGACCGGCGAGAATATCGTCGATATATGCCACGAGATCACGATATAGCCATTGCGACAAGTCAGTGTTCAACTGCTTGCAAAACAAACTTCCGGCTGGTTTGACTCCCAAAGGTAGACGCATGTAGCTGTACGCTCCCAGAGGACTAGTGAAGGTGACCACGTCTTGTGCATCTAGCGACAATCGTAAATAGTGATAGCCCCAACGAATATCCAAACTGGAACGACAAAACTTGTCGATGAGAAACATCAACGCGTCAGCCATGCTCACACTCGGCCAGCTATCATCCTTGAGCAATGCATTGAGGCGTCGTAGGTCGACAGCTGCTTTGTAAGCATTGGAAGTGCCAGGCTCAGCACCTTTCTTAGGCAACATCAAAATAGGGAACTCCCACGGAGAATTCGCGGGACGAATAACTCCGTCTCGGGTCCACGCTTCAATCTGCATCCGCAAACATTCAATCTTTTCTTTCGACAACCGATATGGCGAGAGTTTGACGGGAGTCGGGTTCTCTTCTTTGAACCGGAGCGTCACTTCAGGTGAGTCCACAGGTCTCATCACATCATCGAAAAATGCCCACGAATACGAGATTAAATGCTTCATCATCAGCTTCTCGTCATCATGTAAAGCAGGATGCTCTGTGATACCCAATTCAGTCATCACCTCTTCGACCTGCGCGACGGTCGGAGGGATGACCTGCATGCTCTCCTGACCCGCTAAATGAGGAGGCATCACCGCTAAAGGTTGACCATGTTCGTCGTGAGGCGCGTCCGCCCACGGAACGTCGTACTTATTGAAATACGCTGGTCGCTCTTTTGCGGTGCCTTCTTCTTCAGCAGTTGCAGAGGGCTGGTTGTCGACTTGGTTGCTCTGCGTAACAGCAGTGGCGACGGTGCCCCCTGCAAAAGATGAAGCCGTCCCAGGCGATGTAACTGAAGGTGGTGGTGGGGTGGTGGGGGCAGCAGCTGGTGGTGCAGGACTCGCAGGAGAATAGAGTTCATCGGGCGCAATCCATGACACCTCCGTCTAGTTTGTCGAGCTCGTCGTCATCAAAACCTTCCTCTCCCTGAAGGCAGGGCCGATAGCCGGGTGCGTAGATGAGAAACTGTTCACTATAATGAGCGGGTGACCACCTGTAAATCCCAACGCTGGCCCAAAACGGTCCCTTAAATTCGGTGGTACACGCGATAATAAAGGCAGGTTCAAGCGAACATTGCACGCAAGTAGGCGTGTGCGCGAGCACAGCAACTCTGGTGTGATACTATAGAAATCGACAATACGCGGCACATAAAATTGGTGATGCACAAAAGGGATCACTGATGGTTCCTGCTCGAGTGTCCATCGTCCAATCACATAAGGTGCGTTGCGGAAATGACGCCGGACCCAAGAAGCAATAGTAGCGCCCTTGCGTGCGTCCCTGTAGTGCAAATTGGCAGTCGACCCATAGATACACGGCGGACTGGCGTGAAAATAAGAATGCTTCCAAAAATCTGAATGTGAATACGACAACACCAAGTCGTATGTACGACGATGAGATTTCCCCAACTCATGCAAAACATAGGGAGGAAAATTGAGCTCAAAGGTGGCTCGGGCTTAAGGACAAGCATCCAAAGCCAGGACAATGCGAAATGAACTGCCATATAGCTCATTGCATCGCCGGATACCCAACGTTGATCCTCCAGCGCCAGCAAAGTAGACGACGACAAAGGTCTAGGTGATGGGTATCCAAACCAAGGAGGCATGCTTAGATAGCAACTCCTTAGCGGTCGCCTCCATCTCCTTTTCTGGTGTTTTTTTCACTTCTTCATCTGGAGGTGGCTGAGGAGGAGGCCTGTCACTCAAGACATCCTCCTCGACTTCATCGTCGTCAACAGCAGCCGTAAGAGTTGCATGACACACGTCATCAGTGGCTTCTAGCTGCATGTTGACACATCCTTCATGCGGCGTGATCTCGCCTTCGATCACCGGGACTTCGGGGTCGATACCAATGGGTTCATCACCAATGTGCTCCACAGCCACATGAACTTCGTTGGGCTCGTCAGCGCAATACGATGAATAGGAACCAGGTACAAGGCGGAGATCGGCGGAGATCTTGGAGGAGTGACCGATGAGGTCGGGATACGTGACCTTTTTCCAGCGGCACATCGCACTCCATCTCCAAGAAGTACGGTTGGCTTGGAAGAAGAAATCGAGTACTCGTCACGTACGCGCAATGAGGGATGATATCTTCCTCGTCTGTAGGGCATTTAAGTTGGTCTTCCGCTTTTTCAGCAGTCTGATCACCGGGAGGAACGTGATGGTGACTCGCTCTGATACGAATAGAGCGCAGTAGACTGTCATAACTCCACGGTTTACCAACTGGCGTCCAAGTTTGGATATTTCCGTATTGCACAGCAAGCTTAGCTGTCGGGGACATCTGCACTACCTGCGGAGTCGCATCGAATGCATCATTGTAAAGGACAATTCCAAGCTGGTCTTGTGGCGATGCGGAAGTCCGATTCTTGAGAACTCCAATGGTCACTTCAGAACGCCGAAAAATAGCTCTCTCTGTCGCATAATCCAAAATCGTACCCAAGAGTCGTAATTCTCGTGCTCCTAATAGTAATTGCCCATTCGTTTGACCAACGAAGAACATGAGCAGCATGGATGTCGTTGGCACCAAGGAGATCCGGAGAATGACCCATTCTCGAATAGCAGCTCCCGAACCTCCTGACCCTTTTAGAGTACGAATCGTAGGGAGTGGTTGACGATAGATGATTTTGCCGTCACGATCAAGTTTGCGATACAAGCGGTGATCGATGTAGGGGGAATCAGCCATGCCATCCAAACCGCAGCGATGATGGCAATATTTCGAACCATCTGCGAAGAGATAGCCACAGGCACATACGTCCAAGAGGCGGATCTCGTGCCCATCGTACCTTTCGGCTTTATTTTCACGATGGTCGGGTCCTGAGTGTTATTCAGCGCAGTCTGAGGGCAGAAACTCTCGAAATCCGAAGAGATGGAAGGGTGGGCGGCATAACGCTCGGCGCAGTCGTCCCTCGGTGGCACTTATTCCAGAGCAACCAGGTATCTTTATCCCACACGAACAATCGTATACCCCAATTCGTCACGATTATCTTCGTCTTCCGAGTGAACTCTAGATTGCAACTCCAGTCACTTCGGTACTTTGCTCCTGCTCCTCCACCCTGCATCTTCAGTGATGACCAAAAAGGAAGGGAGGTTCCATGGTCACCAGGAATTAGCCTTCTGCATGGAGAAGCTATCATCATCGCCCCAAACTCGTCATCGGCTACACGTTGCCCTCCATGAGCTCAGAATATTGCACAGTGCAGTAGTCCGCTCGCTTAGTGTCATCCTGATCTTCGCCAAGCACTTCAAAAAACTGAACAACGCGACACCATCATTGCGCTGGCTAGGGTTCGCTCTCTGAGACGGTGATGCCCTCTACCCAGTGGGAGCCGTCTGCTGTGCCTGATGAATCAAGTTCATCGTGTTGAGTGAGAAAGCCGTAGTCAGATCCTCCAGCCGCACCGAGGTCTGAGCGGTCCGCTGCACTGCGGGCTGCCTTCGACCACCGTCGTTGAGTGCCCTGCAACCAAACGCTGTTGGAGTGCCTGCAACCAGCTGCTGTTGACCTGCACCTGGCCACTGTGCTGCTGTGTAGACCACCTGGGCGGTTTTGCACAACGCGCGGCGCTAGCTGAGTCACTGAAGCTGTCCTGCTGCAGCTAAAAGCGTCCGTCGGTATTGCTCCTGTCCCTCTGGCGTTGCTGGAAAACCGCATTCAGTCAACGTCTGAGCACACGCCTCTTCCTCGAGGATTGTCCGGCACAGGCCAGACACACGTTGTCGTGGTTAAAACTACCATGCTCGGCCGCAACTGAGGCAACGTCGTAATGCTTGACGCGTATGGTTATCTATCCCCTGTGGTAGCCAGGTTCCAACTCTCCGAGTCCAGTAACATACCAACTCTTTGGATTGCTGCAACTGCTGCCTCTGCTGCTGCTGCTCTCTCCTCTCCTGTTGCGCGCTCCCTTTCCCCTGTCTCCTTCTTAATCGCCTCTTCGAGTTTTGAGTAGGTTGGCTTCCATGATCTTTGGAAATCTGGATGGTCAATTGAATGACATCGTCGGTGAGAGTGAGAAGATGCTTTCATTTATATATGCGGTTAAAAATGCTGAGCAATTCGACGCTCGTCCGCGAGCGCCTCAGAATTGAGCCCAGCAATGAGTGCGAACGGAACGCAGCAGGATCAGTATCAACGACCCTACATTGCCCGTCACTGGCGAATTTCTTGCACCCATCGCGCATATACTTATTTCAATGACAAATTCCCTTGCCGTATTGGAAACCTTCACGTTTCAAGCTCCTCAGCCTTTCCTCGAGGTGACAAATTAAGCTTCTCGTCTCTTGCCAATTAGCATCCGACAGTCCTCTCATGCTGGGGGCGCAACTTCCTTTCAGTTTGGGGTCCCATCCTTGTATGTTTCCAAATCTGCTGCGTTCGCTTCGCATTTGCGATAAGCTTCCATAGGGGGTGGGGGGGGGGGGGGGGGGGGGGGGGGGGGGGGGGGGTGAGTGTGTTGATACTGCCCTCCAATCCTTTCATCGCTATTGGAGGGTTTTTATCAATCTTATCTTTTGCCTTCCATCATAACGCCGCATTGCATCCACCGTACGGTCCACCTCATCACGGAGTCCCTTAAGTGATTTTGCCCATGAGATTCGACAACGGATCGTTTCTACCATGGCTCCCTTCTTGACATGAAGTAATAATTCCCCCCTTCTTCGTCACGATGACGCTCCGAAAACCGTGGTCTCCTTATTATGATGGTGCGGGGTAGCTCCGGTCGACTTCGCGGTGGCTGATCATCTGTCATTCCGATTTTACAGCGTCAAATCGTCGCTCGTCGGGCTTA
>JAQMWT010000394.1:0-2500 GCA_029834535.1 Chrysophaeum taylorii
ACAAGTGCAGGCCAGTAAGTTCACCTAGTCCCAATCTCTAACCCCAGTAAGTTCACCTGGTCCCAGTAAGTTCACCTAGTCCCAATCTCTAACCCAGTAAGTTCGGTGTAAGCCCACTCGTGCTCACACCCACTCACCCCACTCTCCTTGAGCTCGTCGCTCTCACCCCCGCCAAGCTGCTTTGATCCGCACACGCCGCTACCCTTTTAGTTTACTCTAAAAACCCCAGTAAGTTCACTTGGTCCCAGTAAGTTCACCTGGTCACTAAGTTCACCTAGTCCCAGTCTCAAACCCCAGTAAGTTCACCTGGTCCAGTAAGTTCACCTACAGTGCGCGTGTAGACGCCGGGAGGGGGCTTATCGGTATTGCGCAGCACGTGTGGGGTAGGGTGGAGTCGTCGACTCAGAAGAGGATATCCTCGGGGTTGCCGATCGACAGAGAGCCACGTAGAGCTGGACGTGGCAGAAGACGGGCTTGGGAAGAGGACGCCGACCTCGCGGGGCGTCTGGCCCTGGCTCTTGTTGATCGTTTGGCGTCGGCGGGCCTTAAGGGATACAGGTTGGAGGAGCCTCGGTGACAACGACACGATCGATCATGTATCTGGTACCGTTGCAGTGGCCGTGCGACGGGTCGAGGTTGCGAAGACTTTAAGCTCGCGATCAAAGTCAGCATGCCGTTGGTTGTCAGGGAGTTGAAAACTCTGACAAAGAGCGAGGCGTCGTCTTCCGACCCAACCTAGTCGGCCGAAAAGAACTCCGACGCCTCGTCTCCGGGAAAAAGGCCGCGGTCATGCGCGCGTTGTCAGCATCGACAACATCGTTTCGACGGGGCGTGAGAATGGCGCGCTGAAAGAGCCGCCGCGGGTCGTGGAAATAGTCTGCGAGGTCGCCGTAGACGGCTTGGAGGATCACTGTCTGGCTCGCGCCTACCTGATCCTTACCCTAAATCGGGGGACAAACAAACAGACAGACAAACATCTGTCATTACGTATTATCGCTTGTAGTTGATACGTACAACTTTCATCACAATTACCTAAGACACCTGCATCAGTATCCGCAGAACTACAACATGACAGGCAACATATCAGAGTTCGTCTTCAGAGGGCATATCAGATTCTATGTCGAGAAGTCAGTGTATCCTATCATGTATCTAGAAGTATGCGAGCCCCAGTATGACTTGGCTGAGTATGCACAAGCCAGAGAATGCAATACGACATGGTCCCATGGCACGTTGCGGCGCTGGGCTCGAGAAGATGCAGGACTCACCGGCAAATATATCAAAGAACCTCGACGAGGTGTTGGTAAGAATTCTTGAAATACGTTCGAGGAAGTTCTGGAGGAGATTATTCGATTGGATGGCATGTACACAGCAGCCCCACCGTCAGAATTTCACGGTGGCAAAAAGGTAGATGGCCCTACCGGAGGTGGGCGTATTGACAAAGAAGAACAGGACTTCCAGCACCGTTACAAATCGCCCACCTGCATGTCAATTGCAGTATTCTCGATCAGACGTCAAGAAAGGTTGTTAGCCGGCTTGGCCATATTGAAAACATTATTTATCATGGTTGTTCTGGTGTATGCTTCAATTGAATTCAATCGAGATGCTAAAGTATTCGTCATAGGCCCTATTGAAAGGATGATGACATTGGTTAAGAGGCTTTCACAAAATCCGTTGGATTCTGCCAATCTGGATTCTACAACATATCTTGATGACGATAGGGAAGTCCGGGACCAGGGATATGAAACAATTCTCCTTGAACAGACGCTTGAACGCATTGGGCAACTGCTTCAAGTCGGTTTTGGAGCTGCCGGCGCAGAAATCATCGGCAAAAATATGAACACGTGTTCCGGTAAACTTAATCCGATGATTGCTGGGAAGAAAATTACAGCCATATACGGGTTCTGTGATATACGCCAGTTCACTGATACGACGGAGTGTCTTCAGGAGGAAGTTATGGTTTACGTGAACAAGTTAGGAAACATGGTACACGCTGCTGCTCACTCACATTATGGGATGGCGAACAAGAACGTTGGAGATGCGTTCTTGCTATCATGGAAGATTTGCGATGGTTCTGTCAATGGATTCACGAGTTTTTCTGACAAAGCTACCGAAGCGGAGCGCGTTGCGGCGAATGAATCTGTGCTATGCCTAGCAGCTAACGGAGCCGTGCGCACAAAGCGGCAAATCACCCCCTCCCAGATGGCTGATGCTGCGATCACGGCATTCTTGAAGTGCCAGATCGAGCTGGAGAATGAAAATGAAGATGGCTGTCTCTCGTGCTATGCGACTTATAATGCGGTCGTACAGCGCTTTGGACGTGGCTTCAAAATCCAAATGGGTTTTGGCATGCATGTTGGCTGGGCTATAGAAGGAGCAATAGGATCTGACCTCAAGATTGATGCAACTTACTTGTCGCCGCACGTAGAGATGTCAGATCGCCTCGAAGCCGCATCCAAAATCTTCAAAGCCAAGCTTAATATGTCACACTGGTTGGTAAACT
>JAQMWT010000394.1:7500-61293 GCA_029834535.1 Chrysophaeum taylorii
ATCGTCATAGTTGGGCTCGGCGTCCGGGCCGAGCGGGCGTCGTGGGCGGCGGCGCGGCGTTGGTGTTCGGCAGCGTGTCGTTCGCGACGGCTTCTGCAGTTGTAAGCGACCTGCCGCGCTTCGACTTCTTCGTCGTCGACCCCTTCGGACAACCCAGCTTGATCTTGGGCTTGAAAAAGCTCGTAATCAACGAGTTAACGGAGGCCTTCGCGGCGCTCGCGCTTTTGAACTTCTTCGACGGTCTGCCTACTTTGCGCGCCTCGGCCAGCGTGTCGTCGTCGTCTGGGTCGTCGAGGCTATTGGTGTCTTCCTCGCCTCTAATCACCACTTCGTCGTCGTCGCCGGCCGCAGCGCGATTGGACCCGTCGATATGCGCGGCCTGGACGACAAGATCAGCGTCCGACGGGATCGGGCGCCGGAGCAACACGAAAGCAGCCTTCTCCATGTCTGTTAGTTCGCACACAGCGCTTTCCTCCGCGCACCTCCGCTCGAAATGCCGAATAAAGCGCTGCGCGCATCCACAAACGTCGCCGTCATTGTCCCGCACTTCCGGCATCAGCTTTGCGCGCGCAGCGACGACGTCCAGAGCAGAAGACATGTACCCATACATGATTCAAAATTATTACAACGTCCACCGTCTGTCCCGGGGGGGGTGGGGGGTTGGTATGAAAATAAGGTCCAAGATCGCCCTGGGTGCTGCCGCCAGTGTGGCGGTGGCATGGGGACCTCACGGACGAGTCTGTGATGGTCTTCTCATCTCTAGAAGTCATTATTAAGGAGGGTTCTTAATTTGAGTCTATAATTAATTAATTTCTGGCAAGGCGCGTAGGCGCCGTCCTCAATCGCAACCATAAGCTTAACGACCGTTGGGTTAGGGCGCCTAATACGCTTGCTCCCTGCGGCGGCCCCGGCCGTCCCGGAGTGAGACGGTGCCTGCTCGCCTCGCGGGCTGGCCGGTTAGCACCCGGAAAGTCTGCGCTGGGATGGGGTTCGCTCGTTTGGGTAGAACGCGACGGACGGGTCGATTATTCGTGGACCAAAACGTTCGCGGTCTGCGACGCGACGAGAACAAGGAAGAGTTGTTCGCATCTTTACGGCGGCGTGACATCTTCGCGGCCACGTTGCAGGAGACATGGCTCACCGGCAACGAGTCGCTCGAGCGACACGGCTACGTCGCTGTTTGTTCCGGTTTGGCAGCCTCCGAGCAGTCTTCCCGCGCCAGCCAATGTGTGGCCGTGGTGCTGTCCCCTGCGGCGCAACAGGCGTGGCACGCGAGCGGCAGCACCGTTATCCGCGCATCTGCGCGAGTCATTGCGCTGCGACTCGATGTCCAGGACGATGACGATCGAGACCTCGGCCTCTTCGTCATGAGCGCTTACGCTCCAGTCGGAACCGCGCCTGACGAGAAATGGGACGCGTTCTTCGACGACATTGACCTTGCGCTTCAAGCGCGACGGCCGGACGACATCCTCGTCCTGGGGATGGACGGGAACGCGGCTCTCGGCGTGCGCTCCAAGTACGTCGTCGACGGCCCCTGTGGGCCCTACGGGGCGCCTTACGTCAACAACGCTGGCCGCCGTCTCCACACGTTCCTCGCAACACGGCGTCTGGCGTCGGTCGGCACGTTCTTCCGCAAGCGCGCCTACGCGTCGTGGCTGCACCCGCGCTCCTGGAAAACGTACCAGCTCGATCACATGATCTCACGGCGGCGCGACGTGCAAAGGCTCGCTGATGTGGGTTTGACCAGCAGCCTCGTGGACTCGGACCACCACGCTCTCAAGTGCATCCTGCGCGTCAAAGTCCGCCTCGCACGGCCTCCTGGCACACGGCCCTCTCTGGCGCGCCTCGACTACGCTCCCCTGCGCTCAGAAAGCACGCGCTTCGGATTCCGGCGCCGGTGGTGCTCGAAAGTGCGCGACATCTTCGGCTTGGGCCGTGGGTCACATGACGACGCGACCGACGACGCACCGACCGACGCCACGGACGGGGTACCCGACGCTGACCAGGGCTCGCCGTCCTCGCCGTACTTACGCCGTGCGCGGGCGGCGGCCTCGGCCTCTGACGCCTTACTGCCGAAGATCCGACGCCTCCGACCCGGATGGTTTGAGGACGCGGCGGAAGAGCTCCAGCCTCTGATCGAGCGACGCAACTCCCTCCACGCGCTTGTGCTCTCGCTCGGTGCCCGGCGCCGTCTTCGCTCGGCGTCCACGGTCCTCGACGACCTTCGGGCGATCAAGTCGCGGCTCGCGAAGGCCGTAGCACGGGCGAAAGAGCGATGGATTACTCGTCTGTGCGACGGACTCAACGCGGGAAGCGAGTCGCTCGGCGGCACCTCGAAATACTGGAACACGGTCGGACGGCTCCGACGCGGTCTCACGAAAACCACATTGGCCAGGCAGGTACAGATGACGAATGCCGACGGTAGCAGGTGCTCGTCGCCGCAGGAGAACACCGACGTGTTCAAGGCGCACTTCAAGCACCTCTACAGTCGACAAGCTCGCTACGACCCCACCGTGATCAACGACGTTGACCACTTGCCGATCCGTCCGGAACTCGGGGAACCACCGACGCAGGAGGAGATAAAGCGGGCCGTTGGTCAGCTGAACTGCACCGCGCCCGGCGAATCGGGCCTGCGCGCGGAGGTCTGGAAGGCGCTCGCCACCGACGCTCGCACGCTCCCGCTGTTGGAGCGTGTAGTCCTCGAGTTCTGGGAGTCCGACGTCCAGCCGGCCGAGTGGGACGTAGGCCTCCTCGGGATTCTCCCCAATAAGGGGGACCTCTCCCTGCCGGGCAACTACCGCGGGATCATGATGCTCGAGATCGCGCAGAAGATCGTTTCGAACATCGTCCGTGCGCGACTCAACGTCATCTGCGAGGACCTCGATCACGAGTCCCAATGTGGATTCCGACCCGAGCGCGGTACGTCAGACGCCACCTTCTCGCTCAAGCTGGCGCTGAAGAAGCGGCGTGAGCACGGTCAGGACTCGCGGGTACTGTTCATCGATTTCGTTAAGGCGTTCGACCGCGTCCCGCGAGAGCTTCTCTGGGAGGTGCACCTGAAGTTCGGCGTCCCGCCGAAGCTCGTCGAGGTCATCAAGGGCCTCCACCGAATCCAGTTCCACTTCTCGGTCAGCGGTGTCGTCGCCTCGGTTGACTCGATCATCGGCGTCAAGCAGGGCGACGTCCTCGGCCCCGCCCTGTTCGTGCTGTTCATGGCGGCACTGACGACGTCGTTTCGACGACGCCATGGCCGCGCCCCGTGTGTCTACCGTACGCGGGAGGACTTTCAGATAACGAACCGGGGTTGGTCCGCTCGCGGCGACGAGTTCCCCTTCGATGAATCGGCGTACGCCGACGACGTCACCTTTCTCTTCTGGGACCGCCACATCGCCGCCAGCGAGACACCGCGCCTCATCGAACACTGCGACGCCTGGGGCATGGAGGTGCATTGCGGCAACCGACACACGAAGGCGGCGTCCAAAACGGAGATGCTGTTCGTCGCTCGCCCGGCACACCTGTACGGCGACCCAAAGTCGTTCGACGACACGGACCTCTCGGACATCGAGCTCGGGCGCGGCCGCTTCATACCGGTCGTCGACCAGTTTAAGTACCTCGGCTCGGTCCTCTCGCGCGACTGCCGCGACGACTCAGACGTCGACGCGCGGATCAAGAAGCCGTCTCAGGCCTTCGGTGTCTTGCGGGACTGCATCTTCGCCTCGAAGTCCGTCTCTGCTCGCGCCAAGCGCCTCGTCTATGTCTCGCTCGTCCTGGCCATCCTCCTTCACGGTGCGGAATCGTGGTGCCTCACCGAGGTCCTGTTCCGCCGGCTGCGGTGTTTCCACGCGCAGTGCGCCCGCGTCATGTGTCGTGTGACCCGGAAGCACACCTGGCCCCACCACATCTCAACGGAGATCCTGCTGCGGCGCCTCGGCCTCGAGTCCATCGACGTCTACGTCACGCGCCGCCAGCTCCGCTGGGCCGGTCACGTCGCCCGCATGCCCTTCTCCCGACTCCCTCGCAAGATACTCTCGACTTGGGCCCGCTCCAAGCGCCCACCGGGGGCTCCGCAGATGACGTACGGGAGGACGCTCGCCAAGGCACTCCGGAAATGCGACATCCCCTTCAACTTGTGGCACGACCTCGCACAAGACCGCGCGCAGTGGCGGTCCGCCATCCTCGCACTTTCATCCCTCGCCTCTACCCCAACTGTGCGATTTTTGCTCTGTGATCCTGGACCGGCTCCTGCCGGCCCAGCCTGGCTCCCATGCCCGGGAGAGGTCCGAAGTTAGTTAGTTAGTTCGTTCTGGCTAGGCGAATTTAGTCGTGCTCTAGAAACTTTCACACACCGTCGAATTGGATCTTCGCGATTTTTCTGCGCGCAGAGGGGCCCAAGACGCGTCGATTGCGCACACAAAATCCACCTGTTGCTCACACACCCCGGCCCCTGAATTTCGGCGCGCTTAGGTGGTTCTTAATTGTAGATCTATTCTACATAGAAGCCGCTTAAAAATAAGGGTGATGTAGCTATTAGGGAGGCGACAACGTTGAATTCTATATGTATTGGGGGGGCGACCTAAAAAACATAGTGTTTTTGGGGGGTGCGACCGTAAAAAAAGTGGTGATATTGGGGGGGCGACCTTATAAACATGTTGTTTTTTGGGGGGCGACCGTAAAAAAGTGGTGATTTTGGGGGGGGGGCCTTAAAAAAAAGGGCGTCCTTAATTTACAGGGTCGGATAAGAAAGTTCGTACGAGCCGTTAACTATGTTTCAGTTTGTACTAAGACATACTCAACGGATCGCTGAGCTATGTTCATTTGTACTCAAGCAGTATGTGCCGCCACGCCGCGAGATCGTCGCGATGGAACTAGTCCCCATAGTGAAGTCGGCATCCTTTCGTCCCCTCACGCAAAAAAAGGAAAAAGCCCACGCGTTGTAGGACCCGTCGTTGCGGCGCGGGCTAGTCTCGTTTTCTTATCCGACCCTAATATTAATTGTCCGAGAAACCTACATTTGGGATTTTACAGCATTGTAGGCTGAACGTCAATTAGCCAAACGCGGCATATATTGTTAGGTTTAGGCGAAGGTTTGGGGGGAGTGTTAGGGGATACTGTGAATGACGTCATCCATCCTCGGACCCTACCTAGGCTTAAAAAAAGTGGACGTTTTTGGGGGGCGACCTTAAAACCATGCGTCGAAATTGGGGGGGCGACCTAAAAAAGTGGCGGTTGAAGAGACGAAAAATCCGTTTGGCCGTTAGTTCAGTGAAGAGCCAACGGAAATTTCTTCGTCAGCCGATGGTGTCGACGTCGTCGCGGCCGAGGACGCAGACCCTACAGGAGTCACCTATCCCACCATCGTCGTCGTCGCCGCCGCCGTCGCCGTCGCGGTCGCGGCCGCAAACGTTTGAAGAATCACCGATTCCACCATCGCCACCACCGGCCTAAACCGATTCAGGAGCGGTTGCGCTGCAACCGCTGCCATGGGAGTCGGAGGAGTCAGTCGACGAGGCGAAGGAGCGCGTCATCGCGCGTATACTGACAGCTTCAGACGCCGTGACGGTCTTAGGCGCGAGAAAAAGTGTCACTCTTGAAAAGGTGCGTCCCGTCGCAGTAACGTGACTTCGAAAAGTTTTGACGTCTCCGCCCCGCGCGCAGGCGCAAGCATTGTTCCGCGACCTCGCGCGGCAGTTCCACGGGGACAAATGGCGAGACCAGCGGGCGCACGAGGTGATGCAGCGGCTGAACCAAGCGTTACGAATGCTTCGCAACTACTTCGGAGCGACGCCGCCTCCTCCTGTCGGCTCGTCGTGCGAGGCTCGCTCAGTGCCTATGTCGACGGTTGAGGCTGAGTCCGATATCGATGACTCTGATGACAAATGTGAAGCGGAATCGGACGCGAGTTTTTGCAACCACGACGCTGACGAAAACTGCGAGAAGAAGCGCCACTTAAAAAAAAAGAGGAAGGAGAATGCGGCGGAAATTAATCGGGCTCGAAACGCGTCGAAGGCGGCGTACGAACGGCGTGTGGAGGAGCAAAGCCGGCTCCTCTTCGCGAAAGAACGCGGCGTTTTCTGGGAGCTTCTGCGCATTTACGACCCGCACCTCGCGTGCGAGCTGGTTGTGGGTAATGAGACCGGGAACGACGGGGCAACGTCGTTCGAGTTTCGGTGGCAGGCCGAACAATTCGCGCACGGTCGATCGGCTAAATTTGGCACCGTGCTCAAAGCTCGCGAATGCAAGCACGACGTCCTCTGTTTAGTTTGCGGTGCGGCGGAGACGGCACCAGCTCGCGCCAGCAAGAAGGCCCGGCGTGGTGTTAGGGCGGCGACGCCAGACGAAGAGGCCCAAGACGAGTGTCCTTTCTTCGAGATATACCGACATTCCCCGACAACCGGCCGCTTCGTCTTGCGCAACCACACGGAGCACTCGCGAAGCTGTGCTGCGATCGCATCGAAACGCGGCCGCAGCCCATATTTGGCCCAGCGTCTCGCCCGTCTTGTTGTGCCTGTCCTTGCCGAGTGTCCCAAAATGACCTCCAAAGGCATCAACACTCTCCTCTCCCCCTTCGTCTCGTACAGCCTGAAACTCCCCTTTCTCCGCGAGATCAAGCGCCAAGCTCAACTGCTTCTTCTCGGCGACCGCCTCGCGGCGCTACGGCGCCTCCCTGCCTTCGCCGAGAAGCTTTACGACGAGTACGGCTGCAAGGCAAGCGTCTTCTTTTCGGATGCCGCCGAAATGCGAGAGAGCCATATCGCCTATGAGGCGTACCGGCTCGCCCAGGAGCAGTAGAAGCTGCCAGAGGCGGGTCGTGTGCGTTTCGACCCAAGCACCGTCGACATCTCCGACATCAGAGATGCTGTCAATGTCGATGGCGAGGATGTCCCGGCGAAGTACTACCACAGCATGGTCGTCGTGTCACATTGGGGCAGGCGGCTAGCCGAAGTTGCCCGCCCCTTCTATCAGATAGACGGCGCGCACTGTGAACGGAAGGGCGCGTTCTGGTTGGTCACGGTCTTCAATTGGACCGTGTATGACTCGAACGACAACATTGGCAAGGTCGCCTTCTCGCACTTCGCAGACAACAAGAGAGAACATACGTACCGCTTGATCTTTCAGTTTGTCAAGGAGGCAACGGCGTGCGACGGTGCAAGCGCCGGTTTCCTTTCGCAAGTGGATCGACCGGGCGCGGTGTTGCTCATGAACGGCGACAAAGACACGTTCACAGCCCATAAGAAGGAATTCAACGAAACGAACGCCATGCTCAACCCGAAGCACCTGGCGCCGAAACTACAACAAAAGGTCAGGTCGAATTCCTTGGACGTGGCCCGATGCTGGCAGTGTGTCCGTGCGCCCTCGAACAGGAAAGTCGACAATATCTGGAAAGCATGTCTGATCCCGCGAAAGAGTACCTTCTCGGAAATGATCGCAAGAAGGAGAACATCTTTCCCATCTACACTGGGATCAAGGACACGGAAAAGGTCACAAGCCAGGCCGTCGAGTCATCGAACAACGCTGACGATAAACATAATGTAAGTCGCGTCGCATTCCATCTGTCAAATCGCGAGCGTGCAGTCATCTGATCTGACATTCCCTTCAGGTTCGATCGGCGTGCCCCTCGGTGATCCTCATGACAGAACTTTTGGCGCAGCGCCAGAAATTCCTTAATGACAAAGCTGCGGCGGATGGTTGTGTCGGGCCGCTTCCGCCGCGCGTTGAGGAGCGCCTCGCCAGGATCATCGCGGAAGCCATGCGATACCCCGACGTCTCGTGGATTGACGCCGAGACTAAGTCCGGAGCAAGGTGGATCCATCGAAAGTCCACAAGATAACTTTCACTGCGAATGCGACGGGGCCGCCGGAGTGTGACTGCTGTTACCATCGATCCGGCCTCCCCTGCTATCACGGGGCTCGAGCTATCGTGGACAAGTGCGGCCAGCACGAAGTTTGGCGGTTTGTTTCGAAAAAACTCACAACCCAGCACTGGCGGGAGCTGTTTCAGGACGTCGACTTCAACCTTCCGTCGTCCGCTGAGATCTCCGAGCTTCCTCGGGACCACTCGATCCTCTTCCCGGTTGCGATACGCCCTCCAAAGGGACGCCCCTCCAAGAACCCCGGCGCCCGGATCCACTCCGCCCATGAGGACGGCCGGCGGAAGCGCACTAGGGTGCGTTATTGCCGTCTCTGTAAAGACCAGGGCCACGCAACAGCGGAGTGCCCTTTCAAGCAATTTGCTGGTGCCCTCAACGACGACAGCAGCGACGACGACCGCGGCGACAACGACACCGAGGGCAACCATGGTGCCTATGATTAGCAACGCCCGCGCTTGCGCCTTTCACTCTCAGCTCCGTTGCGTCGTGGCTCGTGCTCCCGGTGCAAAGGCCCCATAGCCTGCCTGGTGCTGCGTTCCACTTTCCAAGGAAGTGCGCATGCTCAACACCCAAGTATTAAAACGTCGCCAAGACTCCTCGCAACGCCCCGTCTCTCTCCACTTACGGCAAAAAGGAACCGCCCGCCCATTCTCGAAAGCACCACCCGCACCCATCTTTTTAATGCCCCTTCGGTGGTTTCGTTGACCCCCGCCGCACAAATAGGGTTTCGTTGGCGCCGCCGCCGCCAGCCCGACCCCGTAAGGTCCAAGGGCAGACTTTGCGAGTATCAACTTGACCTGCGCCTAGGACGGACCTGGCTTCGGGGGACGGTCAAATTTGCTTTCGCTACCTCCGCGTCGCCCTGGCGTCAGGTCTGTCCGGGGTCTCCAAAGCAAAATACCTTCAATGGGCAGGGGCGAGGTCCTGACGCTCGTGCTGGAGGTGCATCGGCGAGGAGGCCGGCACAAAGCTAGACCAAGAGTGGGGCGACGTACCGGTGCCGTGGACGTCAATGACATCATCGAGCATACCTCACTCCTCGCCCCTCGGGGTCGCTGGCTAGCCCACGAAGACGGATACTAAGGCCCGCACTTCGCGGTGGCGAGCTTCATTGGCGTCGCCATCGACGCCTGGTGCCAGATCTGCAAGCACCACAGCGGACTGGCCGAGTTTTACGTTCCTTGCGACAAGCTGGAGTCCACAAGCTATCCGAGACAATGGCTATGAGGGGCACCAAGGTTGAACTCGACGCCGGGCTGGAGGGAAAGGAGTTCGCAACAGAGAAGGGGGCCAGGCGAGCGCGCGAGCAGCTCCGGAAGAAGCTCATAAAGGCTCGGCGGTTGCTGGTCGACCCGTCGAGACTACGCCCGGAATTCAGCCCTGGGGACCGGATTCCAAGACCGAGCTCCGGGCATCCACTCGAACAGCTGCGCCGAGGCTGGGCTGACCTCGACAGCGAAGAGCGCACCGCTGTCGATCGCACTGTCGAGAGCGACATGGAGGGCTGCTACAGCGACCTCACTCCGCCCTCGGGATGGCCCATCGACGCGGAGTTCACGGTCGAGGAGCCAGCACCCCGGACGACCATGAGCCGTCCCAGCAGCAGCACGAGGGCGCAGTCGAGCTTGCTTCCCGTTTGAAGGCCAAGCTGAAGGCGGTCATCAACGAGCGCTCGTGAGACATACTCAAGATTACAGTACGAGTCTTGATAAGGGTTCTAGTATGCAGCAGGACAGCGTCGCCCCCCCAAAACCACCACTTTTTTTACGGTCGCCCCCCAATTTCGACGCGCGGTTTTAAGGTCGCCCCCAAAAAATCACCAGTTTTTCTACCGTCGCCCCCCCGAAAACAACAAATTAAGGGATCGGTCAAGTTTGGTCAACAAGTTTGGTGAATTTCTTTCATGTTTGCTCGATTTTGATGTATGATTAAGGAAAACTTCACAAGTTTGGTCACTTTCCATAGAAGTTTGGTCAGTTAAGTTTGGTCACTCCGAAGTTGCATTAAGTTTGATCAATCAACCCTTCAAGTTTGATTAATTTCCTTGTAAGTTTGGTCAACAAGTTTGATCACTACTCCTCAAACTTCCACAGTATTGACCAAACTTC
The DNA here is from genome assembly GCA_029834535.1 of Chrysophaeum taylorii. Classification (NCBI taxonomy): domain Eukaryota; class Pelagophyceae; order Pelagomonadales; family Pelagomonadaceae; genus Chrysophaeum; species Chrysophaeum taylorii. Next base: position 17,476 of record JAQMWT010000394.1, read on the forward strand.
GGCTTTAAAAATCAAACTTAAGGAGGCTTTTTAAGGGGGCGCGTGAGCGCTTTTGGTGCGAAAATGCTTTAAAAACGAGAGCTAGGTGCTGCAGCTACGCAGAATCTACCGTGGCGTTACACGCGCGGCATGGACACCCCCCCATGACCGCCTTAGAAGGAGGTCCGTCCTAAGACAGCGCGGCGATACGCAAGGAGAGCGGGCAGCGACACGCGGCCCCGAGAGCAGATTCCCACGGCTTGGCGTACTTAAGCTGGGCCCATTCTCGTACCTTCCATCGTTCGTAGAAGCCAGCCAAACCGCGACTCACCACGGTGGTGTTGCCGTGGTCGTGCGTCATTCTTCAACAACAAGCGGACATCGGACACCAGACTTACATGGTCTGCGTGAGACGGATCACCCCATTCTGCATCCCAAAACTCGAGAGGGAGCGCGTCTTTGATAATCGACTCGGGGTTGAGAACGCGAAACTCGACGACCTCGAGAAACTGCGCGAGCACCGCCCCAGAAGCACCCAAAGATTTTAGTCCCACACTTGTGCGGGGCCGTACAGGACCACGTTCAGGAGTCCCTCATCGTCGCGTACCCGATCCGGAGTTAGCTGTCCAGCTTGATCACGGGACGGCAACAAGAGCACGTGCCGTTACGCAAGCATAAACAACTCGCACGACCGTAAGTGAACACCTCCTTGTCATCCTCCTCCTCGCGCATCTCGACAACCCCTCCCTGCCGCAAGATCTCCCGCTGCTGCTGCACCGTCGAGCACTGTACGAGAAAGTCGGCAAATACAAGCTGCGGCGCGAAGGGATGTCAAGACGTCGACAGCCTCGCTCCGGAAGAGATCGCTGACACCACCCCTGTAATTCTAACCCAGTCATCAGCGCCAGGCCTCCTGGCACACGGCCCTCTCTGGCGCGCCTCGACTACGCTCCCCTGCGCTCAGAAAGCACGCGCTTCGGATTCCGGCGCCGGTGGTGCTCGAAAGTGCTCGACATCTTCGGCTTGGGCCGTGGGTCACATGACAACGCGACCGACGACGCACCGACCGACGCCACGGACGAGATACCCGACGCCGACCAGGCCGACGCCGACCAGGGCTCGCCGTCCTCGCCGTACTCCCGGCTTGCGCGGGCGGCGGCCTCGGCCTCTGACGCCTTACTGCCGAAGACCCGACGCCTCCGACCCGGATGGTTTGAGGACGCGGCGGAAGAGCTCCAGCTCGATCGAGCGACGCAACTCCCTCCACGCGTTTGTGCTCTCGCTCGGTGCCCGCGCCGTCTTCGCTCGGCGTCCACGATCCTCGACGACCTTCGCTTCGGGCGATCAAGTCGCGGCTCGCGAAGGCCGCAGCACGGGCGAAAGAGCGATGGATTACTCGTCTGTGTGCCGGACTCAACGCGGGAAGCGAGTCGCTCGGCGGCACCTCGAAATACTGGAATACGGTCGGACGGCTCCGACGCGGTCTCACGAAGACCACATTGGCTAGGCAGGTGCAGATGACGAAGGCCGACGGTAGGGTGTCGTCGCCACAGGAGAACGCCGACGTGTTCAAGGCGCATTTCAAGCAGCTCTACAGTCGACATGCTCGCTACGACCCCACCGTGATCAACGACGTTGACCACTTGCCGATCCGTCCGGAACTCGGGGAACCACCGACGCAGGAGGAGATAAAGCGGGCCGTTGGTCAGCTGAACTGCACCGCGCCCGGCGAATCGGGCCTGCGCGCGGATCTGGAAGGCGCTCGCCACCGACGCTCGCACGCTCCCGCTGTTGGAGCGTGTAGTCCTCGAGTTCTGGGAGTCCGAAGTCCAGCCGGCCGAGTGGGACGTAGGCCTCCTCGGGATTCTCCCCAAGAAGGGGGACCTCTCCCTGCCGGGCAACTACCGCGGGATCATGATGCTCGAGGTCGCGCAGAAGATCGTTTCGAACATCGTCCGTGCGCGACTCAACGTCATCTGCGAGGCCCTCGATCACGAGTCCCAATGTGGATTCCGACCCGAGCGCGGTACGTCAGACGCCACCTTCTCGCTCAAGCTGGCGCTGAAGAAGCGGCGTGAGCACGGTCAGGACTCGCGGGTACTGTTCATCGATTTCGTTAAGGCGTTCGACCGCGTCCCGCGAGAGCTTCTCTGGGAGGTGCTCCTGAAGTTCGGCGTCCCGCCGAAGCTCGTCGCAGCCATCCTCCACCGAATCCAGGTCCACTTCTCGGTCAGCGGTGTCGTCGCCTCGGTTGACTCGATCATCGGCGTCAAGCAGGGCGACGTCCTCGGCCCCGTCCTGTTCGTGCTGTTCATGGCGGCACTGACGACGTCGTTTCGACGACGCCATGGCCGCGCCCCGTGTGTCTACCGTACGCGGAAAGACTTCAGATGACGAACCGGGGTTGGTCCGCTCGCGGCGACGAGTTTCCCTTCGATGAATCGGCGTACGCCGACGACGTCACCTTCTCTTCTGGGACCGCCACATCGCCGCCAGCGAGACACCGCGCCTCATCGAACACTGCGACGCCTGGGGCATGGAGGTGCATTGCGGCAACCGACACACGAAGGCGGCGTCCAAAACGGAGATGCTGTTCGTCGCTCGCCCGGCACACCTGTACGGCGACCCAAAGTCGTTCGACGACACGAACCTCTCGGACATCGAGCTCGGGCGCGGCCGCTTCATACCGGTCGTCGACCAGTTTAAGTACCTCGGCTCGGTCCTCTCGCGCGACTGCCGCGACGACTCAGACGTCGACGCGCGGATCAGAGGGCGTCTCAGGCCTTCGGTGCCTTGCGGGACTGCATCTTCGCCTCGAAGTCCGTCTCTGCTCGCGCCAAGCCTCGTCTATGTCTCGCTCGTCCTGGCCATCCTCCTTCACGGTGCGGAATCGTGGTGCCTCACCGAGGTCCTGTTCCGCCGGCTGCGGTGTTTCCACGCGCAGTGCGCCCGCGTCATGTGTCGTGTGACCCGGAAACACACCTGGTTCCACCACATCTCAACGGAGATCTTGCTGCGGCGCCTCGGCCTTGAGTCCATCGACGTCTACGTCACGCGCCGCCAGCTCCGCTGGGCCGGTCACGTCGCCCGCATAACTTCTCCCGACTCCCTCGCAAGATGCTCTCGTCTTGGGTCCGCTCCAAGCGCCCACCGGGGGCTCCGCAGATGACGTACGGGAGGTCGCTCGCCAAGGCACTCCGGAAATGCGACATCCCCTTCAACTTGTGGCACGACCTCGCACAAGACCGCGCGCAGTGGCGGTCCGCCATCCTCGCACTTTCATCCCTCGCCTCTACCCCAACTGTGTGATTTTTGCTCTGTGATCCTGGACCGGCTACTGCCGGCCCAGCCTGGCTCCCATGCCCGGGAGAGGTCCGAAGTTAGTTAGTTAGTTAGTTCATCAGTATGAGTCTAAAATAAGACAAGTTTGATGTGATTGTTCGAAATTTGATCACGCCAAATTGAATGCCTCCAAGTTTGCCCATACACACGCATCAACATGCGAATACTCGCAGAACAACATCCACAAACAAGGCCTGCGTAAAACAACGCTGATACCACGCTGTTTCGTCGCCCAAGATTATTCGGATGCGCCTTATTAGTTCGATGTTTATGACAGACTACCCGAACGATCCCGGTTCGTCATCCGTGCCTTTAGCGGATGACATTGTTGCAAGTCTATCAAACGCATATGCCGAGAAGAGCCGCCTGACTGACTAACCACTAACTAACTTCAGACCCTCCCGAGCATGGGAGCCAGCCGGACCGGCAGGCCGGTCCGGAATCACAGAGGAAAATCACGCAGTTGGGGCAGGGGCGAGGGACGAGGACAGACTTGTTGATGGTGGACCGCCACTGCGCGGTCTTGTGCGAGGTCGTGCAAAAGCGTCGCAGGCCGCGGACGCGTTGGTCCACGATCAATCGCCCTGTCCGTCGCGCTCTGCCCAACCGAGCGAACCCCATCCCAGCGCGGACTTTCCGGGTGCTAACCGGCCAGCGAGCCGCCTGACTTGCCCTCCATAAAGCCCTTGATGAGGACCGACACGGCCTCGCAGAAGTGCTTCGCGCGATAGCTGGATCTTTGTCGGCAAGAAGGTTCGGAGCAGGTGTGCCTTTTACAACACACGTGACGGTATTGTCTACTTGCACATCACAGCGAGCAGCACGCACATAAACGCTGCATCTTGCATATAGCACTTGAACGACAGCGCTGTCGCGCTGTAGACCATATTGTACACGCCGTCAACTTGCCGCCCGTGTCGAACATCATCTGCTGCAAGTCGGCCTCGAGAACACACATGCTGAACTTGGCATCTTGGTTAGATCGAGTAAAGTGGAGCCTCGTATTTGCGCGCTCTGAGCTGCGACAGCGTACTCGGCGATCTCTCATAGTCGTTTACCTTCGTCTGGGCACGCGACTTCTTGTTTTCTTTCTCGGCGTCGTGGTCAACCGACGTCGGCGTGTTACCACCACGCGACCTGAGCGACGAAACCCGCATCGATACCGTGTTCGTTTCGAAGTCGAAGGACGATCCGGAGTCGCAGCGCGACATGCAGAACCGCTGAAAGCTTGATCACGGCGGGCCTTGTTTTGTCATCGAACCGTATGTTTGCTCTCTGAGAGTACAAGTTTAGTCAACCACACAAGTTCAGGCCAGTAAGTTCACCTAGTCCCAATCTCTAACCCCAGCAAGTTCACCTGTTCCCGTTAAGTTCACCTAGTCCCAATCTCTAACCCCAGTAAATTCGGCGTAAACCCCATCCTAACCCCAGTAAGTTCGGCGTAAACCCACCCACTCACCCCACTCTCCTTCTAAGCCCGTCGCTCTCACCCCCGCCAATCTAAGCTGCTTTGATCCGCAGACGCCGCCGCTTTGAGTTTACTCTAAAAGCTCCGTAAGTTCACGCCCTGTCTCGTCAAGTTCGCCTGGTCACTAAGTTCAATTAGTCCCATCCTAACCTTGCAAGTTCACCTGGTCCTGCAGCACCCATAGTGCGCGTGCGTGATGCTGATGCGGGCTTATCGGTATTGTGGCCACGTGGAGTAGGGTGGTCGTCGACCAAGGCTGTGCCGCTTATGTCCGCTGCTGGATCATGAGAGCCACGCGTGAGCTGGACGTGGCAGAAGGTGGTTAAACCGACTTTTCCCTTGTCACCAAAATGCGTAGGCCACAAGTTCGCCAGTAAGTTCACCTAGTCCCAATCTCAACCCTGCCTCACTGGTCCTGTTCACCTGGTCAGTAAGCTCACCTAGTCCAAATCTCTAACCCCAGTAAGTTCAGCGTACTCGTGCTCTCACACTCCTTCGAGCCTGTCGCTGTCGCTCCGCCAATCTAAGCTGCTTTGATCCGCACACGCCGCCAAACCTTCAGTTTACTCTAAACCCTCAGTAAGTCACCTGGTCCCGTAAGTTCACCTGGTCACCATATTCCTAGTCCCAATCTCAACCCCGTAAGTTCACGTGGTCCAGTAAGTTCACCTACAGTGCGCGTGTAGACGCCGGGAGGGGCTTATCGGTATTGCGCACGTGTGGGGTAGGGCGGTCGTCGACTCAGAAGAGCATCCTCGGGGTTGCCGATCGACAGAGAGCCACGTATGGACGTGACAGAAGACGGGCTTGGGCAAGAGGACGGACCTCGCGGGGCGTCTGGCCCTGGCTCTTGTTGATCGTTTGGCGTAGGCGGGCCTTAAGGGATACAGGTTGGAGGAGCCTCGGTGACAAACACGATCGATCATCTGGTACCGTTGCAGTGGCCGTGCGACGGGTCGAGGTTGCGAAGACTTTAAGCTCGCGATCAAAGTCAGCATGCCGTTGGTTGTCGGAGTTCAAAACTCGACTGTTGAGAGCGAGGCGTCGTCTTCCGACCCAACCTAGTCGGCCGAAAAGAACTCCGACGCCTCGTCTCCGGGAAAGGCCGTGGTCATGCGCGCGTTGTCAGCATCGACAACATCGTTTCGACGGGGCGTGAGAATGGCGCGCCGAAAGAGCCGCCGCGGGTCGTGGAAATAGTCTGCGAGGTCGCCGTAGACGGCTGGAGGATCACTGTCTGGCTCGCGGGCTCTCGCGCCTACCTGATCCTCACTCTCGCGCCTAACCTGATCCTTACCCTAAATGGAGGGACAAACAGACAAACAAACAAACAAACAGACAAACGGCGTAGGTTGGCACCTATTCGCCTCCCGGGCGGGCCGGTTGGCAGCCGGAACGTTCGCAGTGTGACGGGGTATGGCCGGGGGGCGAAGACGGAAGGTTATCGACGAGTTGGTTGTCAGTCACATCGCGGTCTCCTCGTCGCATGGCGACAAGCTTGATGGCCACTTCCGCCGACCTGCACCTTCGGCGCTCCTCGTCTACAGGCCCGTGATTCCGGATGGTTCTGTCGGTCCGGCCTGGCTCCCATGCTCGCAGAGGTCTGAAGTTAGTCAGTTGTTAGTTAAACAGACAACCATTGTCGATAAGTAGCGCGCAGGCCGCAAGTGCAGGCCAGTAGTTTGCTCAGATTTCTAACCCCACATTCACCTTTGAGTTTACCCCACATTCACTTGGTTCTCAAACCCCACAAAGTTCGTGCTGCGCTGCTGCGCTGACTTCGACCCGGTCCTCGCGAACAACACTCGTCCTAATAAGGGTAGTGCGGCTACCGAGGACCAGTGGTAAAACCACGTTGCGCGTGTAGACGCCAGGGTGGCGTTGTCGGTATTGCGCTACGTTGTAGGGTGGTCGTCGACCAGAAGACGATGCCTCGGGCTTGCCAACTCGGCTGAGAGCCACGTAGAGCTGGCCGTGGCCGAAGACGGGCTTGGGCAAGAGGACGCCGACCTTGCGAAGCGTCTGGCCCTGGCTCTTGTTGATCGTCATGGCGAACGCCGGCCTTAACGGAAACTGGCGTCGGCGCAGCTCGAAGGGGAGGTCGCCGTGCTTCGTGGTGAGGGTGATGCGCGGGACCATGAGGGTTTTTTTCTCGCCGTCCACCCAATGGGCGAGTTGGAGAAGCCTCGGCGAGACGATGCGCTCGATGATGTATCGGGTGCCGTTGCAGTGGCCGTGCGACGGGTCGAGATTGCGAAGCAACATCACCGGCATGCCGACTTTGAGCGCGAGCTTGTGCGGCGGCATGCCGTTGATTGTCAGGAGTTGAGAAACTCGACTGGAAAGAGCGAGGGTCGTCGTCCGTCCCAACCTCGTCGGCCGAAACTCCGTCGCCTCATCTCCGGGAAAGGCCGCGGCGCGTTGACAGAATAATCGACAACATCGTTTCGGGGCGTAAGAATGGCGCGCTGGAAAAGCCACCGCGGGTCTTGGAAATTGTCTGCGAGGTCGCCGTAGACGGCTTGATCAACTCTGGCTCGCGCTCGACGCAGCGAACGTAATCGTCGATCTTGATCCAGTCCCGTCCCAAGCTCGGGACAGTAGGAACCAAACCGTTTCCGACCTTGAGGAGAAAGTCGGAAAATTCAGCGAGCTGCCTGGCATCGAGGCCACCCGAAAGCTCGACGCGCATGTTCTTCGTAAGGTAGCGGATGCGGACGTGGGGCCAAATCCGTCGAGACTTCTTCAGCGTTGCGTCCACGATCTGGAACTGGCGGGCGTGCTTGAGGACGGGCAGACATTGGCGAAAGTCGCCCAAAAAGACAACGACCTTGCCACCGAACGGCTGGGCGCACTCGAACACGCGCTGGAGCGTGCGGTCGAGGGCCTCGAAACAGAGCTTGTTCGTCATCGGAACCTCGTCCCAAAGCAGCAAGTTGGCCTCGGCAATGACGGCCCGCGTCTGATCGTGTACTCGCTGCGTAATGTTGCAGAACGACAACTCGTCGGGGTCGAGTGGAATTTTGTAACGCGAGTGCGATGTCCGTCCGCCGGGAAGAAGCGTAGCGGCGATCCCGGAGCCCGCAGTCGCGAGCGCGACGTTTTGGCTCTTGCGGACGTACGCGAGCAGCGTCGTGCTCAAGAAGGGTCTTTCCAGTGCCGGCGGGCGCGTCGACGAAGTACACTCGGCCGGTACCACTGTCGATGTCCCTACAGATCTCCTCATAGAGCCGAAATTGGTCTGGGTTCCTTTGCCGCATGCTGGCGACGTTCGCGATGACTTGGCTGCACAGCGCCTGCCTGCCTTTTCTCGGTCGAGTCGCTGAAGATGAGCTCGTCGACGACCTGTCGGCAAGTGACGTTCGCCACCTGTCGTCGCTCGGGAAATTCGTTCGGAAGCGTGCAGCCGACGGCGTCGAGCATCGACTCAACATCGAGCAGCGCCTCGTTCTCAATTTCGGCGTTGAGCTGGAGGTTCGGGTTCTGGTGGCTCACTCGATGCCTGTGGAGAATGTCATCGCACAGCGCCTCTGTGTGCGTCGTCCAAAGCCCGAACGGATCCGAGGGCTCGCAGGTCGAGAGGATGGTCGCGAAGAGCCGTCGCAACGACGCCCCAATAAGAAAGTTGGCGGCCTCGCGAAGGCACTCGTCCCACTCGTCGTCGTCTTGTGTGAGGCCTCGCGCGCGGCAGGCAGCAACATACGTTGGATAGACGATGCCTCCGAACTCGCGCAGATCTTCGAATGAGGTCGCGCCCTGGACGTGTGAGAGCAGGATCCGCAAGTAGAAGCACTCGCGGTCCTTGGGCGACACCGAGTACACGCGTGCGACCTTGTCGCAGGAGAAGTCGTCGAGGTCCAAGCCGAGGCGCTCGCGGCGGCGGGTGTCGCCCTGCTTCCGAGGCTTCCACGTCGCTGTCGTCCCCGTCTTCTCGAAGGTAAAATTTTTCGGCATCTCGTGGTAAAAATATTTCCGTGAATCCCGTTCGCCGCGAGCGAGGGATTCGTCGAAAACATCCTGGTCCCCCCCTGAGTGGAGCCAGAGATTCTTGTAGTGGCGGTTAATGTTGAACCACGCCGTCGTTTCCGGAGGCACCGCGGCCGCGATTCGCGCCCGCTCCGCTCTTACGACAGGGTCGTCCGAATCCTCCCAAACGATGCGCTGCCCATTTTCCAGGTGCACGGCGAGGCGCTCGACCGGCGGATAATGACCGTGGGTCTCGAAGCCGTAGAGCCGCCAGGCAGCCTCGGTCGCGCAAACGTACCGACCGTTGACGAACTCGTCGATCTCGTCCCGCGCTTGGGAGGTCTCGATGGACACGGTCGCCTCGTCGTGGCCCTTGTAGACGTACTTGTGGATGTACTTGACCGACTTGACCGAGGCACAAAACTCGACGTTTATATGTGCCTCGTACTTCTTCGCGAGGTAAGGGTTGTATGGGACAACCCAACGGTTATCCAACAGGACGTCGCGGCCGCGGATTTGCTTCGTAACAGTGCGGCCGCCCTGGTCGGGGCTGCGGCGCCGATAGACCGCGTACCCGTCCTCTGGAACCGTGGTCTGCGACTTAAAATCCTTGGGGAAGCTCTTCGAGCAGATGCCGTCCTTAATGCACGACGCTTGACGGTCGCCGTGCTCACAGCACGGGTTGTGGATGAGGTTGCTGACGACGATGCGGTGGAGTTCAGGCTGCGTGCGTGGGTCCGGGATCTCGGTGCACACGTACTTGTCTATGTCCTCGGGCGGTATCTTGGAGTCGCGATCCAGAATCAGCAAAATGTGCGCGTGCGGGAGCCCTCGTTTCTGATACTCGATCGAGTAGCTGTACGCCACGGCCTTGCCGAGAACGCCCTTGTCGAAGATGTCCGAGAGGAGCTCCTTGAGCTTGACGTGGAACACCCGACAGACCAAATCCGGTCGGTCCTTCGCGCTCTGGTTCGGTTCGAGCTCGCGCTGGATCTCATCCCACTTGGGGTTGGTCGTGAACGTGATGAAGAAGTCCGGCTTGCCGTATTCGCGCACTATGGCCATGGAATCCTGGTACGCCGCCCGCATTTCGCGCGGCCCACCCTTGAACGACGACGGCAGAAGGAAAAACTTGCCGGCATCTCTTTCGTTGCCGCTCGCCACCGCATCTTCGAGTCCGTGGTAGAGATCGGCGCGGAGTTGGTGCTGGTTGTTACGAAGAAAGTCGAGGCGCGAGGCCTCCACCTTCGTGTGCGCGTCGAGGAGGTACTCCTGAAAGAGGAGCCTGCTGAGGTGCAAGGCCGAGAACTCGCGAGCTGGATGGTTGCGTTGATCGACATCCATGTCGTTCTCTCCTCCGCCAGCGCTGTCGTCAGCACGCACTTGGATCCTGTACGCGTAGAAGTCCATCTCGGTCACCTTCTTGTCGGTCGAAATGCCGTTCTCTGGATTGACGCGTCGAATCCCCAGGTGGAAGCCTTCCGTCGCGCCGTCGAGGTACAGGAGCACGTAGTGGAGAGGGTCGCGCCATCGATGCAAATTGCTGATGGTGACCAAGGAACCGCCATGGTCCGGCCGGTGCTTGACGACAATGTCCCTCGACTTGGCGACTGCGGTCGCATCGCCGTGGTATACGAAGGCGACCTCTTCCGCCGTCGGCGCGTTCGCGCGGCGTTCGTGGACATTGCCGGCACGTTCCTCCGCATGGAACACGATCCGCGCGTCGGCGACATTCGCACGGTTGATGCGAAAATCCCGGTCGAGCTGGACGAACTCACGGCAAAACCGGTTGCGTCGCAGAATGTAATCCTGAAGCACGCCGAGCACCTGTCGGTCGAGCCGCGCATTACGGGCACGATGATTCAACTGTGATTGGGGGTCAAGCAAGTAGACCTGGGCGCAGACTGGATCTGCTCCGTCGGCGGCGCGGACTGGACCGAGAAAGACGTTGACTTGGCCGGAGATGCGCAATGCGGAAATCGGGCAGCGGTGGTTCGCCTGCCCGCGGGCCATAAGGCGCTCGTCCGTGCATTTGAGCGACGCGAAGTTCAGCGCGCAGTTGTACGACCGGATGTTGGCGAGGAAGTCGGGGGACTGCGCCGTGTTGCCTTTGAAGAGGGCCTGGATCTCATTAGGCGGCTCCGGAATCCGCGGCAGCACCACAGTGCCATTGGCGCAGCACTTCGTGAACACGCCGGCTTGAGTGGCCTCCCCTTCAAAGTACAGCGCGTTGCAGTGCGAACAGAGCTTGGACATGTATCCGCAGTCGTGTTTCTCGACTTTGCCCTCGTCAAACTCGTCGATCGTGTGCTGGCCGGCGACACTGACACTGCTTCGGCGTCGACGGTTGATTTGACCTTGTCGGTCTGACCGCTGGCGCGCAGCCTGGGCACCGATTCGAGCACTTCTTTGGTCGACGTTTTCTCGTGCCCGCGCTGTCCGGTGGCGCGCGGCGTCGGCGCCGACTCGAGCATCTCGCTCGTCCTCGTCCTCAAGCGCCCGCGCTGTCCGCTGGCGCGCAGCCTGGGCGCCGACTCGAGCATCTCGCTCGTCCTCGTCCTCAAGCGCCCGCGCTGTCCGCTGGCGCGCAGCCTGGGCGCCGACTCGAGCATCTCGCTCGTCCTCGTCCTCAAGCGCCCGCGCTGTCCGCTGGCGCGCAGCCTGGGCGCCGACTCGAGCATCTCGCTCGTCCTCGTCCTCAAGCGCCCGCGCTGTCCGGTGGCGCGCGGCGTCGGCGCGGACTCGAGCATCTCGCTCGTCCTCGTCCTCAAGCGCCCGCGCTGTCCGGTGGCGCGCGGCGTCGGCGCCGACTCGAGCATCTCGCTCGTCCTCGTCCTCAAGCGCCCGCGCTGTCCGCTGGCGCGCAGCCTGGGCGCTGACTCGAGCATGTCGTTGGTCACCACCTTGGGAATGCAATCGATTCCACCTCTTGAGGCTTTCGTAAGAAGGGTGATGCGGGCACAGCCTTCTGCCGCAGCAGGCGCCTGGAGAGCATGGTCCGCAGACGGCACAGCCGACTCCTCCGCAGCTCAAGCACAGTAAATCGCGCTCGGCCCACAGCTTCATCCTCAGCGCGTCACTCTGGGGCCGGTGTGACGCTGGTTGCCTGGATGGGATCCTGACGCCCCGCGGCAGCTGCTGAGTCGAGTAGTCGAATGCCGGCGGTCGCACGTTGTTGTCCAAGGGCGCCAAGGCGCGTCGGTCCTGCGCGCCAACGCTTCCTCCGCCATGTGCTACACGACCACGACCACCGCCTCGCGCACCTCGACCACCGCCTCGGCCCGCAGGTCTCGTTCGAGCTCCACCGAGAAGCTTGGGTGGTCGCACGGGTAGGCTTTGGACGTGCTCTATGAGCTTGTAGAACGCTACGTCGACATTCAGTCGTTGAGGGACGCGGGCAACCAACATTGTGGCGGCGCGCTGGATGGCGCCGAGGTCGTTGAACCCGATCCGCATGGCTAGAGCGAGCTCTCGTGGCCGGATACGGTCGGCGGAAGCTGCGGGTGACGGCGCAGTGTGAGTGCCGACCCCGTCGCCATCACTTTTCTGCTCTTCCCAGCCGCCGTCACAGTGCTGGCCGCGCTCGCAGATCGATACGTCGTCGGGCGGCCCGGGGACCACGATGTCGTCGTCGTCATCCTCCTCGATGATCGGCAACATGTTGAGCACGCGCATGGCGCGAGCGGCGGCGTCGGCGGCGAGCGATCGGTCGAGCTCCTTGCCCCGCAACGGAGAGATCGGCCAAGGTCCACGTGAGCGAGTGTTCACCTCGACCCAATGGGCGAACGCGCCAGAGACATCCAACACTCGGCGTCGAGAGCAACGGAGGAGCATCTGGCGCATGTCGTAGGCGGCTTCAAGCTGGTCGACGGTGCGTTCGAGGCCTTCGATCTCGAACCAAACGGTGCGTTGATGCAGCTGCTCGGCGGCGGCGCCCAGGTGGTCGTCCAGCCGGGCCTTGAGGCCTGCGAGCTCCTGCTCGAAGGCGTCGATCTCTCGCTGAAGAGCGTTGAGGTCACGCCCTTGCTTTTTCTTGACCCCAACCCGTTTCCGCTCAGCCATCCGCGCTCGCACCGCCTCCACCTTGAGTTCCCGTATCTTGATCTTCCGAGTCAGCGCCCGACGTACAGGGTCCCACTCGTCCTCCTTCTGCGCCTCCATCGCGAAGCACGCTGTGAGTCGCCCGGGCGCGAGCCTGTCAATGTCGCTCGATGTCGCGTCGTCGCACATGACCCCGAAAGCATGGCGATACCGCGCTCGAAGCTCGTGAAGCTCCTCTCTCTTCGCGGCGACGTGCGCGTGCGCGTCCCACCCAAAGCACATTGGGTACAGAAAAAAGCAACCGTCGTCTCCTAATCCTTTTGATCCTTACCCTAAATCGAGGGACAAACAGACAGACAAACAAACAAACAGACAAACATCTGTCGATTAGTAGTTAGGACTCCTGTATCGAGGACCTGTGTTGCTATTGCCGATCTAGCATATCTTGCTGGATCTCCCATTGGAATCTATCGATTCTTGCTGATTCCTTGAAATTACCCTCTTTTGAATGTTCGACAGCATGGCGTGAGCGGAGTGTGAGCGCTTGGTTGGACGTGTGGTGGAACCACCCGTGGTTCAGGACCGTTGAGCGGTCACGTTGTGACTGACGGTTAGGCGAAGAGGGGCGGGTGAGCTGAGTTTCCACCACAGGTGGTCTCAGAAACGGGAACTGATAGTTTCCGGGGTTGTTGTTACGCGAATCCCGGACTGTCAGTCTCCCGCGCCCGGCGGCGAATCGGTGTTCAGGCTTTGGGCGAGTGCAGAGCCGACGTGTTTGTGGGTGCGGTTCCGGCGAATCGAGGGTGTCACTCCGATACGCGAAGCGGAACAAGCGTTCGGCGTGTTCGAACGTGAGCGGACGTTGTCGTGAGTCTCGAAAAAAAAAAAAATCGCCTGGGGAGCGGGGAGTAAGCCATCGCTCCCAGAACGGCAGACCGGGGAGGACAACCATATCCTCAAGACAACCGAAAAAAAAAAAAAAGAGTTCGCCTGGGGGAGACAGCCATCTCCCAGAACAGGTAGGCCGGGGAGGACGACCATATCCTCTAGTCAACCGGCTCAAGCGCGCAGTCAAGCAGTAGCCGGCAAATTGCTGCTTTGACGACAAAAAAAAAAAAAAAAACAAAATTAGATGACGGCCCCGTGGTTTCGGGACGCCCAGGAACGTCTGCGGCGAGTCATCACCCCAGTGATGGAGTCATCCCTCCGAAGACGGCTAGATGTCGGGACGGGTGGCGAACGAGTGGAGATACCAGTGGAGAGTGCGGCGGATACGGCTGTCCGGCCAGAAGTGCGCACTCCAGAAAGTGAAGAGGTGGGGGCCATAACAGCCCCAGAACCTATGCCTGCGACGGTAGTCGGGGGCGAGCCAACGCCTATGCCCGTGCACGTACGAGAAGACGAGACGATCCGTACGGAACGACGACGGTCCGACCCAGGAACTCCAGCTGCAATCCGGGAGCCGGTGACTCGAGCACCGCCGGCCCCACCTTACTCTGCGATTGCTGGAGAAGAAAGATAGAGGGGGATCCCGCGCTTATGCGCACCCTCCTCGAAAAAGTTGAAGAATATCGCTCTAAGATCCACTATCTCGAAGGGACGATGGAATACGAGCGAGAAGAGTCTCAGCGCCAATACCGAGACGCTGAGCTTCAGCGTCGGATAGTTCAGCATGAACGAGCCAAGAATGAACGGCTTCGACGAGAAATCGAAGATACGAGACGAGCTCGAGAAGAATATCCACCATCTCTCGATACTACCCTCGTCGAGCAACATCGTCGAGAGGCCGAGTTTCAGCGGCACGAGGCCGAGAAGCTGCGGCGTGAGCTTAAAGAGGCCACACGAGTCCGAAACAAGCGACCACCATCACCTGACGTTGATCGCGCCAGACCGGAACTAGCGGACGACGCCGCGGCGACTCGTGCAGACGACCACCCGCCTCGAAAGCATCCCGAACCAATACGGCGGAGGCCCTCTGCACCTGACTTCGATCCTTCTGGCGACGATGATGAGTTCGATGATACCATCAGCATCGATAGAGGTCCGACGGGGATGCACAGGTTGAACTTCCCGACACTCCAGGGCCCTATTGTCAAGACGCGTGACGAAGTACGGACGTGGTGAAACGAACTGATGCGGATCATCGAGCTAAGGCTCGACCGTCATTCATGCGCCATGAACATGATCGGTGGCGAATATCAACTCGCTCCCATGACTGTTTATAACAAGTGGGAAGACGAGCACAAGCCACTATGGAAAGGGTATTTACGCGGACGTGTTTCGAAGGCGGAAATCCGTAAGCACGACGAGGAGTACTTGGCCAAAATCGAGGAAGCACTCCTATTGCCCTGGCCTCCTCGAGCTACTACAGAGCAACTGGAGTACGAGTGGTACACGATGACGCAAGGCAACCTTCCGCTCTCCAAGTACGTCAGCAAGTGGGTCCAAAAATTTGGACTATGGCGAGCTGCTTCTAAGAACCCGGTGGAACCCGAAGCTTTTCGGATGCACTTTCTCCGAGGGTTATCGTCTGACAAGCTCCGACATGACATTCACCTTGCGCGGATCTCGGCCCCGGACCAAACGCTAGACCAGACGTTCCAACTTGCCTTGCAATTGGGCGCGATGCCAGAGGTGGGGACGTCCAGCGACAAGCATGAAGATCCAAAAAAAGACCAAAGTCCCAAAAGACAAGCCCCACCGTACGCGTAAGGAATGCCATTCTTATGTGCTGGAGCTTGTCTGTGACGCGCCACTGATGAGAGGTCAGGCCTACCGCCCTTATCACTCGCTATACCCTGATTTGCGTGTGATACCAAACTCTTTGTCGTCATATTGCTTCCACGAGCCGAACGAAGTTTACGTGGCTGTGGAGCATGTTGGCACAGGACCTATTGGACTCGACCCTGAGGTACCCATGATCGAGGGAGAGATCATACCACATGAAGGTTGCGTCAAAGTACAGCTGGAAGCCGCTGAAGAGGATACGAGAGTCTGTTTTGCGACTGCTTCAGCTGACGAAGATGAGACGGAAGTCGAGGAGGAGGTCTTAGCTGTGAGACCCCCTCCTGAACCTCCTCCAGAAGAAGGAACAAAACAAATGTCGAAGGAAACTGTTCCCCCCGCCACCCCACCACCACCGTTGGTTGTATCGCCTGGGACGGCTCAATCTTTTTCCGGGAACACCGTCGCCACTGCTGTGATGCAGAGCAACCAAGTCTCTACGACCGCTGAAGAGGAAGGCACATTGAAGGAGCGACCAGCGTATTTCAAGACGTACGCAGTTCCGTGGGCGGACGCGCCTAACGACGAACATGGTTATCCTGTACCAGTGATGCCTCCTCATTTAGCTGATCAAGAGAGCATGCAAGTCATCCCTCCGACCGTCGCGCAGGTCGAAGAGGTGATGGCTGCGCTGGGCATTACAGATCATCCCGTTTTAAATGAGGATGCAAAACGGATGATGCGACACTTGCTTTCCTACTCGTGGGCATTCTTTGATGACGTGATGAGACCCGTTGATTCGCCTGAGGTCACCCTCCGGTTCAAAGAGGACAATCCGAGCCCGATTAAGTTGTCGCCGTATCGGTTGTCCAAGGAGAAGATCGAGTGCTTGAGACTTCAAATCGAGGAATGGAGCCGAGACGGAGTTGTCCGTCCCGCGAACTCTCCTTGGGGTTTTCCTATCCTGATGCTGCCTAAGAAAGGGGCTGAGCCAGGCACTTCCAACGCTTACAGAGCGGCTGTCGACCTGCGGCGCCTCAACAAATTGCTCAAGGATGACAGTTGGCCGAGCGTGAGCATGACCGACGCGTTGATGTTTCTCACCGACAAGTTTCGTCGTTCTAGCATGGACATCCGATGGGGTTACCACAATTTGCGATTGTCAGCGGACGCGCAGGATGTAGTGACCTTCACTAGTCCTTTGGGAGCATTCAGTTATATGCGTTTACCTTTGGGAGTCAAGCCTGCTGGCAGCCTGTTCTGCAAGCAACTCAACACCGATCTGTCGAAGTGGTTGTACCGTGACCTAGTGGCTTATATCGACGACATTTTGGCTGGGCATGCAGACACTAAGAGTCATTTGCAATGCCTTGTTCAAGTCATTCCCCACTTGGCGTCGAAAGGGTATAGCGGCAAGGTTAAGAAGATCCACTTCATGAAGGAGGTCATTGAGTTCTTAGGGCATTTGTCTACCCCGAATGGACTTCTCCCGTCACTAAGATCGACAGAGGCCATCCGGCATATGCCAATCCCTGGTACTTTGTCAGATGCTGATCCCAAAAAGCAAGTCCGCTCCTTCCCTGGGATGGGGAGTTTTTGTCGTCGTTATGTGCGCAATTTCGCGCGAGTCGCGGAGCTGTTAAGACAGTTGACTTTGCCAGATGTTAAGTTCGAGTGGACGAAAGAGTGTCAAGAGGCCTGGGATGCCATCATCGAAGCTATTGTTACTTCTAAGGGCATTTACCATCCGGACTACTCATTGCCGTTCTACATTCGGACAGATGCATCTGCGCATGGATTAGGCGCTTACTTGTTTCAGAAAGTGCCAGTCGTTGGTGACGATGGAAAAGAACGGGTGGAGGAGAGAGTTATTGAGTACTGGAGTCGAACTGTGCCCAAATCGATGAGGAAGTATGATCCTCGGCGCTCGGAACTCCTCGCAGTACTCTCTGCTCTCGAAAATTTCCGATTTTATATCGAAGGTCATCAGACAAAGTTAGAGACGGATCATCGTAACTTAACGTTTCTGCGGGATTCGAATCATACGTCTGGACAGTTAGCACGATGGGCTATGCGGCTTGCTGCGTTCGACCGGGAGCTCGGATACAAACCTGGAAGCTCCCGGGCATGCGCATCCCTGATTGCCTGTCGCGCAATCCAATCGACAAGTTAATCGAGCAGGACGAAGACGGAGAACCGATCAATGAAGCGTATCTGATCTTCCAGGAGATCCCCACCGATGTTCCGGGCACAGCGTGCTTCACCTTCTCATCAGTGACGATGTCTCTGTTGGCAGACAGGGAGTATACTGCAGCTCTAGCAGCAGTTAGTACGCGTCGGAGCGCGCCGCCGCCTCAATTTGCGTACGAAGCCGATCCGGTAGACCCCGTTGAACGG
Organism: Chrysophaeum taylorii; assembly: GCA_029834535.1. Classification (NCBI taxonomy): domain Eukaryota; class Pelagophyceae; order Pelagomonadales; family Pelagomonadaceae; genus Chrysophaeum; species Chrysophaeum taylorii. The sequence continues at coordinate 35,393 of JAQMWT010000394.1, forward strand.
CCCCCTTTTGCTGATCAAGCTGAGGATGAGATCACTCTCGAGGAGATAGCTAAAGAACAGATTGAAGACAAGACTTGCACGCAGATCCGTCAGAGCCTCGATTCGGAGCAGAAGGATCCACGCGATAAGCCACCCCTGCCGTACGAGATCGAAGACAACGTCTTGTACAAGGTTGACGAGTCAGAATCTCGACGTCTGATTGTGGTCCCACAGTCGATGCAGGAGCGTGTGATCACCATGCACCATCGAGGGCTGTTCGGAGGCCATGTGGGACGAGATTCGACAGCGAGCCAGATTTTGGAGCGATACTGGTGGCCCAACGTCATATCGTCGGTCACCGACTTCATCAAGGCCTGCATCATTTGTCAGAAAGTTCGATCCACTGTGCCGAAGCGCTATGGCCTCCTTTGCCAACCGAATCGCATTGGTGATTGCTATGTCCTAGGAATGGATCTCTTTGGACCACTGAGAGGAGCCGACTTGCACACGTATATCCTCGCTATGTACGATGCTGCGTCGCATTTTCTCAAGCTGGCGTTGATAAATACCAAGCATGACTACGCGATCTTGAATGCATTTGTTGACAAGATTGTCCTCGAGGGATGTCTCCCGCGGTGTATAGTTACGGATAATGGTAATGAGTTCGCGAACAAGTTGTTCCGGACGTTCGTTCGTCAATTCAACGTTCGATACCGCACGACCATTCCTTATCACCTACAGAGTAATCACACTGAGCGAGTCAATCGGTTCATCAAGGCCTTCCTCCGGGCCGCGATGGATGAGCAGCGCCAAACGGACTGGTCTATTTTTGTCCAGTACGTGGCTTTCATGTACAACCGGATGTATATCCCCGGAACGAAGATCTCGCCGTTTATGATGCGTACCGGCAAGCAACCCCTGTTACCGCCTGATTACAACATCTTGGGCGAACAGCGTGGTCTGCCTCAATCGCGTCAACAGATCCTGACGGACTTTAAGCACAAGTTTGAATTTTACAGTCAACTCGTCGCTCGGGCACATCAAAAGGCCCAGGAGACTCAGAAGATCAACTACGACGCCCATCAGATCGACATCCAGTTCTCTCCTGGCGATTATGTCTTGCGTTTTGTGCCTAAGACGCGTCACAAGTTGCGGCCTATTTGGCGTGGCCCATATATTGTTACCAAGAAGAAGTCTCCAGTCGTTTACGAAATTAAAGACGTGCACGACGACAATGCCGAACCCGTTGTGGTATCCGTGCAGCAGATTGTGCCTTTGAAAGTGCCGATAATCGACACCTCTTCGGCCCCCCTGCACACGCCTTCAGACCGCGACCGCTTTAAGCACGGCAAATTTGTCATTTTTCGGGTCAAAGCACGAGGTAATGCGTGGAAGAAACGTATCTATGTTGCCGAGGTCTATGAAGACTATGATCAGGACAATGATACTGTGGCATTACACTATTATACTGATCTAGGTTCACGCGATGACCCCCGTGTTTTCGACCCTACCAAGCCTCTAACTGAGCGACAGCTCAGACCAGAATACAAAGATCGTGACGGATGCAGTTTCACTCGTTTTCGAGCGAACATGGATGGCTGTGAGCCTTGTGTCAACGATTTCCACCCTGACGAGATCGATACCCTTGTCACTAACTTCAGCCTCCACAGCAACAAAGTCCCTACGGACATCGCTGAAGGCGCTTATCGTCTCATTCGTGAGCGCGACCTTCGTCACCCTTGAAGTCGAGGACGACTTCACCTTAAGTAGGGGGCTCCTGTGGCGGTAATAACCATTCCCCCCCCCACTTATGTGCCTGTTACCTGCCTGTTACCTTGAATTTGGCGGTGTCATGCTTGACACCCACACCTGCTTCTCCAAGGATACTCCTGTATCGAGGACCTGTGTTGCTATTGCCGATCTAGCATATCTTGCTGGATCTCCCATTGGAATCTATCGATTCTTGCTGATTCCTTGAAATTACCCTCTTTTGAATGTTCGACAGCATGGCGTGAGCGGAGTGTGAGCGCTTGGTTGGACGTGTGGTGGAACCACCCGTGGTTCAGGACCGTTGAACGGTCACGTTGTGACCGACGGTTAGGCGAAGAGGGGCGGGTGAGCTGAGTTTCCACTACAAACCCTCGTGTAGAGATAGGTGTGAAATGTTCCAGTGTCGCACACATAATAGTGTAGCTCTCTGGAATTATGTTTTGCTGTGCCTCCTCAAAAGTATTTGGAGGAAACTGTCCAATATAAGAGACAAGTGATCGAGATATTATATGAGCCAAGACAGCAAGGGTGGACAACGTAGTATCCTGGTGAATTTGATAGCTGGACAGTATATTGTCTAAGAGCGACACATGCTTGATGTTCTCGGTCACTTGCGCATTAAGAGTTTCGTTAGCATTTTTGAGTTGAGTTATGGTTTTCAAGGCATCAGAAGGTCGTTGATCTCGCTCTATAGATTGCTGATCACTCTTGGCGATATGCAAAGATGGAGATTGTATTTCTTCTCTTATCTGACGCAAAGTTTCCGGTATATTGTCATTAGGTTCGTCTGGCGTAGGTTCGACTTGTGCTGGTTTTTTAACCTCAGACAATTTAGTGCCTGAACATGCTTCTATTATGGCAGAGGGATAACCAACCTAGATCAGTTCTGGAGAGATTTGACCCTCTCCGGGTTCATGGTAGAGACTGCGTGCAGTCTTAGGGGTGTACAGACCATTCCGCTTGTCACATGCTATTACACAAGGTAGGGATTTAGGCCCCGACTCCTTAAGGACATTAAGTCCCATAGAAGCGTTTACACTGATAACGTTAAACGAAGTCTCTGTTAATTAAACCGAAAACCCCGTACCCGACGGTACGCACCTGGTGGTCCTAACTACTAATCGACAGATGTTTGTCTGTTTGTCTGTCTGTCTGTTTGTCTGTTTGTCTGTTTGTGCCTCGATTTAGGTAAGGATCAGGTTGGCCCCGAGCCAGACAGTGATCCTCCAAGCCGTCTACGGCGACCTCGCAGACTATTTCCACGACCCGCGGCGGCTCTTTCGCGCACCATTCTCACCCCCGTCGAAACGATGTTGTCGATGCTGACAACGCGCGCATGACCGCGGCCTTTTTCCCGGAGACGACGTCGGAGTTCTTTTCGGCCGACTAGGTTGGGTCGGAAGACGACGCCTCGCTCTTTACAGTCGAGTTTTGAACTCCCTGACAACCAACGGCATGCTGACTTTGATCGCGAGCTTAAAGTCTTCGCAACCTCGACCCGTCGCACGGCCACTGCAACGGTACCAGATACATGATCGATCGTGTCGTGTCACCGAGGCTCCTCCAACCTGTACCCCTTAAGGCCCGCCTACGCCAAACGATCAACAAGAGCCAGGACCAGACGCCCCGCGAGGTCCGCGTCCTCTTGCCCACAAGCCCGTCTTCTGTCACGTCCAGCTCTACGTGGCTCTCTGTCGATCGGTAACCCCGAGAATATGCTCTTCTGAGTCGACGACTCCACCCTACCCCACACGTGCTGCGCAATACCAATAAGCCCCCTCTCGGCGTCTACACGCGCACTGTAGGTTAGCTTACTGGGGTTTGAGATTGGGAATAGGTGATTATAGTGACCAGGTGAACTTACTGGGACCAGGTGAGCTTACTGGGGGTTTTAGAGTAAACTCAAGGGTTGGCGGCGCGAGCGGATCAAAGCAGCTTGGATTGGCGGGGGTGAGAGCGACGAGCTCAAAGGAGTGTGCGTGAGCACGAGTGGGTTTACGCCGAACTTACTGGGGTTAGAGATTTGGACTAGGTGAACTTACTGACCAGGTGAAACTTACTGGGGTTAGAGATTGGGACTAGGTGAACTTACTGGCCTGCACTTGTCTACTCCTTGTTGGAAGTGAACTGCAGATCTAATTCTTCATAATCTGAAATATAGGGGCGGAAGGGGTAAGGAAGGAAAGAGGGAAGGCCGTATTACGGAGAGAAAATCCTCTTGCGGAGATAGGTGTAAAAGGAGTAAAATGTTCCAGTGTCGTACACATAATAAATAGTGTAGCTCTCTGGACCCTCAAGTAGAAGAAGTGGAAAAGAGGGAGTAAGGAATGCCAGTGCCGTACACATTGTAGTGTAGCGCTCTGGACGGGTGACCCAGGCCGCCGGCCCATCCGGCCTATCCAGGCTATCCACGGTATCCAGGGTGGCCGGGCGACCAAGGCCGGCGCCTCATCCGGCCTATCCAGGGTGGCCAGGCGACCCAGGCCGCCGGTCCATCCGGCCTACCCAGGCTATGGGGTAGAGTCGGCGGCCCAGATAGCCTATCCAGCACATCCAGTGTGTCCAGTACAGATCGAAAATTCCCATCAAGGGTTAGCCTTACCACCACACACTAAGAAACCAGAAATCGCTGTGTTATCAACACCGTGCTGTCCTTTGTCGTTAGAGACAGGACACGGGGCAGCCTACCACTTCTCATCTGTACCGAAGGGCAACACCGTAGAAATTACTGTTCTCTATCCAGGGTGTCCGGCTTATCAAGGGCGCCCAACCGGTTTAGGGCGTCCAGTGTATCCAGCGTGTCCTTGGTTTCCAGGGCGTCCAGGGTGTCTAGCCGACCCAGGGTGTAAACGGCCGATCCAGGGTTTCCAGGGTATTTATTCAGGATTTTGAGGGCATCAGTAGTGTGCCCAGAATAGGCCTCTTATACGGCCCACGGCCCAAGCCCCAACATGATCTGTTATTCCATGCCAAACAGGGCTGGCGTGCTATCAGCCAGTCTAAACAGGGTTGACGTGCTATCCAGGGGCGGGGGTCTACTCCGCCTTGACTCATTTTATGATATGTGCCAGATAGGATTAACCCAGGCCTAATTTGCATACGAGATCCGGGTTACTGTCGAAAAACTTCTGTCTTGAGTTTGCAGGCTCGGTTCGGCGGTCAGCGACATGCGCCTGAATTGGGTCAGCTAGATCAGAAAGTGAAGCGTTATCGAGTATGCACTTCCACGAAGTCTCCAGATTGCCTCTTAGCTTGTTCGAGATCGACGCAAAGAGGAGTGCGAAGTCCATGCAATAATCGTTGGTAGAAACTGACTCAGCGGAACTTTGCACGGCATGCGAAAAGTCGATCAACCTGAATTTGCGACCAACAACGATAATATTTTCGATTCGAGCATCAAAATGGACGATGCCTGCGGTGTGGAGGTCGTCGATCGACTCTAGGATTAACATGATATGACCAATGCCCAGCGGGCTATATTTTCCGTCAGTCAAGGGAACGATCGGTTTATGTGATTGTCGATCTCGGCGAAGTGGTCTGCCAACGGGGAAAGTGAGTATGGCACACGCTTGTCCATGTGCACCAGGAGGTTTCCATTCGAAACGCGAGACGAAGGAGACGAAGCCCGCTTCTTTTGGAGAAATAGTATGATTTTCATTTCGTTATTTGCAAACCTCGAAGAATCGGCTCGAATCAATTTCACCGCGATCGGCTCGTGAGCGCTACCTTGGCGGGTCATCTGAAGGACGATGCCAGTCATGCCGCGGCCGAGAACTGGACGCTCCTTGTGGAGAACATAATCCCGAAGTTCATTTTGTTCCAGTGCCGACGTCGCAAGTATTTCTAGCGGATCCATGGCAGGCTGACAATCTGGAGACACCATGGCGTACAACTTGCCAGAGAGACTAGGCCCCATCAGAAATCGGGCCACGAAACTCTTTGAACCATGGCTGGTGAGTTCCCCCTCGACACAGCGCAGAAGTCGATCCTCATCCCAAACCGTTGCACGGAAATTTATACTGTCGAGAATGAGAACGTGGATGAGTTTCACGTCTTGGGAATGCCGGTTATTCTTCTTTGCATGATACGACATGTTCGAGGCATACATCTTTGCCTCACCAATGGCTTGACTGCTAGTTGCATTGCAGCCCCTCTTGCCCTCAATCAAAGATCGAACACACCCGTACACCGGTGGATCGAGGGCAGGCTTACCTTCGAACTCGCGTTTGGCGTGTATGCGCGGCTCAAATAGTATCTTGTTGATAACGAAGCCGTCGGGTTTCAAATCGTAACGAGTATCTTGGTTGGCTTGTTGCAGCCATTTGACGTCCTGACTGTCACCAAGCACCAGCTGCTTATCTTGCACGGCATTCCGGAGTGTCGGGAAAAGCACCAACATGACGTCTGCTTCGCTCGCCTCCGGCGAGATGCGTTCAGCAAGGAGAGGTTCTCCTTCTTCGGGCTTGTACGGTTCAATTGCGCGACTTAATTGGAACCTCCTCAGCTCCTCGTCACCTTTGCTCGCGGTTGTCGTATCCGTAGAGTTGTCCTTAGCGTCAATTCGTGCTTTAATTGATTGCTGGCCTTCTTTAATTGATTGCTGGCCTTCTTTAATTGATTCTTTAATTGATTGCTGGCCTTCTTTAATTGATTCTTTAATTGATTGCTGGCCTTCTTTAATTGATTCTTTAATTGATTGCTGGCCTTCTTTAATTCCTCGAATAATATCCATTATCTCAAAGCTGACCCCATCTGCTACACGGGGCCGTTTCGCTCCGTGCTCCTCGCGCGCCGCCCGTTCGCGTTCCTCGTATCGATTGACGAACCGGTGCGACCCCTCGCGCTGTAAGTCCGTGATCCCCGCCAGTTCCAAGCGCGCGCAGTGGGCGTTGTATAGCTGCTCCTTCCCTTTAGCCTCGTCATCGGGATCCGTCGTCACGGAAACGATGGCCTCCCACAGTTCGACGATCTTCGAACGCTTCGTCACCTTCTCGGTCGGGTCGCAATGTACTACCTCGCGGGTGAGGCGTGTGATATCACTACGGCACGCCTTGACAAAGTCAGCGTCATCTGCCTCCATCGCGTTCTTTCCTTCCTTCCAAAAGCAGTATTGTTTTAGGGGAAAGTCAAGTTTCCAACCACCATATATGTTTGGTCACCGTAAACCCTCAACAAGTTTGGTCACTTAAGTTTGGTCAATCCGTATCTTGGTTGACTAAACTTGTACTCTTAGTAGATAACAGTAAAAATCACTGTGTCTCTGGTAGAGAATGGTGGCAGTGGTAGTGCTGCCTTTCTTCCTGTCCTCTAACGACACGCAGTACGGTGTACGACACAGCGATTTTGGGGGGTGTTTGTGTGAGTGTGATGTTTAGGGGGGGTGGTTCCTAACCCTAAATAGAATTCTCTATCTCTACGCCCTCGCAGATTGAACTCGGTGATGAGCGAAATCTGGGACAAACAAAACAAATGTCTGGCAAGGACAAATAGATGTTGAGTCGTGAGGAGGCGTGGCGGAAAGTGTGCGAAGTGCATGAAAGAGATAGAGGAGAGCAAAAGCAGGTCGTGTGTGAAGTGAGAAAGGAGAAAGTCCAGAGAGCTACACTATTATGTGTGCGACACTGGAACATTTCACACCTATCTCTACACGAGGGTTTTCTCTCCGTAATACGGCTTTCCCTCGCTCCTTCTTCCCTTACCCCTTCCGCCCCTTTTCTTCCACGACTATGAAGAACCCAGTCTGAAGCTCTTTTCCAACATGGAGTAGGCCTCCAGGTGCATACCGTCGGGTACGGGGTTTTCTGTTTAATTAACAGAGACTTCGTTCCCCGTTGTCAGTGTAAACGCTTCTATGGGACCTAATGTCCTTAAGGAGTTAGGGCCTAAATCCCTACCTTGTGTAGTAGCATGTGACAAGCGGAATGGTCTGTACACGCCTAAGACTGCACGCAGTCTCTACCATGTACCCGGCGAGGGTCAAATCTCTCCAGGTTATGGGCCCAGATGCGTAGGTGTGTCAGCCCAACTGTGTTGTACGTCTAAATCGAATGATCAATTTGCGCCTGATCACAAGTACAATGCGATGTGTTTGGCGGTGGTCTACTGTACATATTTGTTGTGTGACGGTATGTGCCCACCAGTTAAATTGGTTTGTGACCGAGTTGGGTCGGTCACTGGTCACATGCACTCGCATAACTAATAAAATTGAATTTTCCCTATACATGCCGCGGAAACTTGTACGGGTTTTTTACTTCCATTCCCCAACAAAAGACTGACTGCTCGAGAACTAATCCATTCTTCAGTCTCAAGTCACCCTGTTTTAAATAGCATTTTCATTTGCTTGGTCTTGTCAATATGCCTACGTTTAAAAATCGCGTACTGTACATAGAACCCGCACTTGAGAAGCCCTTCATTCTTATGTGTCGAATCTGTCTATCAGTCCTCTAACCTATCCCTTAATAGCTCACAATCATGTCAAAACAAAAAAACAATATCTACCACTGATATCTACAAACAAGAACAAATCCTCGTTGATAAGATTAACGCAGGATTGCGTTTCCAAGATAATTCAACTAAGGTGAGCTTGCAAATTGAAACGCTTCGCAGGCATATGACAAGTCCATATGTGGACGCGTTATTCTGCTTTGATTCATATGAAGCTTACACCCGGAATGCTCCGGAATATACTCAAATCCTTGAACAAGAAACTGATATCATCTTCGCTCAATGGAATGCTGAATAAGTTAACGATTTAAACTTACCTGATGAAGATGCCCTGCCCGAACATTTAAAGACTTGGCACGTCAGCTCTTCTCATCAACTAACGGTTGATGCCCGTAATAGCCTTGAACGACTTTACTACCAAGAGTCGTACAACCTTGTCCGTCCTGAATTAAATGAGGATGTTAAAAATGTCCTTACTTTATTAGATACCCGATTTCCTAAATCAATTGTGCATGATTTATCTTTAACTAACATGTCCTTTACAGGTCTCTCTAATGCCGATTGGATCAAACACTGCGAAACTTATGCTGGTTTTGTGTACATATTCTTTAACCTCGAGTCCCAGGAAAAGCCCGCTCTCGCTATGTGGCCTCAACTAAAGAAAATTTATGCGATCCCTGCACATCCCTATAAATTACGTGCTGTAATACTTTTAGCCTGTCATTACTATGAGACAGTGTGTTGTACCGATGTAACTGAGCTTGAATCTCAGTTTAATCGAATGTCTCTAAATGTTAATAGGTATGCCCATGTATTTGTCGAACAACTCCTTTCCTTTCAATCTCGGGCAAAGCAATTAAATAATGATGAAGCATCAATCCAATTTAATAACTCCATAATCACTCTTAAAGCTCACGAGGAGATCTACCGTCTATATGCTAATCCATCGGATCACGAGCGCTATTCTCAATCTTTATTGGAATGGTGTAAACTCTACGAGACATGCTCTTGTAACAACTCGAGTCACGATCTCGAATTGTTGAAGCTAGTTGATCCCAACGACGTTCGTCCACTACTGGAATTCTTGTTAAAGATATATAATGAGACAAAGTTTTCCTCTAACCGACGCTTGGATAAACCCGCTTCTTGGATCCCTTACATCCCTGGTACTACCGCTACCAAGCCACCTAAGGTATTATTGATGGACACTATTCCTCAATCCCACGATTCTCTAAACAACGCTTACTCGTTGTTAGCTACTGTAGCTGGACAGTCTGGCTTCAATGCTCGTAAGCTTCGTAATGCAAAAGACAAAGCATCGACAATCTCACCCCGTGACACGTCGTACTATCGTCCACCTTCAAATTATAACGTCAAAGGTACCAGCTTCGATCGTCCTGTCTACTCATCTTCCTCTAACCGCAATGCACGCTCTAATATATCTCTTATGGACCGGGCTACTTGTCAAGTTGATCGTCTTCGCTACCTGTCTGGTAAATTGCAGGAAGCGAATCCCAATCCTTCCACCGACTCTAAAATGGTACAGGAGGAAATGAAAAGCTTATTGAGTACCCTCTGGACAACCGCTTCTCAAGCTTCGACACAGTCCTTAGATCCTGATGAAGCCACCCAAGTTCATCTCTACTTATCTCGAGTTGATATTATGTCCAATACCATATCGAACCTCTTGGAAGCCGATGAGGAATCTCTTGTTTCAGAAGAAAAGTATCAAACTGAAACATCTGCTCCTGAAGCGTCCCCCAGAGATGCGGAGCAGAGGGGGACTGCTGATACAGAGAAAATGTTCCACACTTTCCTGGCAATTAAAGATGAGGAAATCAATAACATCCCTCAGCCGCTACTGCAGCACATAAATGCTAAAGCTCAGAATGCTATTGTGCGTCGTCAAGCTCGGGAAACTTCTTCGCACTCTGAGCTCCCCAGTAGTTTAATCAATGAAGATGATACAGATTCCCCTGTGTTGCTACCAAAACTAAGTACTGGTTTTACACTCATCGTTGTGCCTTCCGAACAAACGCAAAGTTTCATGGCACAGTACGTGTTTGGTCAAAGCTCAACACATGCCTGTTATGCAACAATGCTTTAATTGTACAACGAGTACAATTTGCCGCTAATGACTACGCCAGGATATGCTGACACATGTGCTTCTCAACATGTAATTAACTTTAAACGTTACGCTGATCCTATCCACATCGTAAAGCTACCCGAGTCCTTATCACCTGCTATCCAGACTGCTACGGATACGCAGAGAATCACACATGCTATGATTATAAGGACCGTCATTCCCGCTCTCCCAAAGCATCCAAATGTGGGATATGTGAAGCTAGACGTTGCACTTTTTCTACCCAAGCAAAACGACCATAACGATCCCGATCTGCACATCATCAGTATGACTCAATGGGGAGAAGATAAACTTGGTATACACCTTTATGGAGTCGAATTTAAAGGACAATCATCTATCCAGAGTAAAATTGATGATAATGTCAAGATTACTTTGTTTAGACTCAGTAACCTGTTGCTAACTCTACCAATTTGCTCGCTACAACAAGCAAAAGCGCGTAAAATGGAACTTCGCTCACTACAGTTCAGACTATGTGCTTTTAATGAACAACGCGAATTGCTCAAACTATACTCCACCCTCGTGGAACGAGTAATTTACGTCCCATGGCTTAAAACCATCTTGGAGTCAATGCACTCGCAGCTGCCTTATATACGCAAGCATTTCCCACCTCCAGTATGACGCAAGGTTACAACACGTTTGCTCCACACAGTAACTTCATCTCCTAGCCCACGAATACCTACAGTAACTTTACTTTGCTCTGGGATGTCCACTCCTGCATTCTTGGCTTGCGCTTCTAATGACTTGCAAATCAACATCAACGTTAAAGTTCTTGTTGAGAGCGACGACAATATCACGCACATGCTACGAATACGTTTTGGTAATTCCATCGAAGTTTTCCCATCCCTACCTACGACTGCCGCGACGACTCAGACGTCGACGCCCGGATCAAGAAGGCGTCTCAGGCCTTCGGTGCCTTGCGGGACTGCATCTTCGCCTCGAAGTCCGTCTCTGCTCGCGCCAAGCGCCTCGTCTATGTCTCGCTCGTCCTGGCCATCCTCCTTCACGGTGCGGAATCGTGGTGCCTCACCGAGGTCCTGTTCCGCCGGCTGCGGTGTTTCCACGCGCAGTGCGCCCGCGTCATGTGTCGTGTGACCCGGAAACACACCTGGTCCCACCACATCTCAACGGAGATCCTGCGGCGGCGCCTCGGCCTCGAGTCCATCGACGTCTACGTCACGCGCCGCCAGCTCCGCTGGGCCGGTCACGTCGCCCGCATGCCCTTCTCCCGACTCCCTCGCAAGATGCTCTCGTCTTGGGTCCGCTCCAAGCGCCCACCGGGGGCTCCGCAGATGACGTACGGGAGGTCGCTCGCCAAGGCACTCCGGAAATGCGACATCCCCTTCAACTCGTGGCACGACCTCGCACAAGACCGCGCGCAGTGGCGGTCCGCCATCCATGCACTTTCATCCCAAGCTTCTACCCCAACTGTGTGATTTTTTTGCTCTGTGATCCTGGACCGGCTACTACCGGCCCAGCCTGGCTCCCATGCCCGGGAGAGGTCCGAAGTTAGTTAGTTAGTTTAGTTAGCTTCTAACGACTTGCAAATCAACATCAACGATAAAGTTCTTGTTGAGAGCGACGACAATATCACGCACATGCTACGAAGACGTTTTGGTAATTCCATCGAAGTTTTCCCATCCCTACCTAGGTTTTATACATATCTCCATCGAGCATCGGACGTTGAACGTGCACGATATTACACTGACATAGTGGAATTGACATCTAACTAACTAACTAACTTCAGACCTCTCCCGAGCATGGGAGCCAGGCCGAACCGACAGGAGCCAGTCCGGAATCACGGGCCTGTAGACGAGGAGCGCCGAAAGGTCGGTCGGCGGAGAGTGACCATCAAGCTTGTCGCCATGCGACGAGGAGACGGCGATGTGACTGACAATCAACTCGTCGATAACCTTCCGTCTTCGCCCCCGGCCATACCCCGTCCCACTGCGAACGTTCCGGCTGCCAACCGGCCCGCTCGGGAGGCGAATAGGTGCCAACCTACGCCGGGAGGGCGGATGCCCTCGCAAGGCTCAGGATTCATGAGGCACCGTCCTCCATCGCAACCGCGGTCGGCGGTTGGGAATTGACGTCACCATGCACAAATCGCAACATAATCAACGGGAGATCCATTTCCACCTTCGAACGCGATATGGATGATTCCTTGTTTCCAAGTGCTCTAAGTGTACTTGAGCTTTTAAAGCCGTTTTTTCTTTTCATGGACATGACACCACCACACTCCGCATCGTACGAAGACCATATACGAGTTGCTACTCTCATCTTCTCAACGATGCACTACACGGTGGACATATGTGGCCGATTTCCTTGCTATCTATGTGGAGATTATCAAGCGAGATAATGATGGATCCTCGTTGCACGCAAATATAACACCGGCCCTCTCGATCTGCTTTCATGGCCTAATAAACGAGGTCACCTCCTTTCTGGATATCGCAGACCATGCTAACTCCATCAGTCGCAAGTTAATAGTCGACGAACCTTGGACACAAGTCTTTCCTGACTTACCATTTGTGTCCACACCTAAACACTGTAACATTTTTAGTCGTACCGGATCCGTGCGCTTAAAGGTGACTGAGCTCGAAACCTTAACTATGCTGTTCCTTCGTCTGCACTCTAATATAACAGTCGAACATCCCAGTCAAGATGAAATGGAAGGCATTTCTAATTTTCGCCTGGGATTCTCGACTAGTTCGAGAAAACCACTAGCTTGCATGAGATCCCCTATTGAACTCAAAGCTTTTGTGCTCCTCTATAATATCATGGGACGATTATTCCCTAAATCCATCACATTACCTGCGTCCTTTCGTATTACACTGTTGAATCTAACCAACCGTCTCACAGGTTAACTAACTAACTAACTTCAGACCTCTCCCGAGCATGGGAGCCAGGCCGGACCGACAGGAGCCAGTCCGGAATCACGGGCCTGTAGACGAGGAACGCCGAAAGGTCGGTCGGCGGAGAGTGACCATCAAGCTTGTCGCCATGCGACGAGGAGACCGCGATGTGACTGACAACCAACTCGTCGATAACCTTCCGTCTTCGCCCCCCGGCCATACCCCGTCCCACTGCGAACGTTCCGGCTGCCAACCGGCCCGCCCGGGAGGCGAATAGGTGCCAACCTACGCCGGGAGGGCGGATGCCCTCGCAAGGCTCAGGATTCATGAGGCACCGTCCTCCATCGCAACCGCAGTCGGCGATCAGGGTAAGGGGTTATTCCTAAATAAATCCTCTACTTCACCTATCATTTACATCACTGGTGGAAGACACACAGGCGGAGACATAACAGTTTCTAACTCTCCCTCTAAATACCAGGTACACATAAATGCCTTTGGCGAAACCTACACCCTTTTAACACACGATGCCGGAATCGACAAGACTGCTTCTCTCGAACCAGTCACCGGCTTTCTTTGGCTTTGCCAAGCATACCATCATAATAATGAAAATCAAGACTCACGTCATCTAGTACAAGCACTGGCTTCCTATACCTCTCCTGTATTTCATGATTCTTTTGTCTTATACCCTCTGGAAAATCGTCTCGAACTTATCGACAAAATGTTTGCTTTAAGTGACATGCATTTGTCCCAAAGCAGATATTTGGGCTTTATAACATCGAGCGACAGGAAGATGGGGGCCAAAGTTCACTCTATATATACTCCCACTCCTACCATTCGTGGATTTGCTAATATGCTCGTGTACGATCCACGACTCGATCGCATCCGACACTACTCAACTCGCGAATTGGCACGCGCCAATAACTTCACAGCGCACCAAGTCAATTTTCTTTTGTCTTTGTCCCCTGTCCTATGCTGTGATATCGTCGCAAATGCTATTCCAGCTGGAACATATCATACAATTTATAAACACTTGTGTCAGCTTGTTTACGACTTGCGTACATTAACGCTATCACCATCGTTTGACCCTGATCACGCTCCTCTAACCAAAAACTATAGGTCAACCTTCTTCACAAATATATTCCCAACATATACGTCTTTAACATTACACCAGAGTTCCATTACTATGTTCTACATGTCCAATAAAAAACTCTTGTGTTGTGATACTATCACTTCTAACCACGAACTTACCTCTTTTCATACTGATTCAGTAGCTCATGCTTTCCTGTCTAACATCCTATCCGCATATATATTATCTCCTACTAAAGAAAAACAAATACCACTTATAACGCCAAGACAGCTCCATGAGAAGCATGCGCCCTTCAATAAGAAAGTCCATGCCAGGGGCACCCTTGCATTTCGAGATGCGCAACAACGAGCTACCAATTTTCACAACACTCACCATTCTAGTGATTCTCAAGCTATAAAAACTGTTCAGGTTATTGCCAGTCCTGGACACCACCCATCTGACGAACCCTACCGTAAGTTTTGTGTGGATTGTACGATTCATAAAAAAACGCTTTCCTCGTCCACACCACCTTATCAAGCAACCTTCATTCGAAACAAATTTTCAACCTGGTGAAGCCCGGGCATGTGACGGTGGTTACGTATCTGTGCTCTCGGAATGGGGATCCTTTCGACATATTATTGTCTTCCGGTGTCTCATTTCTGAATTTCTGTTAGTGTACTTTTGTCGTAGCACTAACTCCAGCGAATTTTGTAACGCCCTTGAGTTTGTCCGCAATTTTCGCTCTACTTATGTTCATGTACAACTAAAACAAATTTATTGTGATTCCTTTAAACCCTATTTATCGCAGCATGTTACAACCTCCTTCCGTGTAGAACACGGTATTAATATGTCCGCGTTCCCCCCTTACTTACATGCCTTTAATCATGAAGTCGAGGCCGCTGTTGGTCACATAGCCACTGCCGCGTCTACACGACTCAGGCATATGCTTAATGTATCCTATAAAGGTCACCCCCTAATAGATCCGGCACCACACTACCCGTGGGCTGTTATACATGCTATCCAATCATATAATCTCCGCCCTAACGTTTCCCTCGAACGTATTTATAATAAAGTCCTAAGTCCCCAACAAGTTTTGTTAGACCAATGTAACGTTCCCCAACAAGACTACCTCCAACCTTTTGGTTCTGTTTGTTATTTGCATTTGGAACCTAACCAATTTCATAAATATGAACCCCGATGCTGTCCCTACATCTACTTATGCGGTGCTAACGTTATAAATCCTTAATAGCACCCCATGTTAATCATTTAGCCAATGTTGTCCTTAATCCTGAAAACGGTCAAGTCCGTGTTTCCTCTAAACTGACTTTCCCCCATCTTATTTCTAAATCTCCTCCTGATTATGAACAGCATCCACCTCCCGCACCTTCACCCAACATTCCCTTCTCTGTTGACAGCACCCCCAATGATGCGGCGCAGAGGGGGAATGCTATGCCTACCGACCCTGACCATGAGAGGGGGACTCCTTCTTCTCATCTCCACGCCCCCTCTCCCGCTCCCGCATGTGCTCCAGCTGCTCCTGCACCCGCTACTTCCGCCACCATACCTACATCTGAAGTGTCTCCCGACACTATGCCACTTTTGCCGTCTTATCGGTCTCTCTATTCCCAGGATGTCCTCCGTCTCACCCGTGGTCCTCATCACCCTCAGCCTCGCCGCAAAACCAATCTCAATGATGTTCTTACTCGTATTGCTTCGCCTACTGTTGCCGCTTATAAACAAGCCGGTGGTACGCTTGCCGACTTCAAGTATGACCTCTCCAAGCAGTACATAACATTCTGCGACCCCACCCTCCACTCCCTTCATATCGCTCATGGCATCCACTGGACGGCTATACCTCCAGAGGGGGAATTTACACCATCCCTTCATCACCATGTGCACCAAGCGATTTCACAGTCCTCTTCAGTTA
The DNA here is from genome assembly GCA_029834535.1 of Chrysophaeum taylorii. Lineage (NCBI taxonomy): Eukaryota > Pelagophyceae > Pelagomonadales > Pelagomonadaceae > Chrysophaeum > Chrysophaeum taylorii. The sequence goes on from JAQMWT010000394.1 coordinate 51,571, forward strand.
TGTGTCATAGGAGCCATAGCCACCCATCGCCTGATACTCCTCATGTTCACTTCTGCGACAACATCAACCTTGCAGACTTTCACCTTCCTCAAGCTCTCGTTCATTTAATCTCTGAACATGCTCACGCCTTTCAAGTTCCTCCCGCTCAATATGTTTATGCTTTGTTCACACCCCACTCCATTTTGGATCATAATGACGCTTCTTACGGTGCCTCTGAGCCTCATCTCTCCGCCATCGAAGACTATATCACCGTACAATCGCATTACATTGAAGCCCACCTTGGTGATGCTCCTCTACTAGTTGTTCAACTCGTCGAAGATCCCGATCATGCTCATCTGCACGATAATATCGCTTCTTATTCGATTACTCATCTGACGACGACTCATGACCCTAGCACGGTTGGTTCGGACGAATACAAGATTCAAGCCAAAGATATCAAAATTGATGAATATGAGTTGACCTGCCTCAGAGGTCTCTCAGACGCTGATCGCAAAGCTTATGTTGCTGCCATTTCCAAAGAGATTTTTGACATTGTTGAGTTTGGCTGCTTTAAACTAGCGCTGCAAATGGTCAACTCGAAACCTATTGACACCCGTCTCGTCCTACGTATAAAAACCAACGCTGCTGGTCAGTACATTAAACATAAAGCACGCCTGGTCCTACGAGGATTCTTAGCCTCGCTGGGCACCGATTTCTTCAACACATTCAGTCCTATGGCACAGCTTACCGGCATCCGTTGTGTTTTGGCGCTAGCAGCTCACCTGCAACTTCCCGTCTACCATGTCGACGTCCCTAACGCTTTTGTTCAAGCTCCCATCCATTCTCATGTCTACGTCGAACTGCCTCAAGGCATTTACATTACATTACATTACCTCGCATCTACCGTGAGTGGGGGATCGCCAACGCCTTAGGCCGGGCTCGCTGTGCCCTCACCGCCCTCACCGCCCTCACCCATGTCGCCGCCTCGGGGAACCCCACTTAGGCCGCGCGATCCCAGCAGGACGTCGCCCTTCGTCGCACTTACGTCCGGCGGCAGCATGCGTACGACCTACGGGCGGGGCCCGTCCTCTCTTCGCATGCCCCACGACTCGGCGATGACCCCGACTAGGTCCCACGTACTTATCTCCGCCCGTCAGGCACATCCCTCCTACCCCACAAACCCACCCACATCCTTCATGCCCCCCACACACACGCCCCTCTTAGCAGTCGACATTTAAACACATAATCATGCGTCCGTTAAAACCAAACGATGTTAGGGTTTAGGAGTAAACTCGAATGTTAAAAAGGCAGAGCGGGCGCAGAGTGTGGCGGAAACGCCCATCCCCCCACTTACCTGCTTGTTACTTTCCTCTTACCTTGCTTGTTGCTCTGCTACTGACCTTGCAATTGTGGGGGGGTGTCACCTTGACACCCTCGCCTGCTATTCCACTGAAACCAATGTACCAAGAATTTGTATTGCTTCTTGCTATTACTGCGGCGGGCAGGGAAATTTTACCTAGACTCAACTTCGAATCTAGGTCGCCGCTCACGCCCGTGTTCTTGATGGAGTTGCCGGGTGCGGAAAGCAGCCGTTCTCCCGCCACAAGACCAAAAACAACTTCCTCGCCTGATCCTCACAACTTGAGGATCGGCTGTTGCTTTATGATTAAGATACTCTTGAATCACGGAAATCAGGGTGACGTATGTCACAGAAAAGGGAGATGATGTCATAGAGAAAACTGACATCATCAGATCGGAGTAGGGTGCCCCTGATAAGGGGGGGGGGGCTAAAGGAGGGGTAAGCCTTCGGAGGAGGGAGTTTCCGCCACAGGACTCCCCTGGTGAGAATACGAGCAGCCCCGGCGAGCGGCTAGCGCGAGGAGCGCGGCTTCGCCTTACGAGCATCTCGTGCACCAATCTTCTTGTAAACACGGGTGATGATCGGTTCGGGAACTCGACCACGGCGTAAAGTGAACTTGGGGGCCTACACATCAATCTCGTGCGGAGCGAAATCCGTGACACAAGGAGTTGTGCTGGATGAGATCTTGGACTTGTCGGTGAAACTGCGACCGTCAGCGTCCTTGTACTCAGGCTTAAGCTTGCGGTTCGAAATGTGAGAGGTCGGTTTAAAGTAAGCGACATCATCATTCGGACCCAATCGGAGTAGAAGGGCAGAGCAGCCCGATCATTCTGGTAATCGTAAGGCCCGTGAACTTCAGCAACGTAGATCTTCTTGCGCCAATCAGAGCGCTTCCGGTCAGGAATCCGGAAAACAACAAACTTACAGTGCTGATGATCGTCGCGGAAAGTTTCTTCGGGTTAGCGGATGGCTCGATCAACGATCGGAGGGACCATCGCAGGCGTGATCTGACTAACATGAACACGACGTTCTTCGGGCGGAGAGTCGAGACGACTTTCTTCTGGCGGAGAGTCGAGAGACTCAATCCTATAGGTGACCGGGAAAAGGCGTTCCTTAATAATAAAAGGTCCTCGCCACTCCGGTCGAAGCTTGTTATGAAGGAATGGAATGTAGAGCAAAACATGCGATCCCTCCTTGTATTCCACATCGACATGATCGGCGTTGTAAGCCAGTCGTTGTTTCTTCAAAGCTTTAACACGAGCGTCGTTGACGATCTTCGTATAATACTTCAATCGTTCACGAGTCTCAGCGACTGCATCGGAGCGAGTCCTCGGCAGCAGTCGGGTATCGAAATCCATAAGTGTATAGTCAGTCGGCAACATGGGCTGACGGTTCAGGCGTAGCATGAAGGGAGAAATCTGCGTGCCTGGAATAAATTTGCGGTTGTAGCAAAGCGCAATATATTGGGCAAAGTCGGGCCAATCCGCAATGTTCCGGCCCTGAAGGCAGGCACGGAAGAAGGCCTTGATAAATCGGTTCACACGCTCAGTAGGATTCGACTGGGCATGATGCGGAATCGTAGTTTGGTAGCGCGCGTTGAAGAGATGGCAAAACTCGCGCATCAACTTATTTGCGAACTCTTTACCGTTGTCGGTACGAATCATCTGGGCCAAGTAGCCCTTGAGGAGGATGTTAATGACAAAAGACTCGCAGATAACAGTAAAAATCACTGTGCCTCTGGTACTCTGTGCCTCTGGTGGAGAATGGTGGCAGTGGTAGTGCTGCCTTTCGTCCTGTCCTCTAACGACACAAAGAGCAGCACGGTGTACGACACATCGATTTTGTGGTTGTAGGTGTGAGTGTGAGGTTAAGGGGGGGGTTCCTAACCCTAAATGGAATTTTCTATCTCTACGCCCTCGCAGATTGAACTCGGTGATGAGCGAAAACTGGGACAAACAAAAACAATGTCGGGCCAAGGACAAATGGATGTCGAGTCGCGAGGAGGCGTTGAAGGAAAGTGTGCGAAGTGCATGAAAGAGATAGAGGAAAACGAAACGCTGTGGCAGTAACGCCCATTCCCCCACTTGCCTGCCTGTCACATGACTTACCCTGGTTGTTGCCCTGGTATTGACCTTGCATTTATGGGGGGGGGTGTCATCTCGACACCTTCACCTGCGCTTCCACTGGACCCAATGTACCGGGCATTTGTATTGCTTTCTTGCTGTCCTAACTACTAATCGACCGATGTTTGTCTGTCTGTCTGTCTTTAAATGTCGACTGCTAAGAGGGGGGTGTGTGTGGGGAGCATGAAGGATGTGGGTGGGTTTGTGGGGTCTGTCTGTCTGTCTGTTTGTCTGTCCCCCGATTTAGGGTAAGGATCATGTAGGCGCGAGAGTGAGGATCAGGTAGGCGCGAGAGCCAGACCGTGATCCGCCAAGCCGTATACGGCGACCTCGCAGACTATTTCCACGACCCGCGGCGGCTCTTTCAGCGCGCCATTCGCACGCCCCGTCGAAACGATGTTGTCGATGCTGACAACGCGCGCATGACCGCGGCCTTTTTTTCCCGGAGACGAGGCGTCGGAGTTCTTTTCGGCTGACTAGGCTGGGTCGGAAGACGACGCCTCGCTCTTTACAGTAGAGTTTTCAACTCCCTGACAACCAACGGCATGCTGACTTTGAGCGCGAGCTTAAGGTCTTCGAAACCTCGACCCGTCGCACGGCCACTGCAACGGTACCAGATACATGATCGATCGTGTCGTTGTCACCGAGGCTCCTCCAACCTGTATCCCTTAAGGCCCGCCTACGCCAAACGATCAACAAGAGCCACGGCCAGACGCCCCGCGAGGTCGGCGTCCTCTTTCCCAGGCCCGTCTTCTGCCACGTCCAGCTCTACGTGGCTCTCTGTCGATCGGCAACCCCGAGGATATACTCATCTGGGTCGACGACTCCACCCTACCCCACACGTGCTGCGCAATACCGATAAGCCCCCTCCCGGCGTCTACACGCGCACTATAGGTGAACTTACTGGGACCACGTGAACTTACTGGGGTTTGAGATTGGGACTAGGTGAACTGAGTGACCAGGTGAAACTGGGACCAGGTGAACATACTGGGGTTTTTAGAGTAAAGGATTTTTAGAGTAAACTCAAAGGTTGGCGGCGCGTGCGGATCAAAGCAGCTTAGATTGGCGGAGGCGAGAGCGACGAGCTCAAAGGAGTTGGCGTGAGCTAGGTGAACTTACTGACCAGGTGAACTTATATGAAACTTACTGGGACCAGGTGAACTTACTGGGGTTAGAGATTGGGACTAGGTTAACTTACTGGCCTGCACTTGTCTTCTTGATATTACCCTCTTTTGATTGTCCGATTTCGTGATGGCGTGAGGTATTACGCTGAGATCGGGCGTGTGGTGGTTTCACCCGCGGTTCGGGTTGGGTGGAAGGGTTGTCGAGGCCCCCGGTCCGGCCAGGAGGGGCGGGTATCTGAGAAAACCACTACAGTGGTCTCAGAAACGGGAATCGATAGTCCAACTCCCGGACTATCGATCTCCTGTTTTTCGGCGGCGAGTCGGTTCGCAGCGGTTGAGTGAGCGCAAAGCCGACGTGTTGGTAGGCGGTTTCGAAGGATCGGAAGAGCGATTGAGGCTCTTTAAATCGGAATAAACGGTCGACGGATTACTACTCGGACGTTGAGCGGATTTTTGCGGGTCTCAAGACAAAAAGCGAGCCCAGGAGACCACCCACAGTCTCCGAAAAGAGGCAGAAAGAAGGCCGGAGAGACTAACCATAGTCTCTGAGACCAACCATAGTTTCTGGCGAGGCAAAAGGCTTGTGCCGTGTAAGTCCGTCGCACCGATCAACCGCGCGAGTCGAACAGTAGCCGGCAAATTTTGCTGCTCGACGAGAAGTTTAGGTGTTCGAGATAGCCGTTGATATCCGAGAGAAACCGCACCATGGAAACTAGAGGAGACTGACGTTTGTTTTGCGACCGCTTCTGCTGAAGAACGACGCTCAAGACCAGAAGACAAAGACCACGATGGAGGTAGATTCACTCGCCTACGAACGAATATGGACGGCTGTGAACCTTGTGCCTGACTTTCGCCAGAATGAAATTGATGTCCTCGTCAGTAACTTCGGCCTTCACAGCAACAAAGTTCCTGCTGATGTAGCTCACCAAGCTTATCGTACCATTCGTGAGCGTGACCTTCGTCACCCTTTGAAGTCGAGGACGACTTCATCTCAAGTAGGGGGCTTATGTGGCAGTAACGCCCATTCCCCCCACTTGCTTGCCTGCCACATGACTTACCCTGGTTGTTGCCCTGGTATTGACCTTGCATTTATGGGGGGGGGATGTCATCTCGACACCTTCACCTGCGCTTCCGCTGGACCCAATGTACCGGGCATTCGTATTGCTTTCTTGCTGTCTTCTTGATATTACACTCTTTTGATTGTCCGATTTCGTGATGGCGTGTGGTATTACGCTGAGATCGGGCGTGTGGTGGTTTCACCCGCGGTTCGGGTTGGGAGGAAGGGTTGTTGAGGCCCCCGGTCCGGCCAGGAGGGGCGGGTATCTGTGAAAACCACTACAACGCAGGTAGTGTGTGAAGCGAGAAAGGAGAAAGAGCGGATGATTAAAGAAAGGAAAAAGCATCGATCGTGAGTAATGCAGGGAAATCTGCTGCCTCTTACCCTTATCCGTCCGTTGAGAGCGTGATCTCTTCCTCACCCTTCTTCTTCCATTCTACACTGTCAATTAGTCCTCTGATTTGTGCTTAAGCTCATCATCATGGTCTAGCGCGTCCCGAGGTGTGTAGCACTATACACTTTAAAATTTCTCGTGTAATTCTAGATACCGCCTGTCGTGTTCTGAGGATATAGGGAACATACCTTTTCATTCCCCGAATTAAATACTTCCAGACGTTCATGATGAGACGGGGTGGTTTCCCAGGTGACTTACCACTGCATGCTAAATGCTCTGCAGGTTATGGGCCCAGGCGGGTCCCTGAGAAATCATGTGTCAGCATGCACGTAACCTATGGGTTTTGGACTGTTACCGCGCCGGTCCACCCTCGACATGCAGACACGCCTGTCAATATAACGCCATTACCATTGGGCTGTATATAGCATATTTCGCACACGTGATCGTCCAACCTTGTGTGTACCTGTTCATAGCATCGTGCTGTCATGTCAATGTTGATGTTTGTGTAATTTGCCAACCTGTACTCTTGCACACATGTTATGGAATATTTTGGGTACGTCGTCCACTCGTACATTCCATGGCAATGCACCTAGCGAGCTCCTTGAGAGCACCAAAACTAACCAGCTGCCTGAGCGACTACGCTTAGCGACACTACTCTGGACTCACAGCTTGCACAGTCGTCAAATAGGCATTTTTCCATCGAAAAACGAATGAGTGTACATAGACACCGATAGACAGACCCCCCTAGAATCTCTATACAGTGTCAACTGCGTGACTGCACCCATTGGTTCCCCGTCAACTGCCATGGCAGAACACGCAGCACGAGCCGCACCCAAGACGATCACAGGTGCGGACATACGATCCTCAGGAATCAAGTTCTCGATCGCGTTTTCCTGGAATGGAAGACCAATAGGGATGCTGATCTCCGTTTGGCTGTTGATGAATTGCCCCCTGAGTATCAGGAATGGAATTTCACCAATGAAGCCTTCCCCAACCTACCTGATGCAGAAGTAGCTCAGCTAGCTACTGTTTGTTGCGACTATGAAGTCAGGGCATTACGTCCTGAAATCAATGCTCGTTTCTTAGAAGAGGGACGAATCTTACATCGCGCGCACCCGAAAGCATTAGCTTTTGACACCCGTGTTCGTGCCCCTGTGACTATGTTTTCGTTAACTCCTGCTGACTGGCACACTTATCAGAATACGTGTGCTATATTCTTGCATACTTACTTCGATCTTGAAAGTGTTGGAAAACCAGCACCTGCGGCCTGGCCCGCCATCAATGAGGTATACAACAAGAGTTATTTACCCAACAAGGCTCGAGCCATTATGCTCATTGTCTTTAGTCACTACGAGTCTGTTACGACTACTGATGTGTCCTACTTGAAACAGCAGTTTAACTCTGTTGTTTATAATCCTAACTGGTAAGTCCATGGATTTATCGAAGCTGTCCTAGCATTTAGGCAAGTCTCTTACCAACTTAACCAGGAAGAGACTGATCTTCAATTCGACTTTGGTGCTCTTTGTATAGAAATTTATGAAGGATACATCGGCACTACGCCGATAATATCAGCAACAATCGTTACGATCGTGGTTGGGTAGATTGGTGTTATATGTATGAAACTCGATCTTCATCTCGGCCTGTGCCAGAAGCTGAACGATTGTGTCACCCTACCAACCCTAGCTATATCTTAGAATGTACATTAGACTTATATAATGTAGTATCAAATGGGTCGAACAAAATACGCTTAGAACGCCCTGTTTCTTGGCAGCCCTATGTCGAAGGATTAGCATCACAACCAAAGCCAAAGTTACTGCTTACAAACACGCTGGATTTATCAGGCAAAAGTCTGACTCAAACTGCTAACACACTCGCCTTCATTACTGCGTCTCAACCTGGTACATCTTCCACGTTTAATGCTATACGCTTGCGTAACTCTAATGATGCTCGCCACCCTTTCTCTCGCAGCGATCTGTCATATTATCGTTCTGGTGATTCTTATGTCACCAAGAAAACTACTGGACAGTCTAATGATCGCCAAATTTACCCCCGCACTTTTGACAGGTCCTCTCGATCTAACATGAAATTATTAGATCGAACGAAGCACACGTTAAATACACTGCAAGAGCAGTTTAGCGAACTTACGGAGCATGTGACAGACAATGATACCACGGCTCAGCTACACCAGAATATCAACAAATTATTCGAGACTCTATTACAATCCGCTGACATTCTGTCAACGACATCTACTGAGGACAATCGTGCCTTACTTCGCCAAAACGAACAACTCATGTTCGCAGAAGACATCACTTATGATGTAGACGTCCATCTTTCCTCGACCGAACAGTCGTTGAACTACGTGGAGCCACAACGTCATACTGTTGCTACTGCTCCCACCCTAAAGGCCACTCCTACTACAGATAATAAGGATGCCTCCAACACACAGGGTAATCCCTCCAATAGTGTGCCTAGCTTCTTTACTGCTTCCGCCATCTCGGCTTTACCACCAGCGTTACTGTCCTCGCTATCTTCACAGGTCCAATCTGCCCTCGACCAACCACCACAAGCCGAAACCAAAAGGTATGCCGATCATACTTCGCTATCGTCATTTGATGAGAAGCACGGCATGGTTGATGAGGCTGACGAACCACCACCACCTGTTCAACCTATTATCATTCCAACTCATCTGTTATTGCTGGAGAACTTCTTCACTGCCAGCCTCTCCACTACTTGCCCGCATTCGGAAAATGCCTTCCTCACCAACTATATGAAGGTAAACAGTGTCCCTCAACATTGTTCCTTTCTATATTTTGACTCTTGTGCTACCATCTCATTGATGTCCACGTACGATTTTGCAATACCAAATCACATTATTCCACTGGACTCCAAATACGCGCCGATTGTCATTCAAACTGCCACTGGACAACAACGTGTCTCACACATGATGTTAACGCGCAACATAGTTGTTCCCCTACCAGATCATCCACAAGTTGGCTATGTTAAGATCGACTTCGCTTTATGTCTTCAGCCAGTGCATGACCGACATCTCGCTACCCTGTGCATGCTCGAGTGGAACCAGACGAACCTGACCACTGTGTTCAATGATCGAGCTGAGCCAAAGCTCAGCGCTGTCACTAGCTGCATAGACAAAGATGTACGTATACCCGTACACTATGTAGCAGCTAATTTACCTGCACTCCCTTGTCTCACTTACAACATCGCGCGCGACAAGCGGCTAGAACTTCGTTCTCACGCATTTCCCCTCAAGCGATACCATGAAAACAGGGATCTGCTGGCATACTACAACTACCTACTCCAAAGAGTTTTACCAGATCGCCCGTGGATTCGCCCTTTGGTTCTCAATCTTCGGAAACAGAACAAATTTGTACAGCAAAATACGCAGCCATTAAGTTGACTACTCTCACGGCCAGTTTTCTCTCACAATAGTCCAATCGCCGCAAACCCTCTGTCATGTTACTTTGTTCTGGTTTGTCAACTCCGGCGTTCCTGTCTCAAGCCACTAATGACTTAGGCTTAAATATCAATGTAAAAGTTGTTGTTGAGTCTGAAGATACGCTTGTTCGTATGTTACGCCACCGTTTTCCTACTGTAGTTTTATTTGAATCTCTCCCCGCCTTTATTAACCACATTCACCTAATCTCACCAGAGGAAAGGCGCACATTCTA
>JAQMWT010000395.1:0-50802 GCA_029834535.1 Chrysophaeum taylorii
TCATACTGTTATCCAATCGTGGGTACAACACCTTGACGACTACGTATCATCCCCAGATGATACAAAGCCACCATCACTCTTGGATGTAATGTTCGGCCCCACCTATACTCCGGCCGAACGTCAAGACTTTCTGCACTTCCTAAACACGAAATACCCCCTACTTGCACAGCATGTGTTGACAGAAACGTCATTTAGCTACTCACTTCCCTCATCCGAATCTACTCTGGAAATGTCTTCGCCATCGACACACCCTGCTCCTTCTGCCTCGCCTGATGATGTCGATGCATTGCGTCAACAAGTCGAACAACTCCAGGAAACTCTTCGCCTATATATTCGAAAGGTCAACACCCTCATCGCTGAGAATCTATCTCTGCGCACAGATCTACAGGCTGCCATTGCTTCAATTACCTCCCTGGAAAACCGGCTCTTTCCTCCTACAGGCAATGCACACGTGTTGCTTGTAACACTGTTCAAGATCACAGAGCTACTGTCTCGCTTTACGCTAACAGCTTATGACCAATATGCCGCCAACCATCCCTCCCCGGACGATCACCTCCATCGTCTGCGTGATAATTTGCTCTCGTGTATTCAAAGCACATTCCCTTCGCATGTGAATCGGAAGACCCTTCTATCCTCTCGGATCCGTTCGCTGAGTCCAACTCGTTGGAAAACCAACTGGACACCTTAAAACTTGACTCACTAGTGCCATCCCTACTGAATGCTTTACTTGCACTCACGTTTCGTATGGTACCACACCATTCTGCTATTGGCGTTCACCACCTGACAGCAGAAGCTGACGAAGACGATACCGATACTCTCGAACCAGTAACGTCCACCACCTCAGATAGCTTTAACACACTGTCTGCCGTACCTGTGTTTCGTAATGCTCTGTTCAAAAGCGCCAAGTCGACTCTCAGCTCCACCAAGTCCAAGCCCTAAGACACCCTGCTATACTCTTGATGCTTCTTATGTGACCTCTGCGACCATCAAGACTGTATTCTCCTTCCTTTCCTTTTTTTTTCTTCATCATCATCTTTCTCAAGAGATGCTCTACAGTCGCACCTTGCGCTTAAGACATCTCGAGGGGGTGCAGAGAAATCTGCTGCCTCTTACCCTTATCCGTCCGTTGAGAACGTGATCTCTTCCTTACCCTTCTTCTTCCTTTCTACACAATCTAATAGTCCTCTGATTTGTGCCTACGCTCATCATCATGGTCTAGCCCGTCCCGATGTATGTAGCACTATACACTTAACCTTCCTCGTGTAGTACTAGATGCCGCCTGTCGTGTTCTGAGGATATAGGGAACATAACCTTTCATTCCCCGAATTAACCTTCCAGACGTTCACGATGAGACGGGATGGTTTCCCAGGTGACTTATCACTGCTTGATAAATGCTCTGCAGGTTACGCAAATTGCTAACGGAAATGGCATTCGTTATAAATCCTCACTTCTACCTCCACCAACCTCCAGGGGAAGATCTGCTACTAGACTATGATGCTCACGACAATCCCCTCCCATCGGACATGTCGTTCATACGTAACAGTCCTATACTTGGAGATTCGGCCTCTGCTATTCATCTATCAAATAACCCCGACAGCGCGACTAAGGCTAAAGCTATCAGCACACGCTGGTTCCGTATACGCGACTACGTACAGTTAAAACGAATCCGCCTACATCATGTTCCCGGTACCCACAATATCGCCGATGGATTTACCAAACCCTTTGGAGCTCCACTCTTCAGCAGATTTCGCACGTTACTCGGCTTACAACAACCCATAGCTCAACAAGATGGTCAATCATTACCCTCCATTATGTCCGATATGACTTTAAACTAACCCTGCTATGCGCAGGATACTGGCTTGCTAAAATGTGAAATGCTACATGAAATGCGATTTGGAGATTCCTCTCATGATGAATCCCACTAAAAACAAAGATGCTGCGAGCCGACGCCATTCTACCATGAACCGTGGTCGCGGTGGTGGTATACTGTCACTGTCTCCACCTTTTAATGCTCTAACTCCAGGCGCTGCACCGACTAGCTCCCCTAATCGTAAACATCAAACCTATTTGTCGGTGGCGCAAGGACATCAATCTACGCCCGTGGCACCCAAAGCAGCTGCCCAACAACAGTCTAAATCGCAAGCAGCAAAGTCTGAGTATTTCCAGCTCAAACACTGTAAATTTGACGTATTAGCGATGATGTCCGGGAACGTTACTGCTCTTGGTTCATCACCACCCAACTTTCTTATTCCGCAACACAAGGACCCCCAGTGCTGGCTTAAGTCTTTGCAGCAGCTGCTTACGGAAGCACAACAGACAGAGTTTGTATAAAATGTACAATATCTCATATCAGTGTTGTGTGTCAAAACTAAGCGTATCCGAAACGCCCCCGCTATTTCTCCTACGAGGGCATACGTCTTCATCGCTTCCCACCCATTAAAGGGGTTGTCAAAGTACATGTGACGTGTGCAAAGTGCTACAATAAAACTGATATGCCGGGCACACCAGTCGTGCTCATCACCTGCAATGAAGATGAACTTAAAACTGACAGGATTCGCCAAATTATTGAGGATCATCTCGCGTCTGAGCAACACGCATCCCACTGCTTTGACGTACCGCGCCCTTTCTTTTTGTTGATTTGTGCGCTGTGCGATCGGTCACACCATGGGATAGCCTTAATTCGCAACAGTCAGCAGCCATTCCAACTGTCTTGTTTTAATGATCCGGCTGCTCACACTAGAGCTATAATCCTCCGCCTTGGAAAGTCAATTGCTATTAATAAGCAGCTCAAAGAGGCAATCATGCAGACTGCGACATCCCTTAAAGTTGATGCCTCTAAAATCATTGTTAACCTTGACGATAGCACCATGCTTTTACTTCAGCTGCCCTTTATCTCGAGTGTAAATCTCGAGATTCTTGTAGCATCTTGGTCTTTGTTACATTCTGTTGAAAATAAAGTATGTGTAGTAACCAACCCGGATGAGCTGCTTAACGTGCTTGTCGAGCGCTTCGTTAATGATGTTTCCCACCAATTTAACGCAATATCCTCAGAGACATTACCGCCAATGCTTAATTATTTTCGTCAACTATCACCTGTACTGCAAACTGCCTTTAAAAACGTGTTAGTCCAAGTTGGCTACCCATCCAAAATAATTGATACCTTTTCAGATAATACCTCTTCTGAAGATGTGTCACCAGCGCCGATCGACAATCCACCCGCTGAACCCACGCCAGATAAAGCTAACGACAATATGGCTGAATCTTTACTCCAATTAAAAGAAGAGGTTCGGTCTTTATCCTTACGTCTCACTAACACCGAACAGCAATTGATGGCACGAGATCAACAACTATCGCTTGCACTAACTTCTCTCACACAGATGCAAGAGGCTTACGGAACTTTAAATACTCAAGTGACCGAGAACATCAAGCATGTGTCTTTGTTAGACAACATCTTGTCGAGTCTTCAGATGCATCAGGACACTATAATCCCGACCTCTGCTGTATTTGTCCATATCATCTCTCGCTCGCTCATCTCGTCCATTGGACAGTTCCCTCCAGATACGTATAATGAGGCACAGCGAGCTCTAATCGACGACGCAGCTCACAGTTTACATACAGCTATGTCTGATGTACATGATCGTGTTATTCCTGCTTTGGATCTACCCGCTCTTACACCAGATGCTGCTATGTCCTTCCTCTCGTCTGTTATGGCACCCTTGGTCACCTTGGGTGATGCAATGACTACGCACAATACTGTTAACGACCTATCTTCCGATGATCACAATTCGTCTTCTCCAGAGTTAAAGGAACTGGACGATAATAGCGAGGATGAATTGGACCACATCAGATGACCACACATCTGATGTTGTGGATACCGATACCGCTTCTTTACGCAACATCACAACACGCTCGACATCATAATTAATTTGTCTTGTTTTGTTGTTGTTTGTTCCATTGTTCACTGTTCTCATGTATATTGCACAAGTTCCGCCTCAAGAACGTATGAAAAGCATAAACCGTTTTCACACGTCGAGGGGGTCCAGAGAGCTACACTATTATGTGTACGACACTGGAACATTTCACGCCTTTCACCTCTATCTCTGGAAGAGGGTTTTCACTCCGTAATACGGCTTTCCCTCTTTCCTTCCTTACCCCTTCCGCCCTTATCATCTCAGATTATGAAGAATTAGATCTGCAGTTCACTTCCAACAAGGAGTAGACCTCCAGGTGCGTACCGTCAGGTATGGGGTTATCTGTTTAATTAACAGAGGCTTCGTTCCTCGTTGTCAGTGTAAACGCTTCTATGGGACCTAATGTCCTTAAGGAGTTAGGGCTTAAATCCCTACCTTGTGTAGTAGCATGTGACAAGCGGAATGGTCTGTACACGCCTAAGACTGCACGCAGTCTCTACCATGTATCCGAAGAGGGTCAAATCTCTCCAGATTCAGCCCCCTGGTATGATGCATACAACGAAGAAACAAGACCCACTTCACTAGTCTCGAAGATGGTCTCCTCGACATTCCAGATGAGCCGCCTGATCCAATCACCACCAATGACCCCGCAATGCCGAATCCACAAGGACAGGACACGCTGTCAACGGTCCCACGGTCAACATACTCGCAGGCACTCACGGCACCTGCAGGTATCATCTCAGATTCACCAGGCACTCCCGCCTTGTTCGATATCTCTCGATCAGCAGCTCCCGATCACTTCGAAGCTGGTTCCGCCTCGCCGCCTCCCCTCCTCGAAGACAGGCGCGCACTGCCGCTCACCGGCGCTTGCTGCTGCACCCACCATCCACCTTCTCGGTTGGATGCACTGGATGACACTGCTCAGCAGGTGGACCCATATGCGACCACCATGTGACGATTTGATGGATGTCTTCGCGAGCACCAGTCGCAACATCTGATCACCCGCTCCCCAACTCTCAGTCAGAGGACGCACTCCTTTTGACTGCCGATCCTTATGTCTCACCGCGACCAAGTCTCTGGAAAGCTTTCCCCATGGCTGCAGTAACAGACACAGATTTCGAGAAATCTGAACGACCCGACCAGCCGCAAACTATGCACGATTCCATTGCGACCACTTCGGTCCTGTATGTCCCCTTGCATAGCTCTCTTCTTGACGCCACACGCTTGCGCTGCCTCCGGAAAATCGACGTTGCGCTCTCAGGAAACATTCTCCGCGCACTATGCACAGACTCGCTCCAACTGAACCACTTTTGTAAGTATTTTCGCATCACTGGAATGCACGACAAACGCTCCATGCCAGCTGCCGGCTCTACCACAAACACGCACCCTAGTCACGTTCGTTGCCTCCCTCAAAAGCGTCTTGTCGCTCAGCACGTCACTCCTCATTTGAGGACGCATGTCGCATGCCCGCACCTTCGAATGCTCTACAAGCCTAAGGGCAACCCTGGTCACTACGGCACTCACTGCTCTGGTCCCAGCATCTCCGCTATTAAGGATGCACCCAGCAGGACTGACCCTTACATCGCCCTTGGTTCAACTGCACTCTCCTTCGGCGACCCCTCTTTTCGAATTCCCGCACTGGACCCCAAGCATTTCAGGCCGGATACTCTCCACCACGGGATCTCAGCTCACGCGCCCATCTGCCCTACCTTGCAGACAGGTCAGCCGCGAGCCACACTCCTTTTGGCACTGACTTCGGACCACCCGCATCACGCGCTTTCGCTCTTGGAGCATGACACGCTTTTCGATGCTCTCCGCGTCACCGCCTCTAACACCACGATACTCGTCATTTCCACCGACACTCCGCGCCGCAACGTATCTCACGACCTTCAGATCACCAACCCAAGTCGCTCGCGCAGGCACCACGTCGCGCACGCCTTACGAGGGCGTATTTCAATTGGTGACCTCACAGGTCTTTCGATGCATTTTCCGACGTCCGACTTTGAACTTGCGAATTACTTTATGGCAATCCCCAATGCCAAGACGTTTGAAGCTGCGCAATCGTGTCTCTGGAACTCCAAAGCAAAAGAAACTGCCAGACAAGAGAGCACTCAGCTCTCAACAGCTGCTCAGCAGCTACTTACAGTCTCGCACATAGCAACGAGTACTACCTCGCTGTCTCTATTGGACGACAAGACGAAAGATAAGACCACAACGGCCAGCTACACCAGCCAGCTCATTGATGTAGCAGACGAGACAACGCAAACCAACTGCACAGCACGGTTCCAGACTATGCAGACGATGCTCAGGTCCAACGCTCAATTACTCGACCACGCCAACGTTCTGTCACCTGACCTTGCACTGCTACTGGCTCCTGTCTCATTCATAGCTGATACACCCCATCCGATGGACCAATCATTAAGATATGTCCCGCTCGCAGAAGCACCACCAAAGGACACAAAGGTACATCATGAAGACTCAGGTAAGCGCACCACGATCATGTTCACAAGCTCATTTCGCCTATCCGATCACGACCAGACGAAGCTACAGCTTTGCTTGACCCCTTCGCCTCTGGAAGACAAAGGCCGCCTCTCAGCCCCCCAGGCACCTGACCCTTCCCTGTCGCTACAATTCGTGTTAGCACAGACGATCTCGCCTCCCTGCACGACTGCAGATCAGGCACAAGCCAATGTCAGCACTCTGCAGAGTTATGCGCACCCGCTGGAATCTTACCAGCACGGCTACCTCAGCCAGTCAGGTCACTGCACCACCTCGGTCTCCCTTGACACCAGGTCGACGTATCGCTCGTTCGCGACCATCTCAAGTCATCTAATGGACGAGTACGAGTATGATCTCGAGCATGAACTCATCGCAACGCTTGAGTCATACGCAACAAGGAATCCTACTTTGGAGTCACCTCAGCCACTCCCACAGGAACTTTGGCCACCAGACGCCACCCATGTGCTCGTGGTTTCTCCATTGGTTTCCTCCAAAGCTTTTGACTGCAGCAGAGACAAAATGCAACCTTCCCATGCGACTATACCCGCATTGTCGTTTGGGACACAAGCACTTACTTCATGTCCGTTGTTTACGTTCATAGTACCGCGACACACGGCAACCAAGATAGAAGTGGACTGCGATCCACCCTCATCTCTGAGCGCCACCCCCGACATGCTGCTCCCGGCACTACTAGCCAGTCCCATCACGTCCGATTCAGCTCCCATCGCCTTGTGTGACGTCATACGTCATATTCCGATTACAGCTCAGACACCGCACAGGCTACTATGCACTCGCGACGGCACGCTCACCGCCCCTCTCGGTTTAGACTACGAACATTGCGCCGTACCCATGGTACACTCACAGTCAACTGGGACGCACGCTCGCTTGTCACACAGTACGATGCCCGACCACCTTTTGATTCAAGATACGCAGAACACTGTCGTCTCTGCCACCGCTGACGCGCCTCCTCCGACCGCCGCCCGGCTCTGCGCTCATTCCGCAACCATGGTCTCTCCGTCACACAGGCAATTCGAAGATTTCACCCAGTTCGAATTACGAGGGCGCATTAGTTTTCCACCGGCGACAAGATTCGTTTCGATTCGTATCAGTCATGCCTCCTATGGCTACTCTGGCTACATCGGAACTCAATTCAAGGCACGTACCGAAGTCCCTCTTTCTAAGGACCTCTGTCACACGCCAAGACCGGAGGAGCATTCGTCGTTCCTCCCCGCTTCAACGCGACTCCCGACGACCAAATCCCCGACGATTTGTGATGACACTAAGTTCCGTCATCAATGCAATTCAGAGCCTCCCACCCTCTTCCGTCCGTCTCTTGCAGGTCACACCTCTCAAGTTTCAGCTCGCTCGATTTTATCCTGCACGCTATCATATGCAAACGAAGTTCTGTCACGCCGAAGCCAAACGTCGCAGTTATCGCAAGTCTCGCGCTAGAAATGCCCGCCACCAAATGATAGCCGCACGCAGAGTCCTTTGCTCACATCTTTTCACGTCCCTCCCAGCACTATGGTTGACGTTGAAGCTCTGCACCACTACGGTTCGGTTACAACACAACTTCACGCGAAATCCTCGTCCAGTTCTGATCATATCTCGCATCTGTCGACATTACCATCAGAATCATGCTTCGGACACAGCTCAGACTACACTCGCGTATTACGCTCTTATGACGCACCCGGTTCGCTCCTCTCCGTTCGCACTGCAGGTTCCATCTTGCAGAACTCTGACCCCAACAGCCGCCATTGCGATTCGCACCCAGTCGACACTTTCCGTAGCACCCGCGAGGATAGCCCCCAATCTCCAGCGGTTGGACACGTGCTCTGCCGCACACCGCTAGCCCCACCCAGTTGTGTTACGAATCAAGGAAAGTTAACTGCCATGCCTATCTACTTCTTCATTCCCACACACTCGCTGCTAGCCACTGTCTCGCATGACTCATTGTCGGACAGTTATCGCATTACGGACATTACCTCACATCATGTTCATTCTTCGGACATCTCCCGTCCACAGACCAATCCTCTCTTGAAACATACGCTCCCTACACGTTGTATACTGTACAGCTCTCGGATATCGACAACACCCTCCTGTCGAATGTCTCATCTTTCAGTCACTGCACGATTCACCAGGGATGCACCACGCTCCCTCGCGTTTGTACATCAATAGAAGTTTGATTCTGGCGAAAACGACTCCGGGTATGAAATGCATACTGGATCAGTCGATTGTCACAGTTCAGGATTACTTTGCCAAATAGAACACGAAAGATGCGACTTTTACCATACCTTCGAAGTCAACTCTCCCCCTGGCACGGACAATATCTTCAAGCAGTCCATCGCCTTGTGGCATTTTCTTCTGTTGCCCGACTCTTCTGCATTTTCTGCACAGGGCACCGACTCTTCAGCACAGGACACACGCCTGTATCCACCATCATACGCGATACACTCGCAAACCTCAGTCTCCGCCCAATCATCTTTCGATGATAGCCACTGGCGACTTACACGAGACTACCACCCCGAGTCTACAGCAAATTTGGAGTTTTCATATTTATGGCCACCCCCAGAGAACTTTATCCCGATATCTTCATCGCGCTACGATTATCCGCATGTTACTTTACACACTCATAGCCTAGCTTCAGCTGTCCCACGCTACACTCGGGACGACAGCTTCGACACGTATGTGGCAGGCAATCCTGGTTCTCTCATCTCCCAGGAACAGCTCCGCCTTACTCGCTATCATTACGACGATTACCTTACCATGTCGAAACCGATTTGGTTAAATGGTCATATCTCTTCATGGGACAACGCTGGCGCTCAGTCACATCGTCACACCTTTCCTAGCCCAACTTTAGTCACGATGGAATATCATTCCTACGGCCGCTCTCGCTATTCGCCTTTCAATCAATCATTGGTCTGCTGCACAATCCCCGACTGCCTGACCCATGATTCCTACTGTTGTTATCAGTTAGACCACCCGTTCTACTACGAGGATCCCCCAGCCACTTAGGATTTATCCGCCGGCACGCACCGTACCCTATCTCATCAGTCACTGAACAATATGATGATCTGATCTCTCGAACAGAATTCGCTATACTTCGCCATTAGCCTACATAGCATTTTCCTCCACGTATCCTCTTAGCATCTTCTTCCACTTTTCTTCTTCATTACGATCGATGCCTTTTCTTTTCCTCGATCATTCGCCTCTTCTTGCCATATACTTTTTATTTTGCTTCCCTCCTCAACCTATTCCATATTCCACTTCGCGCTCTTTCTCCTTTCTCACTCACACTTACCAGCTATTTCGCTCTACTCTATCTCTCTCATGCACTTCGCGCACTTTCCTTCCACGCCTCCTCGCAACTCAACGTCTATTTGTTTTGTTTGTCCCAGATTTCGCTCATCACCGAGTTCAATCTACGACGGCGTAGAGATAGAACTTCCATTTAGGGTTAGGACCCCCCCCCCTTAGTCTCACACTCACACCTAAACACCCCAGAATGGCTGTGTCGAACACCGTGCTGCTCTTTGTGTCGTTAGAGACAGGGCAATAAGAGTGGCACTACCACTGCCACCATTCTCTACCAGAGGCACATTGATTTTTACTGTTATCTAGGCAGTGACAGGAGGCCATTTGACTGTCTGTGAGCGACGATTACAGCAGTGGTACCTAAAAGGGTTTTGTAGTCGTGTGGATCTGAGGTGGAATGTTTCAGAAGCTCATACAAGTAGGGGGGGTGTGGAAGTGGCGGGTCTGTTGCCTGAACATTGAGAGCCTTTAGTTGGGATGTTGCTATGACCTGTAAACCTGGTCGAAAATCTGGAACGACAAGGAAAACCAAATATAGCGCGTAACCAGTAGAGCCTTTGGTGTCATGTGATGAGAGACCTGCGGCCTGCAGATACAACGGTTTTATGCCGATGAAGTTGCTAGTGAGGGTTCCACGTCCCATTCGGATGGTGTGTTCGGGAATTCTGTGGATAGATTCGGGAACAAAATTTTTGATGGTTCGAGTGAAACAAAAGGATGCGCATCCATCAAGCAAAGAAAATTCGGTGCCGGGCCTGTGGCGGCTGTAAAAACGTTCCCGACCCGCTTACGCTGGGGGTACTCACCAACACGCCGGAGACCTCAACACTCGAGGTCAATACGGACTTGGGGTCGGCTACGCGTCGCCACAATACTTGTTCACGCTCGCTAAGCCTCTCGACTTGAGGCTGGCTAGTTGCTTTATGATAACAATATACTCTTTACAGATAAAACAGTGTGACGTCAACAGAATGACATCACCTGACATCACAAGGAAAATAGGGAAAGGCGTCCCGTTGAACGGGCGCAAGAATCGAGAAGTGGGGTGAGCCTTAGGGAGCAGGAGTTGCCGCCACAGGACTCCCCTAGTGAAGATATGAGCTGCCCTCGGCGAGTGGCCCGGCGAGAATCACGAGCTTTGGCTGGTTGGGCATCTCTCGAGCGGATTATCTTGTAAACGCGCGCGATGACGGGTTCAGAAAGGCGTCCACTGCGCAAAGTAAACTTGGGGATCAACACATCGATCTCGTGCGGAGCGAAGTCGGTGACACAGGGAGTGGTACTGTTGGTGACCTTGGACTTGTCGGTGAAACTGCGACCGTCCACGTCCTTGTACTCCGGCTTGAGCTTGCGAGTAGAGAGATGTGAGGTTGGCTTGTAGTAAGAAACCTTGTCTTGCGGACCGAGATCAGAGTAGAAATGCTGGCTACTCGATCGTTCGCGTAATCATAAGGCTCATAAACTTCAGCAACGTAGATCTTCTTGCGCCAATCGGACCGGTTGCGATCGGGGATCCGAAAGACAACGAACTTACGTGCTTGAAATCGTCCCGGAAGGTTTCCTTGGGCTTAGGCACGGCTCGATCGACCACTGGAGAAACCATCGCAGGGGTGATCTGACTAACATGAACACAACGTCATTCAGGCGGAGAGTCGAGAGACTCAATCCTATAGGTGACCGGAGACAGGCATTCTAACTAACTAACTAACTAACTTCAGACCTCTCCCGAGCATGGGAGCCAGGCCGGACCGACAGGAGCCAGTCCGGAATCACGGGCCTGTAGACGAGGAGCGCCGAAAGGTCGGTCGGCGGAGAGTGACCATCAAGCTTGTCGCCATGCGACGAGGAGACCACGATGTGACTGACAACCAACTCGTCGATAACCTTCCGTCTGCGCCCCGCGGCCATACCCCGTCCCACTGCGAACGTTCCGGCTGCCAACCGGCCCGCCCGGGAGGCGAATAGGTGCCAACCTACGCCGGGAGGGCGGATGCCCTCGCAAGGCTCAGGATTCATGAGGCACCGTCCTCCATCGCAACCGCAGTCGGCGATCAGGCATTCCACGATAATAAACGGGCCGCGCCATTCTGGTCGAAGCTTGTTCTGAAGAAAAGGAATGTAGAGCAAAACATGCGACTCTCCCTCGTACTCAACATCGACATGGTGAGCATTGTAAGCAAGCCTTCGTTTCTTGAGAGCTTTCTCACGAGCTTCATTCTCCGTTGCGGCGTAGAATCTCAAGTTCTCGCGAGTCTCTGCCACAACATCGGAACGAGTTTGCGGCATGCGTCGGACATCGAGATCCATGATCATATAATCAGTCGGCAACAGAGGCTGACGATTGAGACGAAGCATAAAAGGAGAGATCTGCGTGCACGGAAAGAACTTGCGATTGTAGCAAAATGCGACGTACTCTGCAAAATCTGCCAGTCCGTGATGTTCCTATCCTGGAGACAAGCACGGAGAAAAGCCTTGATAAAGCGGCTGACCCGTTCAGCCGGATTGGACTGGGCATGATGCGGAATCGTAGTACTATACCGAGTGTTGAAGAGGCGACAAAACTCTTCCATCAAATTGGTGACGAACCCTTTACCATTGTACGTATCATCAGTGGCAAATACCCCTTGAGCAATATAGTCGCGACGAAAGACTCGAGGATCGGCCCAGCAGTCTTGTTGTGCAGCACGTCGAGAATCAGGAAAGTCGAGAATCAGGAAATGAGAGAATGGATCGAAAAACACAATGAGATACGTCACGGGACCGGCACAACAAGTCTATGCAGAGAACAGCGCAATCGCCATCGTACACAGGCTGTTGAAGGAAACCAGCTCTCTTGGGTTCCGGCGTGCGAGCTTTCTGACATACCAAACAGCCGGCAATGTAGGTGCCCAATTCGTTAGACACGTGGGGCCACCAAAAACGTTCAAGTATCGATTGCACTGTACTGTGACGACCCATGTGACCACCGTTGAGAGGGGTGTCATGGTAAAGTCGGATGATGCGCGATCGTAAGGTCTGGGGGGCGACTATCATCGGGTGCAAATCGGGGGCGCCATGGTAGAGGGCTCCCTTCACAACTTGATAGCGAGTGTTAGCTCCGTACGGGCGAATAGAATGGCCCTAAGCCATGCGATAACGTATGTCTTCGCAGGTGGCGTCAGTGATCTGTTCTTTGGCTATCTCTTCCAAAGTCAAATTATCCGGGATCTTGTCGATGTACTCTTGGTAATCACCAGCATCTCGGAAAATACTCGGCTGGGATCGCAGACGATGCTTCTGACGTTGTCTCGTAGCGTGAGACGTGGCCAATTGCATGGGGTCGTCGCGACAATCCTCTTCTTCCTCCTCAGCTAACTCAGTCGTGATAAACGACAATATGACATGGCATCCAGCTAGTGGTACTCCTTTGTCATAAATGGGCCGAGGGAGTTCTTCGCGCACCAAATAAGCGTGATTCAAGGGTTCGCCAAACTCATCCGTCTCGATGACGTGATCGATAGGATTGCGGGAGAGGCAGTCAGGGATGCTCATCCCTGGTGACTTCCCTGGTTTGTAGCCCAGTTCAGGATCAAAATTGGCAAGTCGCATAGCCCATCGAGCCATTGCCCAGGTGAGTGCGCTGCCTTCCGCAAAAACGTCAGGTTGCGGTGATCCGTCTCGAGGATCGTCTTATGCCCTTCAATATGAGAGCGAAAATGTTCGAGAGAGAGAATAACTGCCAGTAGCTCCAGCCGACGGGGCTCATAGTTCCGCATCTCCTTCGGCACAGCTCGGCTCCAATACTCGATCACTCGTTCCTCTCGTGTCACCTTTCCGGTGTCGTCTTTGACTTCCACGAGTTGGAAAAGATACGCGCCCAGGCCATCTTTGGAAGCATCCGAGCGGATCTGAAAGGGAAGATCGTAGTCAGGGTGGTAGACTCCGCGAGAGTCCACTAAAGCTTCGATGATCGTGTCCCACGCCTTTTGGCATTCGGGCGTCCACTTGAACGTGACACGTTTAAGACGCAACCGCCTCAACGGTTCCACAATCTTCGAATAATTCTTCACATATCGGCGGCAATAGTTGCTCATGCCAATGGAAGATCGGACCTGGGTCTTCGGAGACGTATTCGGCAGAGTTCCGGGGATCGGCATCGGCTACAGCGCTTCTAACGTCCTGGGTAGAGAACAGTAATTTCAACTGTGCTACCCTTCAGCACAGTGAGAGCAGTGGTAGTCCGCCCTCGTTCTGTCTATAGCAACGAGGACAGCACGGTGTGGATAACACAGCGTTTTTCTGAATTAAAAATGTGCCAAAAGTGAGAGAGCTAACCCTAGGATAGGGGGGTACTAACCCTAAATCGAATTTTGTATCTCTACGCCCTCATAGATTGAACTCGGTGAGCGAAATCTGGATCAAACTAAGCAGGAAGTGACTTCCCATCGACAAGAATATAGAGAGTGCTCTGGACGGAGTCGTACGGTGGAAGAGTAGCAGAAAGAGCAACCTGACGAGATGGTGGTGAAGAAGATGTAGAGTGAACACCGTAGGCGTTCTTGAACTTGTGGAATAAATTGCGGGGGAGAAGCTTGGGAAAATTATCGGCTATCTGGTAGTGAGTAGGACAACAGAGGGGACGAATGACCGAGATGGCATGGTAGTCACGAATCCGAAATTCTCGTAAATTGATATGACAAGAGAGAGCACTGACTTTTGGGTGATTAGCGACATGTAATGCGCTAGCGTTGTCAATATGCACGGGAATGGAGTGAGCTTGATCACGTGAAAACAGATAAGGGTGAGAAGAGAAGATCTTGTGAAACCATTGACATTCATCCGCGGCTGCGCTAGCGGCGATGAGTTTGGCTTCCATGGTGCTTTTGGCAGTAAGAGTTCGGCGTTTGCTAGACCAGAATACGAGATTGCCAAATACGAAAATACATGCACCAGGATGAGATCTTAAGCGAGGGTCAGAACGGTCAGCGAAACTGGCATCAGTAAAACAAATAATGGGCGAACGAAGGTGATGCAATTCTGGATAGTTGCTGATCAGATGCTGAATAAAGGGCGCAATAGAGGGGCTGTCGGATGAATAGTCGAGAGAATCATTCGGAGTACCCTTCAAATAGCGAAGTAAAACATACAAGTGGAGAAGATGGGTCTGCTCATGATTGTGCATGGCTTTGCAGCATTTGTTGCACAGAGTGGTGATGTCTGGACGACAAGTCACAGACAACTATATACTAGTGCCACTGTAATGGGGAAAATGCCTGTGTAAAATTTATAAGGTAGGAGCCAAGTCGCAAAAGAGCTTACCATAAGGTTTTTGTGTGAGAATGTCCGAGTAGGGGACGTCAGTAGTACGGAGGTTGAGTTTATGCTCGGCGAGCATCTTGTTTATCTTCGCGGCTACATTCATAGTGAGATGACCAGCGGAGACGTTGTGGTGTACATCGATACCAAGAAAGGATCGGATGTTATCGTGCCATGTACCTTTGCCATATTTGTTCTCCAGAGCGGTGCGAAGAGATGTGATTTTGGCGGTGTTTGTCGATGATCTCAGTAGATCATCGACAGAGACGGATAGGAGAGCCCATCTGTTGATAGATCGATCCCAACTGATATAGAGGCAAGCGTCGACTTGTGAGCGTTCGAACTCATGTTGTCGAAGAAACGAGTCAAGCTTAATGTTCCACAACAAAGCTGGCTGTTTGAGACCATAGAGAGCCTTGACGTGTCGGAAAGCTAGCTTGGACTCTGGGTGGTTCTTCTCTATCTGCTGGACAAGGTTCTGCGAGACACGAATCCCTCGAGGTAAGTCTATCCATACTGGGCGATCGAGTGCCGATTGGATGAATGCCAGGGGGATGTCTGCATGCGCGACCGGGAGCCTGTGCTTCATAGCGATGGCGAGCAATAACCGGTTGGTGGCGAGCATCGCGGTCGGCGAAGATGTGGCTTAAAGTCAATGCCGACACGTGCCAAGAAACCTCGGGCAACTAGACGAGCTTTATAGCGGACTGGGGTGCCGTCAGCAAGATACTTGATCTTCAGCACGAGTTTCGTCGAGATAGACGAACGGTCTGGCGGTAGAGGTTCGAGCTTAAAGACGCCGTTGGAGCACAAGCCTTCAATTTCTTTGCGAATCGAAGCAATAAGCTTAAGCTTGTCTTCTTCGCTGAGTCCTTTTAGTTCGACAATCTTTTCAGGCTCATTAGACAAAGTCTTCCGTAGTCACTAGTTGTACCACGACATGGTCGATGTGCTGCAAGTCATAGTCCATGACTTCTTGGAGAATGTCTTGGTTCGGATCACTTTGACTTAGAAAGAGGTGTCCGAGTTCGCCAGAATCCTGCATGAAGGCATGTCTGTGACGAGAAGCTAGGTGGTAGTGCTGATGCGCTGAGATGTCCCATAAGAGAGAGGAACTCATACAACAAAATTCTTGGTTCAATTGACGCGCATAGTTCTCTGCCGGTGACAGTTCGTCGTGGCACATGTGGTTCTCGAGAACAGAATTTTCGTTGTCCAGGTGGTCGACCAATACAGACGAGTGGTACGGCTTCCTTGGGAAGTCAACGTACAAGAGTTCTGCGTCGGTTTCTCTCAGCCGATCCAGTGCAGTGCCGCCCATGATACCTGTGTCTTGGGTGGTATTTGCGAGGAGACATCCTTTCGGGACATCATCTGGCGGCTTAGCGTCCCTTCTAATGTTGAGATCAGATGCGATGCTGGCGGCATGGCCCTGGTGCAGAGCGCTGACACTGATGAGGAACATCAATGTGCTGGACATGCTGGCTCTGGCGCGAGCTGTGGGTTGCTCCTGCTGGTATTTCCAGTTGCGACCATACTCTGAAGCGATAATGCGTATAGTGAAAAGTTTTCCATCGTCGACACGTTTCACGATATAGAGTTTATCCATGGGGATGCGGAATCCGCGCTCGTCCTTGAGATCTGCTTTGAGGTTGTCACTCTGGTTGCGATGCACGAGGACTGGAGTAAAACCTGCGTCATCGAGAACAACTTCTAGGCGATCCTTTCGCTTGGGCATCGGTATGCTACCGTCCGGCGGAGGTGGCCGGTTGAGGAACGAAAAATCCTGTTGAGGTGTCTCGTCGCTGACGGGACTTGGATCAGCAGCCGAGGTTGGTTCCGGTTCTTTATCCTCGTCGTCATCGTCGGGTTTATCATCCTGGTTGTCATCATGAGTCTCGCCCTCATTTTGCGATTCCTGTCTAATTTCCGGCATTTGCTGTTCGCTTATAGCTGGGAGAGGGTCCTCTTGCCGCGCCTCTGTTGGGATCTGCGTGAGTGCTTTGATCCGCTCGATCTCCTTGTTGCGGTTGACTGGCATGTCTGCATCAACGTGGAAGTCGCTCGAGGTGACGATTTTTCCATATCGCCCCTGATGTACAAGCATGATATAGCTGTGAACATCACGGATAAATCGGTCCGTGCCGGGGAGGTTCGGGAGGTAGTTGTTACTATGAAAGCAAGAGGCGGAGACGCTGGAGGGTCCCCGTTTGTGACTTTGAAGAAAGACAAAGGTGACAGGTTCGCCAAAGGGGAGGAGCTTCAGAAGTCGTGCCGTGGGTGACATGATGCGCCGGGGGCGGTGCATGTCATGTTAGTGCGCGAGGGCAGTCCATGGGAGCGCGGATTGTCTGCTTGGGTCTTATGCAGCAGAGCAAACGGGTGATAATACTCGGCGGCAATAGGCTTTCCTTCGATGCGGACACTGCGCAGGTTGAGGAGGCGAACGACAGTGCCTCTTGTATTTTCTTTGATTATGTTTTCCGCGAAGTTCCGCTGGTGTAGATGGCGACCGGTGATTTGAAACTGGATGCCGAGTTGTACCTTGGGCTGGTGGAAGGCTTCGGAGCGGAATGTGGAAAAGGCATCAGATGAGAGGATTTTCACACGTACATCGAATTCGACCTTAATCACATTGACCACGTAGAGGATGCTCGCCATAACGTCCTGCGCGTCTAGTTTCCTCAGGAAGTATACCCCTTTGTGTGCCAAAATAACACACACAATATGCATGATGTAACGAAAGCCACCATAGCATTTGCTGATACTCGGGTATGAGACATCCATGTGGAGATGTTGGACAGGAGCATAGGCTAGTTCATCCTGTGACCAGGAAGTGTTCTTGTGACGGAAGCTGACATGCGATTGGCAGCGCTTGCATTCGCTGCAGTCTTGCGGATACCGATCATCACCTGGGCGGAGATTCGTTACATTGGCGGCAATCGTGCGGCGAAGAATCTCTGGTTGCTGGTGGTGTATGCGGTGCCAGCGAGTGACCAAAAGCACTCTTTTTGCGTGCTGAATATGTGCCGGGCTTGTGCAAGGGGGGCAGAGCCGCGGTTGATGTCCGAGGAGGAGTGGATCGCTTGTCGACTCGGACTTTAGCAACTGTAGCCTCAGCGAGTAGCGTCTCGAGGTTTTTCGATTTGCTTGGCTTGCTGATCGCAGCATGGTGAGCATCTGCAACGGCATTGAAGAGGGAGGTGAGGTTGAGGTCCTCCTCTGCTATAAGACGGCTGGTGATGTTCAATAAGAATTCTGCAACCTGGTTGATGTCTCCGGGACTAGGAAAGCCCTTGCGTGTTGTTGCTCATTCGACGTGAAGGTTCACGTGGTGATGCGATTCGTGAAGTGCCAGGACAGCGCTGTATTTAGCCTGCAGCATGTTGTGCGGGACGGCGTTGGCCAGTGCCTCAAATGCGAAGTACGGCGGATGCTTTTGGAACAAGCGGAGCAGTTCCGGGTCCGAGTGGTGTCCAAACTTTGCGATTTCGTTGAGGGTCGCGTATCGGATGTGGTCGGGTGAGATCAGCAGCAAGGCGTTTGAGTAGCTCGTGTTGGTTGGGTACGAGCCAGTGACCGAGTAGCACTTGGTGCTTTTCTGGAGCGTGTCGCCGATGTGGCCGACGTAGTCCGCGTAAGTGGGACGTGCTTCGGACATTATGAGTCCCGTGGGGTCATCGAGTGTGATTCGCCCTTGTGAATCGATCACGGCAAAGTCAGGATGCGAGCGATTCATGTAGTGGACCCACGTGGAGGGGCGCGAGCAGCTGTGAGCTGCGGCCAAAGAGTTGGTATATACGACGACCACAAAGGCGGTGCCCTTGGGAACATCCAGGGATAAGGTGTGCGTTGGGGAGAAGACAGCGGGTTGGTGGGAACAGTCCAATATCCGAGGGGGCCTTGAATGTAGGGTGAGGGAGGCGCCCGGGAAGTAGCCACATGCGACGGCAGTAGCGACAGTGCCGGTGATGGCTCCATCCAAATGATAAACTAACTAACTAACTTCAGACCTCTCCCGAGGCATGGGAGCCAGAGCATGGGAGCCAGGCCGGACAGGCAGGAGCCGATCCGGAATCACAGAGGAAATTCGCGCAGTTGGGGCAGAGGCGAGGGACGAGGACGAGGACTCGTTGATGACGGACCGCCACTGCGCACGGTCTTGTGCGAAGTCGTGCAAAAGCGTCGCAGGCCGCGAACGTGTTGGTCCACGAACAATCGACCTGTCCGTCGCGTTCTGCCCAACCGAGCGAACCCCATCCCAGCGCGAACTTTCCGGGTGCTGACCGGCCAGCTCGGGAGTCCAAATGATAAGCACATTGAGACTCTGAGGCGTGAAAACAGCGGAGTGTGTTCCAGGCGGCGAGAGTAGGATGTTGCGACAAGTGATTGTGCTGCAATGTGAATGCCAAGAGATGGGAGATATTGGTCATCGAGGCGTAGGGGGTGCCGTCGGCGTCGAGTCCTAGATCCGTAAAGGGCTTCTTCGAGCGTGCGAGCATTTGGCAGATGCGTGCATTCTCGGAAATCGAGAGTTTTGAGGCGTTGGCGGGTTTGTATGAGAAAGTGGCCTTGTTCTGGTAATAGTCCAAGACGGAGCGGGTCACTGTGCCACGAAGGGCGGGGTTGGCGATCCAGAGATCGTCGGGGATAGTGTGACTGGGGTCCAGTAGGGGAACCATGCTCGGAGGAGATATTAACCAATGAGAAGCGGCTTTTCGAGGTTGTAATCGGTGAGCGGGTGTCGGGCATAAACAGCGAGGTAGCGGTTCTTGCTTATGACGTCACCAAAAGCGGAGGCATTGTAGACACCGGAGTGTCGGAAGTAACCGATGTGCTGATAGCATTTGGCGAGTTCAGTGTACTCGTGATGAGTTCGGGGGTTGGGTGGTACATTCTCGACAATGGTGTATGTCGGGAGTGTGCTACGAACAAAGCGGATTTGTTCTTTGACGAAAAGGTCGGCGGTCACCGGAGTGGCATAGCCGTCATATTCTTTCATTACACTCAGATGTTGACAAGGCAGGGTGAAAACAGCCAGGTCAAGTTGAGGTAGGCGTATTTTGCCGGTTTGCAGAGCGGCAGTGAGCTTTCTTAGATCCGCATAATGCTGAGCCTGCGGGAAGCGTTGTTGCGCGCGGGCTCGCATAATAAGGTTGATTTCACAGGTGGCCACGACAGTTGTCGTTTGTCGAAGCGTTTGCGAAAAGAGTCGAAGCCTTCTTGGTGGAGTCCACCTGCAATAATGGCTGTGTGTAGCGGAGGGGGTTGTGCTTGCACAGAGAGGTCCGCTGAGCCAGTGAATGCATATTGGACGACAGTACGCGGGAGGCTGATGAGTTCCGTCAAAAATATAGAATGATTCTGTAATTTTGCGAAATCTAACATGTGGGATTGCGAACGTGTCTTTGCGACGTTCTGTGTGATGTGTGCGAGCTCATCCTTGAGGGACATTCTCGTTCCGGTGTGAAAACTAAGCACAGCGCGGAATGTTTGCTTTGGATGGGATGGCAGGGACAATAGACCATTAGTTTGGCGATTGGCGAGAACTACTGCGGTTTTGCCTAGAAGCGTCTTATAATCATGGGGGTCTGATGTCGAGGTGGTCAGAAGTTCATATAAGTAAGGTTCGTAGGGCAGTGGTGGGTCTGTTGCTAGTTGAGAGGTCGCTATAACCTGTAGACCTGGTCTGAATTGCGGGACGACCAGAAAGACGAGGTATAAGACGTAACCTGTGGGGTCTTTGATATCCTTTGAGGAGAGACCTGCGGCCTGCAAATACAACGGTTTGACACCGATGAAGTGGCTGGTTAAGGTGCCTCTGCCCATGCGGATGGTATGTTCGGGAATCCGGCGTATGGACTCGGGAACAAAATGTTGTATTGTGCGAGTGAAGCAAAATGATGCGCCACTGTCAATTAGAGAAATTTCAGTGCCGGGTCCATTGCACCCGTGTAGCCAGTTAGTCTTTGTGGGGGTCAATTTCCTTAGGAAGCTCCACTGTACGTATAGGACTAGCCTTGTACAAATGTGGGTTCTTTGTCAGCTTTTTTAGTAGTTTCACAGCATCTTCCTTTTCGCTTTTAGTAGCCCATGTTTTTCCATCAACGCCAGGGGTATTTCTACCTTTATTAGACGTAACAATTGACACAGCTACATAAATAGCACTCCAAGACGTGACTAGGTTATCTTGAAGCTGTTTGACTCTATTGAGGTCTTTCTCCTCGTATGCCGTTGCAATTTTAAACTGAAGATCTAGTACCTTTTTCTTTGCCAAAGCAAAGTCCTTTCCTGGAGTGTAAGTGGCACAAAGAGTATCTGCGACTCTGGGGGAGATGGTCGATGAGGTCGGGAAATTCTTCATCGTGAGGCTTGGTGGCTGATTTGATAAGGTGTGGTTGGCGGCACAGGCGTCGTCGGCAACCATCAGCGAAAAAGCTTACTATGGTGCATAGCACGCATGTAGTCGCTGTGACGTTGTGCGTGATCTTCGGCGGAGTCGTCTTCATCATCAATTTCGGGGATGGTATCGTCGTAGAGGCCTAGGTGTCCGTGGTCGTCATAGAAACCGAGTTGGCCTTGGTCATCTTTTTCGTCGGCCGCGCCCTCATCTGGTGGATCATCCTGAGGATCGGACGATAGCACCTGAAGAAACTCGGCGGCATCGGAATCGGCCTCGGAGAGAAGTATCTCATCGGAGATAGTGGTGATGAGGTTGATGAGCTTGGTCATATGCTCCGAGTTGGACGTGTGTTGGCGACCGGCTTGACTCAGGTTCCGTATGGTCTGGAGCTTGCGACGAACATCACGGTGGGGGACCTTGAGTCGTTGGTCTGGAGTTGATGGCTTTGGGGGATGCGGTTGAGTGGGGAAAGTGACATTGCGGAGGTGCGGGTGCTCGCGTTTGTCTGGGGTGACAGGAGAAGCACGGGGTTTTGTTTGTTTTTGGTTGGGGTGACAGGGGCGACCTTGGGCTTAGGGCTGTCATTTATATCGTAGTACGACGGGGAGCGAGGGTTTGGCGATTTTTTCGGGGGGGTCTTCTTCTGGTGGCGGGACATCTGTTTCTTTCGGTAGGCGTGTAGGTGTTGGATGATATCGGTGTCCTCATCTTGATCGAGGTTGGCTTCAGTGAGGAACATTGCAACAGCGTCGTTGGTTTCGGGGAGGCTTCAGCAGGATCTGGCGGAATTTCATCTTCAGAGGGTGAGGTGTCATCATCATTTTCGGTGAAGTGGAGACCACGACGGCGGGAGCGAAAACGTGGATTATCTTAGTCCTTTGTCGGCAGACGACCGAAGTCTGTGACGAATCGTAATGGTTTGAAATTCAGAGCGGGGTGCGGCTTGAGATGAGCCCAAAAGTTGCGCTCGAAGGTGGAGATAACCGTGATGCGGGCGATCAACTTGGGAACGTGGTTTATCGCTTCTTTTTCTTCGTCGAGTAACAGCGAGTCGTTGGGGGTGCGAAGACAATTGGCAAGACGCGCGAAGCCCTTGATGTGGGTTGGGGCGCGGGAGTCAAGCAAGCTTGGAGGGTACTTGAACCGTAGCATTTGGTGGATTTCTTGGAGGATCTTGTCATCGGGAAGTTGGAGAGAGGCATCGTCCGTGATTTGACGAAGCTGTTGCTGAACGTGGCGCATATAATCGATATAATGCGCAGGCTCATGGATCTCAGGGTTGAACGGCGTGTCCAGGAAGGCATTATAAACATAATGCGCATGGTGGACGTGGTTCTGGCCCGTGTGCTTGTCAAGTGCGAGGCGGACTTGGAGCACAAATTCGAGTCCTATCGGATGGGAGGATCCGAGTGCATCGATTTCGTCGTATGCTGGGTGCTTGACGGAGTCGCTACCGGCATGCAGGAAACGGCGAAAAAGGGGGTGCACGGTCTCGCGGAGGTACACGATGAAGTCGGCTTCTTTTCCTTGGAGGTGAGGTTGTGTGATCGGATACAATTTGCCTTGCGTCGTATCGGTCGTGTCTTTGTCTTGGTCTTTAAGTTATTGGAGTTTTGGCTCATAGACGTTCTCAAGGAAGTGTTTGCCGAACTTGCGGTAGACGCCCTTGTAGTAGACGAAACGGGCTTGGAAATCTTGGGTGTTACCAGCAGTTGAGTGGGTATCGGGGTCCTTGTCATATTCCTTGATGCAGTGGCTTAGGAGAGCGTCAGCTAGATCATTAGATCCGCGTAAGACGGATTCCCATGTGTAGAAGCCCTGAAGGAAGTATTGCGTTATGCCTGTTTCTCGTATAAGATGTTCGACGAGCACCTGCATGACGCGAAACGAGAGCATTCGGGGGGTGATTTGAGCGGAGTCCATTGACTTGAGGACAGCGCTGGGTGGGTCACTAAAAGTGTTGGTCTTGTTTTTGGGATCTCGTGGAGCTGGAGTGGGGGGAGCAGTCGCTGCGGCGACGGCAGGTGGTGTCTGCATGGCATTGAGTTGTGCTTGAAGTGCTTGTAGCGCTTGAGCTTGTGCTTGTATCATTTGATGTTGTGCTTGCATCTCCCTTGTATGCTTTGCCTCTATGCAAGCTTCTTGGTCTTTTATCTCCTTTTGGAGTTCTTGATTGGCTGGCATCTTGTTTGGTTCAGGAACGTCAGGGAGCGGAGCTCTTCTGGAAATCCCGGGACTCTGCTGATACCGGGACTGGAGCCCAATACCTAGAGAACAGTAATTTCAACTGTGCTACCCTCCAGCAGAGTGGGAGCAGTGGTAATCCGCCCTCGTTCTGTGTCTAACAACGAGGACAGCACGGTGTGAATAACGCAGCGATTTTCTGAATTAAAAAGTGCTAAGAATGAGAGAGCTAACCCTAGGATAGGGGGGTACTAACCCTAAATCGAATTTGTATCTCTATTGGGATTCGGCTTTAAGCCTTCCGGAGTCGAAATGTGTCCCAGAAACTCGATATAATCTTTGAGGAGGTGAAACTTCGCTGCTCGTCCACTATATCCTCCTTGTGCTAAGTGGCACCGTTCTCCAATCAAGACTTGTAAGTGACGATGGAGGTCGTCCGATCCCATCATAATGTCGTCGACAAACGCGACCAAGTCCTTGTACATCCATTTCGATAAATCGCTGGCCATCTGCTTGCAGAAGAGAGCTCCTGCTGTTTTCACTCCCAGAGGCAAGCGCAAGAAACTGTGTGCTCCGAGTGGGCTAACCATCGTGACAGCGTCCTGAGCGGCGGTGTCCAAACGCAGGTTGTGGTATCCCCATCGAATATCAATGCACGTCCGCCAACGGCGCATGGCAAGGAAAGCCAAAGCATCATATTGACGAATGTTCGGCCAGCTATCATTGACCAACTGATCGTTGAGCTGACGTAAGTCAACTGCAGCACGAAAAGCGTTTGACGTCCCGATCTCTGCTCCTTTCTTGGGCAGCATCAGCACAGGAAATCCCCACGGAGAATTCGCCGGTCGGATGACTCCATCGCGACACCACTCGGTGATCTGCTTTCTGAGACAATCGAGCTTTGCTGGCGTCAACCGGTAAGGCGTCATCTTGATCGGTCGTGGGTTTGCGTCTTTAAATCGTAGAGAAACCGGCGGCGAGTCCACGGGTCTCATAATCGGGTCAAAAAAGGCCACGCGTATTGCGCGCAGTGGTTCAACATCATCTTCGCATCTTCATCTAAATGCGGATTGTCGGGAATTCCCAGTTCGTGAGCGACTTTCTCAACTTCTTCTTTCATCGGAAATTTGACTTTTATCGCTTCGTTATCCTTGACGTGCTCTGGAGTCTGCGGCAGCGGCGCTCCGTCCGCATCGCGCGGTGCATCATTCCACGGCACATCGAACTTTTCTTCGTATTTGAATCTCACTTCAGGATGGCTCTTATTGGTCTTTTCACCTTTGACGCGCACACTCGGTTCGCTCCTCGCTTTCGGCTCCCGATCAGGCTCAGGATCCGGCGGAACGTCCAATTTTGGTTGTCGGGGGGGGGGCAGCATAAGAAGTATGAGCCGTCCCTGGCGCATCTGTTGGAAGCGGAAGCAAATGTACTTCTGGCGGTTTCCATTTGGTGCTATTCCGGAGATCTGTTGTTGACACCCACTTAACGACACGGGTGCGCGTATTCAACAGCGGAACCTGTACGTGACGAAGGATGGTGTCGGTAATTCGCCGATACTGCTCAGAGGGTCGATCTGTAGGGCTCAACGCGTCGGCAAGACTTCGCCACTTTGACAGAAATCTCTGGTCACGAAGTTGTGCAGATCGAGTGCTAAAATAGCAAGAGTGTCTGGGCACGATGGACGCCAAGTGTTTGAACGAGGCTGTCCTGGACAAGCCGGCCCAATCACAATCAAGCGGCATCGTGCAAATCAACTGTCATTTTGAGGTCAAAGGCTGGGTGTCCGAACGGTGGGGTCCTATGCGAAGATGAACCCGCGCAACGGTGTAAGCCGTATCCGTAGCTTCTCGGGACGAGCGGCGCATATTGGCACAAGTTTTGGGAGCTTCTCGCAGGTGCAACGGGTGACTGGAGACCAACAATCACACGCGACAGCTCATCAAATTGGGCGTAATGCCGTGAAAATCGACGACGTACACATAGGGGTGTAAACGCGCAATGTAAGATATGATCGAAGCCTCTTGTTCAATCAGCCACATCATGAAGCCAGCCCTTTTGCACAGCTTCATCGTCCAATGAGTGGCCGAAACTCACTTGCCGACATCTCTGGATGTCAAATTGCGGAGTGCTGAATGAACGCAGGGCGGGGACGCGATGCACATCGACGATGACCATGCCGCTCCGGGCAAATAGGCCTTTATCAATCGAAAGGTCGTTGAGTAGCGTCCGCAGAGCGTGTGCTGAACCACAGGCACCATCGGAAAATTCTTATGATGGATCTTGTTGGCAGCTTCTGAAGAGTCAAGAGCGAGGACGACTCGAAACGACGTCCCGCACATCTCGTTCGCTCGTTGCAGCCCTAAAGTACTGCCACTGGCGCCGCGGAATAGCATCACAACCTTGCGATACGTGATCGGCAGCCATTGAACTTTTTCGAATCTTCGGCGAATCTCGCTCTCTGTGGCCTCTCGGCACTTCTTTTCTTCTTCGTCGGATCGTCGGTCGAAATCATCGTTGCCAGGCGATCTTTGACGGGAGGTCACGTCCTTTTCGGCGGAGTGGGCCGTCTTTTGTACCGAGCTCAAAAGCATCGGTGAGGGGACTGCGTCGCATTGCGTCATATGGCTTGCGACCGAAACAGTGAACGACAGGCTTGCCTTATCGTAGGTTGCTTCACAGTCCTTCGTCAACTCTTCGACCGTATAGACGTTCAACTCGTCCTGGTAACGAACAATGTCGCCGAGTGCGAGCACTTCGCCTTGAGTAACCACGGTCGGCACATCTTGGGTGGATGAAATCGCCACGCGAGCGGCGGACTTGTCGTGATCCTCGCAAGAAGAACACATTCCATCGACTACCCCTAGCTGCTCGTATCCAGAGGACGTAGCAACAAAAACTTGCCCATCTTCCAAGGGCTCCGAAAGTGTGACTGGTACGCTGTAAGTGCGTCCAGGCTCGACCTTCATCGTGCGCGCAGCGTAGGCAACCACTTCATGGGTAGTGCTGCTCGAAACTCGAGAAGGAATAACAGTTGAAACTCCCCAGGTCGTCGAAGCTTCCGCTCGTTCTGGCGGTGGACGATGGAGGTCTTTAATCGTGCACAAGCGAGCGTAAACGCGATCCTCGACCGTGTTCAGGCTCTGTCTCATCGCGGGGTGCTGGTTGCCGTAAATCGGAAGTACCACGGGATTGCGCTCATAAGTCGATCTGAACGTTAAGACGACGAATCGACTCGTTCATCTTGCACCCATGGCCATTTGCGCCCATATGCGATTTGCGTGCGGTGAAACGCAATGCGATTGTGCGGGTAGTCCACCACGGCTCCCAGCACTCGAATGTCGCGCGCTCCCAATATAAATAAATGATTCGTATCAGCCACAATGGCAACCACCGGGACTGCAACGTCGTCCGCAAGAGCGATTCGTAACGCGACCCATTTGTGGATAGTCGTCGTATTCAACCCCGACCCATCATACAGGGTGCGCTCGATTGGGAGTTCGAATTGGTCGAAGATTATCTTGTCCTTCGCCAACTTGGCGACCATCTCGCGGCAAATATAGGAGACATCAGCCATCCCACCAACACCCAATGGCCGTGGCGAATTTCGGCCCGTCTCTTCTTATGTAAATATGTCCAACCATGAACGTCAGCGTGCCAGTGTCCAGACAGCCGATGGTCACGAGGTCATCCTCGATTGTTTTCCCGTCGCGCGGCGACAGAGCGGTATGATGGCATCGCCCTTTCGGATCCGCGTCGCCCGGCATCTGCATCGTCACAGCTGCCATCTCGTGCGTCACGCGTCTCGCCTCTGAATCTACATCGGCGCCCGCCGCCGTATCTTTGTCTGGTGGCTTTCTCTCCTTTTCTATCGCGAACTCGGGTGGGCTCGGCGCTTCGGCGGCTTCCTCATCTCCGAGTTTCGCTGGTGCCTCAGGGTTCTCCCATATGGCGTTCATTTCGTCTTCCCACGACACTTCCATCGACTCGTCCCCGGGTCGTCGATCTCCGCTTCCGTTTCCAATCTGGTCTCGGTTCTTCGCGGCATCTTCGCTGCAGCTGAGCGATCGACTCCTTCTTTGTTCGGGCGGTTTCTTCAGCAGGTAGCTCTGAGCCTTAAAACACAACTGCTAAAAGCTCCACGTCCTCTCATTTCCGCGAACGCTGTATGATTTTATCCAGCTCACGTACTCTTCATTCGTGCCCTTCTCAGCTTCCTTTTCGCTTCGACTGTTCTCATCGGTCCCCGGTAGCGAGTTCTGACAATTCTCAATCGGAGGTACATTTGCTTCCTCCTTCGTTTCATCGGACGTTTCTTGCAATCGCTCGTCCGTCAATTTCGGCGTGTCTGCCTTCTTCTCTTCCATCGGAGTGCCCGTGGTCTGATCTCCCAGGAAAAGAAGACGTCGTCCCCGACGTCAACTCAGTTGGCATGACGTCGTCAACGTGATCGTCCCTGAACGACGCACACTTTGACAAAATAGGGGACACTGGATCCTGAAGCGCTGGTTCATCATCCTCCGAGTCTGAGTCTTCCCAGTAGCGCGGAGATTCCAAAGCTTCGATTGACATTCCTTCCATAGCCTTTGTGGAGGGCCACCGAACGATCCGAGCGTCGGTGGTCGTTTCCTCCGGTTGCAAACGATGGCTGCTCGTCACTGCGGCATCGGCAACATCATCGGAGGGTCGGGCGGAGCGTGCCTTGGGGTAAATAACAACCCCCAATGGTAACTGCGCTTCGCACGGGGTTTGGAACGCAAAAGTAGCGCTCGAATAACCCGAATTATCTTGGTATCGGCCTCCGTCGTATTCGTCGGCGCGCGATCGGCGTCGTCGGCGCCGGCGCGAATTTCGACTGGGGCTCCGGCTATCCTTGCTGTGGCGGCAACTCCTCACCGCTAAGGCTTACCCCCCCCTCGCTCGAGGCTTGATGCCCGTTCAACGGGACGCCTTTCCATATCTTCCTAGTGACATCATACCTCTCTCTTGTGAGAAGCATTCTTGCTATCGTATACCATCTCTCCATCTTGTTGAGAGGCTTGGTGAGCGTGAGCAAGGTGTGTGGCGAGCATATCCGACCCCGAGTCCGTGTTTTCCTCGGTCAGTGAGGTCTAGGACGAGTCGGTGAGTACCCCCTTTGTCATCCGGGGGTCGGGAAGGTTTTTTTTTTGTGCCGCCATACGTGGTGGAGTACACGAGATCGTGCGACTACATCGGTCGCCGACGAACGAGTGCTGCCGTACGTATTGTATTACGTGGTCCGGATTTGTACGTGCGCCCTGATCAAGCACACGGAGTTCCAGTGGACCGGTTTGCGTTGATAATATACGCGAACGTTGTTTGTGTTCGTGTGATCCGAGTGACGATGAACACGCGTGCGAGTAGGAAATCGCAGCGCATTCTCCCGGGAATTGATTTTGGTATAGCTGAACGGTGGAAGCTGTTTGGCGAGTGGGATCGCTACCCACGGGCATTTTTGAATTGCCAGCGGATTGGAATTCCGCGAGTGCTGTTTTTACAGCGACAGATAGCGTTGTTGGAATCAACGTGCATTACGTCGAGTGATCGGATCCGGACGTGTTTCGAGATTCCTGATCGATATTCTGATACAGATGGATATAAGCGCAGACGTGCGTGAGGAAGAATCCCCTCCAGTTCTTCCCGCCGCCCCTGAGATAGGCCGCGAGAAAGGTGAATTAAGAGAGGCCGAGGCAGTCGACGTTGCTGACGTGCCCCCTGACGTGCCTCCGGATACTGCCATTTTCCCGCCGTTGAGTCCAACGACCCCGGACCGTGGCGAGCGTGTTACTATTGAGCGCGGATCTGCAGCCCGAAGTCGACTTCGTGAAGACCTCGAGCGGAGACGTCGCGAAAATCAACGATTTGCTGAGCTTTTTGCTCGTGAAAGGGCTGAAGCGAAAGAGGAAGCGGCCCGACGAGAAGTTGATATGCTCAATGATGCTTTACAGCAAGAGATTGAGACCTCGAAGACCCTACGTGAAGAGGTTGAAAGATTTCGTCGTGAACGAGATGAATTGTTAGCCGAACGTACGCGTCGAGAGAGTAGCCGCGAACGACCCGTGAGTCGACCCGAACCGGAAACGCCCGTGAGGCCGCCTGAACCGGAAAGGAACACCGAAACGGGGAATGAACCTCCGTCCCGAGTCGATACGGAGACTGAGGGTAGGGCGGAAGTTGAGAATGAAGGTACGAAAATTTTACGGGAATTAGCGCGGGGAATATCGCAGACGGTTGCGGACGCCTTCGAAAAGGGCAACTTGAGCCGATCCCGTCGACCCACCTCCAGTTTGAAGCCTGACAACTTCAAACTCGTCATCGACGGCTGAGACCAACGGCAATTCAATTTGGATTCGGCGGCGATGGTGCATACTTTGGCAGATGACCATTACTCGGTCGAGAAATTACGTTACCTACCACCTGTGCATCTACGGGACACCGTTGCACCAATTTTTGAGGAACACTTGCAGAAATACGAAGAGCTCTGCGATGAGCTACCGCACGGTCCGTCGTTTTAGTTGAAATTGGATACTGACGATGAAGAGCATGGAGCCTCGGTTCGTCGCATCCGTCGTCTTAACAAGACGTATTGCGATAAGATTT
Organism: Chrysophaeum taylorii; assembly: GCA_029834535.1. Taxonomy (NCBI): domain Eukaryota; class Pelagophyceae; order Pelagomonadales; family Pelagomonadaceae; genus Chrysophaeum; species Chrysophaeum taylorii. Next base: position 30,226 of record JAQMWT010000395.1, read on the forward strand.
TGGATTATTTTAGATCGACTTGCCGACCTCCGCGCACGCAGCAGGAGCTGCTCGACAAGCTGCGGAAGGTCACCCAGGCTTCAGTTCCGAAGAAGTCTGGGGAGCGGCACGTCCAGACTTATTGTACCAGATTCCAATCGGAAGCCTTGGAGTTATGTTCCGTGTCCAGCCGCACGATGGATGATGTCGATATCCTCGACCAGCTTATCAGTGGATTGACATCCAAGGAGTTGAGGAACCGTGTGCGGACTATGAGGAGCGGGAGCGGACATCCTGATAGCCACGTGACTCTTAAGTCGATGGTAGCGCTTATCACGCGACTCGAGAACGACGTACCCAAGTTGATGGAAGAGTTTTGTCATCTCTTCAATGTCCGGTATAGTACCACGATTCCGCATCATGCTCAGGCTAATCCTGCGGAAAGGGTCAACCGCTTTATCATGGCTTTCCTCCGTGCGTGCCTTCAAAACCGCAAGATCGCGGAATGGCCCGAATTCGCGGAGTACATTGCTTTTTGTTATAATCGTAAGTTTATTCCGGGGACTCAGATCTCACCTTTCATGCTTCGTCTTAACCGGCAGCCTTTAATCCCAACCGATTACACGATCATGGATCTTGATGTCCGCCGCTTGCGAAAACTCGCTCCGATGTTGTGGCAGATACTCGCGAGAGGCTGAAGTTCTATACCGCTACGATGAACGAAGCTCGTGAGAAGGCTCTTCGTAAACAACGTCTCGCCTATAATGCGGACCATGTTGATGTGGAGTATGAAGAAGGTTCACATGTTCTGCTCTACATTCCTTTTCATCAGAACAAGCTTCGACCGGAATGGCGCGGTCCATTCGTTATTTTGGAACGTTTGTCCCCGGTCACTTACAGGATTGAGTCTCTTGATTCTCCTCCTGAACGCCGTTGTGTTCATGTTAGCCAGATCACCCCTGTGATGGTTTCTCCAGTGGTCGATCGAGCTGTGCCCAAACCCAAGGAGACCTGTCGGGATGATTACAAGCATGGTAAGTTCGTTGTCTTTCGGATTCCGGATAACAAACGGTCCGATTGGCGAAAGAGGATTTACGTCGCTGAAGTTTATGGGCCCTATGATTTTGTGAATGATCGAGTCGCTCCGCATTTCTATGCTGATCTTGGTCCCCGTGACAAGGTTTCTTATTACAAGCCTACCTCACATCTCTCTACTCGCAAGCTCAAGCCGGAATACAGGGACGTGGACGGTCGCAGTTTCACCGACAAGACCGAGGTCAACAACAGTACCACTCCTTGTGTCACCGACTTCGCCCCGCATGAGATCGATGTGTTGATTCCTAAGTTCACTCTGCGTGGTGGACGCGCTCCTGAACCTGTCGTCGAACGTGTCTACAAGAAAATTCGTTCCCGAGACGCTCATTCAGCCAAGGCTCGTGCTTCTCGCCGGACTCGCGGAGGGCAGCTCGTGTTCTCACCAGGGGAGTCCTGTGGCGGCAACTCCTAACCGCAAAGGCTTACCCCCCCTCTCTCGAGGCTTGATGCCCGTTCTACGGGACGCCTTTCCTTATCTTCCTAGTGACATCATACCTCCCTCTTGTGAGAAACATTCTTGTTATCGTATACCATCTCTCCACCTTGTTGAGAGGATTGGTGAGCGTGAGCAATGTGTGTGGCGAGCATATCCGACCCCGAGTCCGTGTTTTCCTCGTTCAGTGAGGTCTAGGACGAGTCGGTGAGTACCCCCTTTGTCACCCGGGGGTCGGGAAGGGTTTTTCTGTGCCGCCATACTTGCGACGGCGAGGGCTCGGACTGGGTGTTCGGCTGTTGAGCCGGTGGGCGGGGCTCTTACTTCGGCGTCGATGCGACGATCGTGTAGAAGACGATCGACCGTCTCTCGATCTTGTAGACGACGACTTGCCGTCTCTCATACTTTTGAACTCATCCATCATCGTCGCCATCGTGGTTCCGATCTCGGAGAGCGCCGTTTTAATTTCTTGGGTGGATTCCGATCCGCGCGTAGCATGCGCACTGGCTGCGTCTTCTTTCTTCTGCCACTCTGTGCGGGGTATCGGTCGTTTCTTCTCCTTCTTGACGCGCTTAAACATAGCACAATAATATGGATCCGGGTCGCGATTGCAAATCACGCGATTCCCATGCTCATCTTCGTCGTGTGTAGACCAGAAGAATCCACAGTCTTTACACGTTCGCCGGCACCACTCAGCGGGATCTTGCTCGATTCGTACGGCTGCGTTCCCTGGCGGCTTGTCCGGATTATCTTTATTCTGTTGAGCCGAGGCCATAGCTCGAGCTCCCCGCCCTCGAGGCGGTTTGTTGGATTTCGGGTTCGAGGATGGCCGCGCTCCTTGGTCATTTTCCTCTTCCATCATTTTTCGAAAGTCGTTTTCTAATCGCGCAATGAGCGCCATCGTCGACGTAAACGTAAGATAACTGTCTGGATGGCCGCTCCGCATAGTCCGCACTCGGGTCCGTAGGTCCTTAGATTCCAACCCGCGGATGAGGTGGTCGACGATATCGACGTCGTCCATCGTGCGTCCGGATTCGGTACAAAACGCTAATGCTTCCGTCTGGAACTTGGTGCAATACGTCTGCACATGTCGTTCCCCACTCTTCTTGGGGACCGAAGCTTGGGTGACCTTCCTCAGCTTGTCGAGTAGCTCTTGCTGTGTACTCGGCGGCCGGCAGGTCGACCTGAAATAATCTAAAACTCGATTGCAATACTGCTTGTTCAGTCGTCGGAGTCGACGAACCGCGGCTCCGTGGTCCTTGTCGTCCGCATCAAATCAGAGATAAAAGGATGGAGGGTGCGCTAAATCGTCGCAAAGCTCCTCGTATTTCTTCAAATGCTCCTCGAAAATCGGGGCAGCCGTATCGCGCAAATGCACGGGTAATAAGTATCGTAACTTTTCGACTGAATAGTGGTCATCTGCTAACGTGTTCATCACGGCGGCAGAATCCAAATTGAATTGTCGCTGATCGCGACCATCAATCACCAATTTAAAGTTGTCGGCCTTCAAGCCAGAGCTAGGGCGGTGGGTTCGGTTTCGATTGACCTTCTCGAAGGCGCTCGTAAAAGTTTGGCTTGGCGACAGCCGCATCCGGGGGGGGGGGGGCGCGCGAGAACACGAAAAGAACGCCCCCCCCCGCACGTAAGCTTATCGCTGGGGGGTCGGTGTCCCCTCCCCTAGCCCTCCCCTATAGCGCGGAGGGATCGGTGCCCCCCCCCTAGGACGACGGGCACCGCAGCTATAGCGGTATAAATGTGTGTATGGGCGGCTTCTCCGGATTAGCCTATTTGGACCATACACTTCTCGCTACATAAAGCTGTAGTAACCGCCACAGGCGCCCCCTTTTTAAGAAAGGACGCCGACCCCGGCGGTATATTCTCTGATTCGATCGCTCGCCACAGGCGCTACCATGGCGCCGCCTCGGCGTAAATCTGGAGGCTATTTCGTCCCGGCCAGAAACGTATTTCTCGCGGACGTTTTCGTCAACGCTCGACGGTCTGGACACGAGGGAACAGTAAGAAAATCGAGACATATAAGTCAGGGGTAGATTTTAACCAGGGACCATGAGTTCGGTCGCGAATCCTCCGCCATCTATAGCGGTATAAAAGTGTGTATGGGCGGCTTCTCCGGATTAGCCTATTTGGACCATACACTTCTCGCTTCATAAAGCTGTAGTAACCGCCACAGCAGCACCTGAGTGGCTCTACAATGTAGGCTACAGTTTGGCAGGGAAATTGGGTTTCGAGGGGCGTGTTTGGCGACGCTGAATGGGTCGTAAGGAATGTGACGGCCGCATGGTTGAATGTGGGGTCTCCGAGGTCCATGAGGTAGTCGCGGAGGTTCTCCTCGGGAGCTGGGCTCTCATCCTCCTCCTCATCGAGGGCGGCTCGTCGACGGAGTCTGGCTCGTTGACCTCGCCATGTTCGCGGGGGGGGGGTCCTTGTCGTCATCATCGTCGTCTTGAGGACAGGACGCGTACAATATCCCGACAAGTTTTGCGGCTCGGAGTCGCGCGTATGGCCAAGCCACAGTGATTTTCCTGCAGCCGCGCCCCCTCTGGTCCGATTCTTTTAACGCCTACGCCCGCGAAGAGCGCGAGGCTAGCAGAGGCGCTCCCTCCCGGCCGAGTCGCCGGCACCCAGTCCGAGGCCGTCCGTAGTTCTATGGCTCTGCTGACCACCTGGGCGCTCGGCAAGCATTCGAGGCCTCTTCTAGAGTGCGTGCGCTGTGGTCAGACACCCCCCTAGCACGAAACTTTCGTGCTGGGAGGTCGCAGACTCCCCCCCGGACACAAAACTTCAGCGCTGGGGGGTGGCGCCCCCCCCGCCCAGCAAAACGCTGTTCTCGCGCCCCCCCCCCCTCGGATGTGGCTGTCGCCAGGCCTTTCCGATAGTCCCTTGAAAAATTCCGCGCCTCTATCTTCGGGTTCCGTTTTATCGTCGTCTCCCGCTGTGGTTCTGGAACGGGGTTCATCCCTTGTTTCCGTGTTCTTTTCCGATTCGGTCCGCCTCGCGGGAGATCGACTCTCCCGCTCCGTACTACGTGATCGTCTCGCGGATCGTTCGTTGCTGCTCGATCGTCGAGCTGCTCGTTCGGCTTTCAACGCTTCCTGATCGCGTCGGAATTGGTCGACCTGCTCGCGCAAGGCCTTGGAGGTGTCGCGTTCCTGGCGTAGCGCCTCCTTTAAATCGAGAAATTCTTGGTGACGTTCTCGTTCTTCTGCTTCTGCTCTTTCACGTGCAAATTGCTTGGCTAACTGTTCATTCTCGCGCCGGATCCGCTCGAGGTCCTCTCGAATCTGTCCTCTGCGGGCCGTCTCCTGCTCGGTCGTAGCGCGCTCACCGCGGTCGGGGGTTGCCGTACTTAACGGCGAAAAAATAGCGATCTCTGCAGGTACTTCACTAGCGTCGACGTCTTTGTCGTCGCGAACGTCTCCTTCCTCGCGGCTTGCTTCAGCGGCCGCGGGAGGCATTGGAGGTTGTTCTTCTTCATGCTCGTCAGCTTCCTCCATTGTGTCGATGATGAATCTCTAAGTCTCGTTAGGATTCGTTCACTCGTAGCACACGTCGTCAACAGTGGCGTGATCCTTCGCTGCCCAATCCAAATCTGGGAACAGCGGTCGCGGAACTCTTATCCGCTCGGCACTCGATTGATGCCGTGTGGGTAGCTAGTCCACTCGCTAACAGCTTCCGCCGTTCAGCTACAAAATCCCGGGTTTCGCGCTGCGATTTCCGACTCGCGCGTGTTCGTCGTCTCTCGGGACGTACGAACGAAACAAATTTCGCGTGGAACTTTCCAACGCGAATCGGCCTTCTGGAACTCGGCACGCTTGATCAGGGCGCGCACTTGGATCCGGGCCGCGTAGTAGTAGTGCACCGCGGGCACTCGTTCGTCGGCGACCGATATAGTCGCCGAATCTCGTATCCTCCACCACTTGTGGCGGCTGTAAAAACGTTCCCGACCCGCTGACGTTGGGGGTACTCACCATAGAGATAGAAAATTTGAATTAGGGTTAGTACCCCCATATCATAGGGTTATGGTTAGCTCTCTTACTTTTAGCACTTTTTGATTTAAGAAAACGCTGTGTTATTCACACCGGCTGTCCTCGTTATCGGAGACACATACGACGGCAGATTGCCACTGCTCTCTCTCTGCTGAAGGGTAACACAGTTGAAATTACTGTTCTCTGGGTATTGGGCACCAGTCCCGGTATCAGCAGAGTCCCAGGATTTCCAGAAGAGTTCCGCTCCCTGACGTTCCTGAACCAGAACAAGATGCCTACGAATCAAGAACTCCAAAAGGAGATGAAAGATCAATAGGCAACGCATCAAAAAGAGATGACCAACATGCAAGCCAAGCACCAACAAGACATTCGAGATCTTCGCGATATGCAGAGACAAATGCAAGCTACGCAAGGAGCACCACCACCTGCCGTCGCTGCTGCGACTGCTCCCCCCACTCCAGCTCAACATGACCCTAAGCACAAGGCTAACACCTTTAGTGACCCACCTAGCGCCGTCCTCAAGTCAATGGACTCCGCCCAAGTCACACCCCACATGCTTTCGTTTCGCGTTATGCAGTTGTTCGTCGAACATCGGATGCCCGAAACAGGCATAACGCAATACTTATTGCAGGGCTTCTACACGTGGGAATCCGTCTTACGCGGATCAAACGATCTCGCTGACGCTCTTCTCAGCCACTGCATCGAGGAATACGATAAGGACCCCGACACCCACTCTACCGCCGGGAACACGCAAGATTTCCAAGCCCTTTACGTCTACTACAAGGGTATTTACCGCAAGTTCGGCAAACACTTCTTGGAGAACGTCTACGAGCCAAAGCCCCAAGAACTTAAAGACCAAGACAAGGACACGACCGATACGACGAAAGGAAAGTTGTATCCGATCACACAACCTCACCTCCAAGGAAAAGAAGCCGACTTCATCGTGTACCTCCGCGAGACAGTGCACCCCCTCTTTCGCCGTTTCCTGCATGCCGGTAGCGACTCCGTCAAGCACCCAGCATACGACGAAATCGACGCACTCGGATCCTCCCATCCGATAGGACTCGAATTTGTGCTCCAAGTCCGCCTAGCACTTGACAAGCACACGGGCCAGAACCACGTCCACCATGCGCATTATGTTTATAATGCCTTCCTGGACACGCCGCTCAACCCGGAGATCCACGAGCCTGCGCATTATATCGATTATATGCGCCATGTTCAGCAACAACTTCGACAAATTACAGACGATGCCTCTCTCCAACTTCCCGATGACAAGATTCTCAAGGAAATCCACCAGATACTTCGGTTCAAGTACCCCCGAGCTTGCTTGACTCCCGCGCCCCAACGCATATCAAGGGCTTCGCGCGTCTTGCCAACTGTCTGCGTACTCCAAACGACTCGCTGTTACTCGACGAAGACAAAGAAGCTATAAACCATCTTCCCAAGTTGATCGCCCGCATCACGGTTATCTCCACCTTCGAGCGCAACTTTTGGGCTCACCTTGAGCCTCATCCCACCCTGAACTTCAAGCCGTTGCGATTCGTCACTGACTTTGGTCGTCTGCCGACTAAAGAAAAAGACAATCCACGTTTTCGCTCCCGCCGTCATGGCCTCCACCTCACCGAAGACGATGATGACACCTCTCCCTCTGAAGATGAAATTCCACCAGATCCTGATGAAGCATTCCCCGACACCAACGACCCAGTTGCCATGTTTCTCACGGAAGCCAACCTCGATGCAGATGACGACACTGATCTCATCCAACATCTTCACGCCTATCGAAAGAAGCAGCTCACACGCCACCCCAAGAAGCCTCCACCAAAAAGCCTCCAAATCCTCGCTCCCCGTCGTACTATGACATCAATGACAGCCCTAAGCCCAAAGGCTCCCCCTGTCACCCCAACAAAGAACAACACAACCCCCGTGCTTCTACTGACCCCCAGACAAACGCGAGCACCCGCACCTTCGCAAGGTCACTTTTCCCACTCAACCGCATCCACCAAAGCCACCTACTCCTGACCAACGATTTAAGGTCCCCCTTCGTGAAGTTCGTCGCAAGCTCCAGACCATACGGAACTTGAGTCAAGCCGGTCGTCAACACACGTCCAACTCAGAGCGTATGAACAAGCTCATCAACCTCATCACCACTATCTCCGATGAGATACTTCTCTCCGATGTCGATTCTGATACCGCCGAGTTTCTTCCGGTGCTATCGTCCGATCCTCAGGATGATCCACCTGATGAGGGCGAAGCCGACGAAAAAGATGACCAAGGCCACCTCGGTTTCTATGATGACCACGGACAGCTAGGCCTCTACGACGACACCATCCCCGAAATCAATGATGAAGATGACTCCGCCGAAGACTACGCACAACGTCACAGCGACTACATGCGTGCTCTACACCAGAGTCAGCTTTTTCGCTGATGGTTGCCGACGACGCCTGTGCCGCCAACCACATCTTGCTCAATCAGGCACCAAGCCTCACGATGAAGAATTTTCCGACCTCATCAACCATTTCACCCAGAGTCGCAGATTTTCTTTGTGCCACTTACACTCCAGAAAAGACACCCACGAAGACTAACTCGCTGCGCGGATGCAATGGACCCGGCACTGAAACTTCTTTAATTGACGGTGGCGCATCATTTTGCTTCACTCGCACAATCCAACACTTTGTTCCCGAGTCCATACGACGGATTCCCGAACACACCATTCGTATGGGAAGAGGCACCTTAACCGGCCACTTCATCGGTGTCAAACCGTTGTATTTGCAGGCCGCAGGTCTCTCCTCAAAGGATATCAAAGACTCCACAGGTTACGTTTTATATCTCGTCTTTCTGGTCGTCCCGCAATTCAGAAAAGGTCTACAGGTTATAGCGACATCTCAGCTCAAAGCTCTGAACGTCCAAGCGACCGACCCGCCACTGCCACACGGACCATACTTATACGATCTTATGAACACGTCAACCGCTGATCCCCACGATTATAAGACGCTTCTAGGCAAAACCGCCGTAGTTCTCGCCAATCGCCAAACTAATGGTCTATTGTCCCTGCCATCCCATCCCAAGCAAACATTCCGCGCTGTGCTTAGTTTTCACACCGGAACGAGAATGTCACTCAAGGATGAGCTCGCACACATCACGCAGAATGTCGCAAAGACACGCTCGCAATCCCACACGTTAGATTACGCAAAGTTACAGACCATTATATATTTCTGTCAGAACTCAGCCGCCTCCCGCGTACTGTCGTCCAATATGCATTCACTGGCTCAACGGACCTCTCTGTGCAAGCACAACCCCCTCCGCTAAACTCTGCCATTATTGCAGGTGGACTCCACCAAGAAGGTTTTGACTCTTTTCGCAAACGCTTCGACAAACGGATTACTGTCGTGGTCACCTGCGAAATTAACCCTATTATGCGCGCCCGCGCGCAACAACTCTTTCCGCATGCTCAACATTATGCGGATCTAAGAAAGCTCACTGCCGCTCTACAAACCGGCAAAATACGACTACCTCAACTCGACTTGGCAGTCTTCACCTTGCCGTGTCAACATCGGAGTGTAATGAAAGGATATGACGGCTATGCCACTCCGGTGACCGCCGACCTTTTCGTCAAAGAACAAATCCGCTTTGTTCGTTGCACCCTTCCGACCTACACCATTGTCGAGAACGTACCCCCCAACCCCCGAACTTATCACGAGTACACTGAACTCGCCAAATGCTATCAGCGCCTCGGTTACTTCCGACACTCCGGTGTCTACAATGCCTCCGCTTTTGGTGATGTAATAAGCAAAAACCGCTACCTCGCTGTCTATGCCCGACACCCGCTCACCGATTACAACCTCGAGAAAACCGCTTCTCCTTGGTTAATATCTCCTCCGAGCATGGTTCCCCTCCTGGACCCCAGTCACACTATCCCCGACGATCTCTGGATCGCCAACCCCGCCCTTCATGGCACAGTGACACGCTCCACCTTGGACTATTACCAGAACAAGGCCACATTTTCCTACAAACCCGCCAACGCCTCTAAACTCTCGATTTCCGAAAATGCACGCTTCTGCCAACTGCTTGCACGCTTCAACAAGCCCTTCACGGATATAGGTCTAGACGCAGACGGCACTCCCTACGCTTCCATGACCAACATCTCCCATATCTTGGTTTTCACATTGCTGCACAACCATTTGTCGCAACATCCAACTCTCGTTGCTTGTAACACGCTCCGCTGTTTTCACGCATCAGAGTCACCATGTGCTTACCATTTGGATGGAGCCATCACCGGCACTGTCGCTACTGCCGTCGCATGTGGCTACTTCCCGCGCGCCTCCCTCACCCTACATTCCAGGCCCCCTCGAATATTGGACTGTTCAAACCAACCCGCAGTCTTCTCCCCAACGCACGCCTTTTCCCTGGATGTTCCCAAGGGCACCGCCTTTCTGGTCGTCGCCTACACCAACTCCTTTGCCGCCGCTCACAGCTGCTCGCGCCCCTCCACATGGGTCCACTACATGAATCGCTCGCATCCTGACTTTGCCGCGATCGACTCACGAGGGCGAATTACTCTCGATGACCCCAAGGGACTCATAATGTCCGAAGCACGTCCCACTTACGCGGACTACGTCGGCCACATCGGCGACACGCTCCAGAAAAGCACCAAGTGCTACTCGGTCACTGGCTCGTACCCAACCAACACGAGCTACTCCAACGCCTTGCTGCTGATCTCTCCCGACCACATCCGCTACGCGACTCTCAACGAAATCGCGAAGTTTGGACACCACTCGGACCCGGGACTGCTCCGCCTGTTCCAACAGCACCCGCCGTACTTCGCGTTTACGGCACTGGCCAACGCCGTCCCGCACAACATGCTGCAGGCCAAGTACAGCGCTGTCCTCGCACTCCACGAATCGTACCACCATGCGAACTTTCACATCGAATGGGCAACCATACGCAATGGCATTCCCAGCCCCGGAGACATCAATCAGGTTGCAGAATTATTCTTGAACATCGCCAGCCGTCTCTTAGCAGAGGAGGACCTCAACCTCAGCTCCCTCTTCAATGCCGTAGCAGATGCTCACCATGCTGCGATCCGCAAGCCAAGCAAATCGAAAATCTCGAGACGCTACTCGCCGAGGCCACATTTGCCAAAGTCCGAGTTGACAAGCGACCCAGCCCCCCTAGCGCTTCGACTGCCGCTCTGCCCCCCTTGCACAAGCCAGGCACCATTCAGCACGCGAAAAGAGTGCTTTTGGTCACTCGCTGGCACCGCATCCACCACCAGCAACCAGAGATTCTTCGCCGCACGATTGCCGCCAATGTAACGAATCTCCGCCCAGGTGATGATCGGTATCTGCAAGACTGCAGCGAATGCAAGCGCTGTCAATCGCATGTCAGCTTCCGTCACAAGAACACTTCCTGGTCACATGATGAACTAGCCTATGCTCCTGGCCGTCATCTCCATATGGACGTCTCATACCCGAGCATCAACAAATGCTATGGTGGCTTTCGTTACATCATGCATTTTGTGTGTATTATCTCGGCACACAATACCCTGATCGCCGACTACGGTTGCGATGGAGGACGGTGCCTCATGAATCCTGAGCCTTGCGAGGGCATCCGCCCTCCCGGCGTAGGTTGGCACCTAGTCGCCTCCCGGGCGGGCCGGTTGGCAGCCGGAACGTTCGCAGTGGGACGGGGTATGGCCGGGGGGCGAAGACGGAAGGTTATCGACGAGTTGGTTGTCAGTCACATTGCTGTCTCCTCGTCGCATGGCGACAAGCTTGATGGTCACTCTCCGCCGACCGACCTTTCGGCGCTCCTCGTCTACAGGCCCGTGATTCCGGACTGGCTCCTGTCGGTCCGGCCTGGCTCCCATGCTCGGGAGAGGTCTGAAGTTAGTTAGTTAGTTACACAAATGGGTATACTTCCTGAGGAAACTAGACGCACAGGACGTTCTGGCTGGCATCCTCTACGTGGTCAATGTGATTAAGGTCGAATTCGATGTTAGTGTGAAAATCATCTCGTCTGATGCCTTTTCCACGTTCCGCTCCGAAGCTTTCTACCCGCTCAAGGTGCAGCTCGCTATCCAGTTTCAAATCATTGGTCGCCACCTACACCGGCGGAACTTCGCGGAAAACATCATAAAGGAAAACACACGAGGCACTGTAGTTCGCCTCCTCAACCTTCGCAGTGTCCGCATCGAAGGAAAGCCTATTGGCGCCGAGTATTATCACCCGTTTGCTCTGCTGCATAAGATCCAAGCCGACAATCAGCGCTCTCATGGACTGCCCTCGCGCACTAACATGACCTGCACCGTCCCCCAGCGCATCATGTCACCCATGGCACCGCTCCTGAAGCTCCTTCCCTTTGGCGAACCTGTCACCTTTGTCTATCCTCACAGTCACAAATTGGAACCCTCCAGCGTCTCCGCCTCTTATCTTCATAGCAACAATTACCTCCCGAACCTCCCCGGCACAGACCGATTTATCCGTGATGTTCATAGCTCTATCCTGCTTGTACATCAGGGGCGATATGGGAAAATCGTCACCTCTAACGACTTCCACGTTGATGCAGACATGCCAGTCAACCGCAACAAGGAGATCGAACGGATCAAAGCACTCACGCAGATCCCAACAGAGGCACGGCAAGAGGACCCGCTTCCGGCTATAAGCGAACAGCAAATGCCGGAATTCATACAGGCATCGAAAAATGAGGGCGAGACTCAAGACCACGACCAGGACGACAAACCCAACGATGATGACGAGCACAAAGAACCGGATCCAAGTCCCGTCAGCGACGAGACACCTGAACAGGATTTTTCGTTCCTCAACCGGCCACCTCCACCGGATGGTAGCATTCCGATGCCCAAACGAAAGGATCGCCTAGAGGTTGTTCTCGACGATTCAGGTTTTACTCCAGTTTTCGTGCATCGCAACCAGAGTGACAAACTCAAGGCAGATCTCAAGGACGAGCGCGGATTCCGCATTCCCAAGGATCAACTCTATATCGTGAAACGTGTCGACGATGGAAAACTTTTCACCAGACGCATTATCGCTTCAGAGTATGGTCGCAACTGGAAATACCAGCAGGAGCAATCCACGGCTCGCGCCACAGCCAACATGCCCAGCACATTTATGTTCCTCATCAGTGTCAGCGCTCTGCACCAGGGCCATGCCGCCAGCATCGCATCTGATCTCAACATTAGAAGGGATGCTATGCCGCCAAATGATGTCCCGAAAGGATGTCTCCTAGCAAATACCACACAAGACTATGGTATCATGGGCGGCACTGCACTGGATCTGCAGAGAGAAACCGACGCAGAACTCTTGTACGTCGACTTCCGAAGGAAGCCGTGTCACTCATCTGTATTGGTTGACCACCTCGACAACAACAGTTCTGTTCTCGAGAACTATGTGTGCCACGACGAACTGTCACAGGCAGAGTATTATGCGCGCCAATGGAACCAAGAATTCTGTTGTATGGGCTCCTCTCGTTTGTGGGACATCTCAGCGCATCAGCACTACCTGTTAGCTTCTCGTCACAGGCATGCCTTCATGCACGATTCTGGCGAAATCGGACGCCTCTTTCTGAGTCAGAGTGATCCGAATCAAGATATTCTCCAAGAAGTCATGGACTACGACTTGCAGCACATCGATCATGTCGTGTTACAACTCGTGACTGCGGAAGATATTGTCTATGAGCCTGAGAAGATTGTCGAACTCAAAGGACTCAGCGAAGAAGACAAGCTCAAGCATATAGCTTCGATTTGCAAGGAAATTGAAGGCTTGTGCTCCAACGGCGTCCTTAAGCATGAACCTTTACCCCCAGACCGTTCGTCTATCTCGACGAAACTCGTGCTGAAGATCAAGTATTATGCTGACGGCACCCCAGACCGCCATAAAGCTCGTCTAGTTGCCCGAGGTTTCTTGGCACGTGTCGGCATTGACTTTTATGCCACATCTTCACCGACCGCGATGCTCGCCACCAACCGGTTCTTGCTCGCCATCGCTGTGAAGCACAGGCTCCCGGTCGCGTACGCAGACATTCCCCAGGCATTCATCCAATCGGCACTCGATCGCCCGGTATGGATAGACTTACCTCTAGGAATACGTGTCTCGCACAACCTTATCCAGCAGATACAGAAAAACCACCCAGAGTCCAAGTTAGCTCTCCGACTCTTCAAGGCTCTCTATGGTCTCAAACAGTTAGCTTTGTTGTGGAACATTAAGCTCGACTCGTCTCTTCGACAACATAAGTTCGAACGCTCACAAGTCGATACTTCATCTATTTCAGTTGGGATCGATCTATCAACAGATGGGTTCTCCTATCCGTCTCCGTCGATGACCTATTGAGCACTGGTACAAACACTGCCAAAATCACGTCTCTTCGCACTGCTCTGGAGAAGGAATATGGCAAAGGTACGTGGCACGATAACATCAGATCCTTCCTTGGTATCGATGTACACTACAACGTCTCCGCTGGTCACCTTACTATGAATGTAGCCGCGAAGATAAACAAGATGCTCGCCGAGCATAAACTCAACCTCCATACTACTGACGTCCCCTACTCGGACATTCTCACTCAAAAACCTTCTGCTAAGCTTCTCTCCGACTTGGCTCCCACTTTAGAAATATTACGCAAAAATTTTCCTCACTACTGTGGCACTAGTATTTACTTGTCTGTCACATGTCGCCCAGATATCACCACTTTGTGCAACAAATGCTGCAAGGGTATGCACAACCCTGAGCAGACCCATCTTCTGCACTTATATGTTTTACTTCGCTATTTGAAGGGTACTCCGAATGATTCTCTCGACTATTCATCCGACAGCCCCTCTATTACGCCCTTTATTCAGCATCTGATCGGAAACTACCCAGAGTTGCATCACCTTCGTTCGCCCATTATTTGTTTTACTGATGCCAGTTTCGCTGACCGTTCTGACCCTCGCTTAAGATCTCATTCTGGTGCATGTATTTTCGTATTTGGCAATCTCGTATTCTGGTCTAGCAAACGCCAAACTCTTACTGCCAAAAGCACCATGGAAGCCGAACTCATCGCCGCTAGCGCAGCCGCTGATGAATGTCAATGGTTCCACAAGATCTTCTCCTCTCACCCTTATCTGTTTTCACGTGATCAAGCTCACGCTATTCCCCTGCTTATTGACAACGCTAGCGCATTACATGTCGCTAATCACCCTAAAGTCAGTGCTCCTTCTCGTCATATCAATTTACGAGAATTTCGCATTCGTGACTACCAGGCCAACTCGGTCATTCGTCCTCTCTGGTGTCCTACTCACTACCAGGTCGCCGATCACTTTTCCAAGCTTCTTCCACGCAACTTATTCCACAAGTTCAAAAACGCCTACGGTGTTCACTCTACATCTTCTTCACCACCATCTCATCAAGTTGCTCTTTCTGCTACTCTTCCACCGTACGACTCCGTCCAGAACACTCTCTATGTTCTTGTCGATGGCAAGTCGCTTCCTGCTTAGTTTGATCCAGATTTCGCTCACCGAGTTCAATCTGTGAGGGCGTAGAGATAGAAAATTTGAATTAGGGTTAGTCCCCCCATATCCTAGGGTTAGCTCTCTTACTTTTAGCACCTTTTGATTTAAGAAAACGCTGTGTTATTCACACCGGCTGTCCTCGTTATAGGAGACAGATACGAGGGCAGACTACCACTGCTCTCTCTCTGCTGAAGGGCAACACAGTTGAAATTACTGTTCTATACACCAACACGCCGGAGACCTCAACACTCAAGGTCAATGCGGACTTGGGGTTGGCTACGCGTCGCCACAATACGTGTTCACGCTCGCCAAGCCTCTCAACTTGAGGCTGGCTAGTTGCCTTATGATAATAAGATACTCTTTACAGTGAAAACAGTGCGACGTCAGCAGAATGACATCACTTGACATCACAAGTAAAGAGGGAAAAGGCGTCCCGTTGAACGGGCGCAAGCCTTAAGAAGTGGGGTAAGGCTTAGGGAGGAGGAGTTGCCGCCACAGGGGCCATTACATCCGTGCAGAGAGTGAGTCTTGGTGTGAGACTTACCTGGAGTGAAAACAGTGCATATGAAGTCTGCTACTTTGGAAGAAATTGTCGATGAAAGTGGAAATTTGTCCATCGGGAGGCTTGGTGCCTGGTTCAGTAGAGTTTGGTTGGCGGCACAGGCGTCGTCGTCACCCGTTACCGAAAAGTTGGCTTTGATGAAGGGCGCCTATGTAATCTTGATGACGTTGTTCATAATCTTCAATTGAGTCTTCGGGTTGGGCCTCGGTCTCGGAAACTTGATCATCGTATATAGTCGAGTTGACCATGACCATCGTACGTGGAGCCGTCGTCTATAACGCCCTCTGCAGCTGGATCATCCGGCGAATGGTCGGAGGAGAGAAGCTGGAGAAGTTCGGCGGCGTCGTTATCTGCCTCAGAGAGGAGGATCTCGTCGGAGATGGTAGTGATGAGCTTGGTGAGTTTGGTCATACGATCAGGATTGGAGGTGTGTTGCTGGCCGGCTTGACTGAGGTTGCGGATAGTCTGTAGCTTGCGGCGGACATCACGAAGGGGAACCTTGAACCGTTGATCAGGAGTGTGAGGTATTGGAGGATGGGTTGGGTGGGAAAGGTGACTTTGCGGAGATGCGGGTGTTCGCGTTTGTCAGGGGTGACAGTGGGAGCACGCGGATTTGGCTTATGCTTGGTGGGGGTGACCGGTGTTGCTTTGGGCTTTGGACTGTCGTTGATGTCCTAGTATGACGGCGAACGAGGATTGGGGGGCTTTTTGGGTTTCTTGACGTGGCGTGAAATTCGTTTCTTTCGATAAGCGTGGAGATGTGGATAAGAGGCTCATCCTCATCTGGATCGAGTTCAGCTTCAGTAAGGAAGGCGTCGACGAGGTCGGCGTCGTCGGGAGAGTCCTTATCTGGATCCGGAGATATTTCATCTTCAGGGGGTGAAGCGTCATCGTCATCTTCGGTGAGGTGGAAACCAAGGCGGCGAGGACGAATTCGTGGATTGTCTTTGTCTTTGGTGGGCAGACGACCGAAGTCCGTGACAAAGCGGAGAGGCTTGAAGTTGAGCGAATGGTGGGGCTTTAGGTGAGCCCAGAAGTTGCGCTCAAAGGTGGAGATGACCGTGGTGCGTGCAATCAACTTTGGCAGGTGATGGATTGCGGCTTTATCTTCGTCGAGAAGCTGAGAGTCGTGTGGAGTGCGAAGACAGTTGGCAAGACGAGCGAAGCCTTTGATGTGTGTGGGGGCGCGCGAGTCGAGAAGACTGGAGGGGTATTTAAAGCGGAGGATTTTGTGTATCTCCTCTTTGATGGTTTCGTCGTGGAGTTGGAGTGAGGAACCGTCGGTGTTTTGACGGAGTTGTTGCTGGATGTGGAGCATGTAGTCGATGTAGTAGGCGGGTTCATGGAGCTCCGGGTTGAAGGGAGTGTTCAGATACGAATTGTACACGTAGTGGGCATGGTGGACGTGGTTTTGTCCAGTATGCTTGTCGAGTGCGATGCGAACTTGGTGAACAAATTCGAGACCAATGGGGTGAGTCGACCCGAGCTTGTCAATTTCGTCGTGTGCTGGATGCTTGACGGAATCACGACCGGTGTTCAGGAAACGGCGGAACCGAGGGTGCACAGTCTCGCGGAGGTACACGATAAATTCTGCTTCTTTGTCCTTAAGGTGCGGTTGCGTGATGGGGTAAAGCTTGATTCCGGATTCTTTTTCTTGATTTTGGAGTTCCGTCAGCTTGACCTTGTAGACGTGTTCGTATAAGGTTTTGCCGAACTTGCGGTAAATGCCTTGGTAATATACCGTTACCTTGAAAGTCTTGCGTGTTGCCGTTGGTGGAGTGAGTGTCGGGATCTTTGTCGTACTCAGCGGTGCAGTGGCTAAGAAGAGCGTCGGCGCTGTCGTTGGAACCGCGCAGAACAGATTCCATGTATATAAGTTCTGAAAAAATATTGAGTGATGCCGGTTTCTGGCATGAGGTGCTCGGTGTCGAGGTCTGAAGAACGATAGCGACAAAAGTGCCTGGGATGACGTGCGTTAGACGTTGCCACTGAGGATCGCAGCGGGGCAAAGATAGCGGAAACAAGCTGGTACATGATGGCGGTGTACCGACGTCTGATGAGAACATGGCCTTTGGGCAGATATGTTGCATGGTGACCAGGGTATGACGATGGTCGGAGTCGACAGAATCCAAAACAGGCGTAAACAGGTTTGATGCGAACGTGGGTGTTTGGTTTTTGTGGCGCGAGCAAGTTGCCATGGGCACGACCGCGTCCTGTACGCGAAGATGGAAGACTTCGGACGCGCCAGCGGTGTAAGGAACGAACACAGGTAGACCAGGCTGCTGTATGCCAGCCTGCTGTGACAGATAAGAAAGTGGCCCGTTTTCGCAGTCGCAAGAACGAAATTGCCATATGGGCCAACGTTGGAGGAGCAAGCGGCGAGCTTCGCTTGTCATACTCGAATAGGCTGCGGTAGAGGTGGAGACAGTGGCAAAACAGTTGTGGCACGTAAGAACGTTGCAGATAGCGTCGCGGGTGCTGAACACGGAATTCACGTCGATAGCATGGGATTGGTCAAGAGTAGAGGTTTCTCCGAGGGCGAGCACGCGTGATGCAAAGACCAACGTAAGAGGTGAGATCAAGATCATTGACGTCAGTGAAAGCGCGGAAACGGAGGAAAGGCTTGGTAATGGCCAATGCAATGACGAGGGTGCGCCACAAGATCATCATCAACGACCAGAACGAGACGTAGAAGGACGGTAGAATTGAGCACGAGCTTGTAATGGCAAGTGTCACCAGATCCGCGGACGAAGCCACAGTCATTGACGAGAAAGCGTGCCAAATAAAGCCACTAATTACGACAAGCTTGTTTGCAACCATACCAAGAGCGACGGAGCTTGTAAACGATTTTGGAACCATCGGTGGGTTGTGGGAGCTTGAATAAAGGCGGAGCTGACATCCAACTTGTGCAAATCCCAGTCATGAACAGCGACAAAGGTTAGAAAGAAACGGATCGTGACGATGTTGGCAACCGGTGACGATGTTGGCAACCGGTGAGTAGGTGTCATGATAATCAATGCCGTGAACCTGCGTGTAACCGCGGACAACGAGGCGAGCCTTGTACGATTTGAAGTGGCCAGAGTCATACTTCTTGCGGATGATCCACTTGAGAGTAAATGTTGCCAGAAAACGTCGAAGGAAGGCGCACAACATCCCAGCAACCAAGCTGACCAAGAGAGCTGTATTCGTTAGCGATGGCTTGCAACCAGCCAGGACGCTCAGGATTGGTCGGAGCTAAAGCTTCACATGATAGCTCAACATCGGAGGAGTAACTTGTGCGCCGTATATTGACTTGAGGACCGAGCTTGGGGGGTCAGTGAAGGTGGTAGGTTTGGTCTTGGAATCTTGTGGAGCCGGAGTGGGGTCTGGATTCGCTGCGGTGACGGTGGTGGTGGGCGTGTCCCTGCGTCTGTGCGGCGAGAGCGGCTGCGACCGCGGCTGTAATGCGAGCGTCAATGTCTTGCATATCTTGTTGGTGTTGGGCTCGTTGGTTGGCCAGCTCTGCCGTGGATCTTGATTACTTTGATTACGAGTGGCCATCTTTGTTGGGGTGGAGCGTCATAAACAACGCCTGGAAATCCTCCTCTACCAATACCGGACTGGTGCCCGTCACCTAGAGTGCAGTAAAAACACTGAGTTCCTTGGTAGAGTCGTGCAGCGGCAGGGCTGCCCTTTTGTCCTGTTCCTAACGACAAGGACAGCACGGTGTTTTAAACACTGCGATTTCTGGGTTCTTAGTGTGTGGTGGTGAGACTAACTCTAGATATGAATTTTCTATCTCCAATGGGAAATGCCCCACCTCCAACCGTCGCTGCTGCGACTCCTCCTCCTATTCCGGCACCTCAAGATCCTTCCTCCAACACCAAACCAGCTCACCACCTTCACAGACCCCCTAGTTCCGTTCTCAAGTCCATGGATGGCGCTCAAGTTGCGCCTCAGATGCTCTCCTGCCATGTTTGACAACTGTTCACAGAGCACCCCGTGCCAGAGACCGGCATCATCCAATACGTCAAGAACCTGCACATGGGCACCCGTCCTACGTGGCTCCAACGACTTTTCTGAAGCTCTTCTTAGGTGTATTCACCGAATACGACAAGGATCCTCACCTCCATGCCACTGTCGGTAATACCCCAGACTTCCCAGGTCTCAAGATATACTACCAAGGCGTTTACAGCACGTTCGGCAAGGACTTCTACGAAACGCCACGAAACGAAGTTCCAAGAGCTCGAACATCTCGCTGGGTGCGCTATCCCATCACACAGCCGCATCTGAAGGGTAAAGAAGCAGACTTCGTGGTCTACCTCCGTGAGACCGGGCACCCCTTTCCTCCGCTTCCTACACGCGCGATTCCGTTGTCTGCTTACGACGACATCGACAAGCTTGGGTCGACTCACCCAATTGGTCTCGTGTTTGTTAATAAAGTTCGTATAGCGCTCGACAAGCACACCGGCCAAAATCACGTCCACCACGCCCATTACGTCTTCGATTCGTATTTAGAAGCCCCATTCAACCGGAGTTCCATGAGCCCGCTCACTACGACCACATGCACATGTTCAACACCAACTCCGCCAATCACCGATGATCCTTCGCTTCAACTCAGCGACCACACCTTATGATGACCTACAAATGTCGCTTCAAATACCCTCCAGTCTCATTGACGCGCCCCTACCCACATTAGGGCGCCCGTCTCGCCAACTGCCTTCGCACACAAATGACTCTCAGCTTCTTCGACGAACAAAGCGGCAATCATCACGCCAAAGCTCATTGCTCGCACCGTCATCTCCACCTTTGAGCGGAATTTTTGGGCGCATCTCAAGCCCCACCCAAGCGCCAACTTCGACCTCTTCGCTTCGTCACGGACTTCGGCCGTCTGAACACCAAGGACAATCCTCGCGTCCGTACTCGGCGCCGTGGTCTCCACCTTAACGAAGATGACGATGAAGCTTCACTCCTGAAGATGAGGTCCCACCTGATGAAGATGACGACCCTCCCGACGACTCCGACATCG